>CM019712.1:7788502-8063502 GCA_009760885.1 Achatina immaculata | reverse complement strand
CTGCTGTTACAACTATTACTACAACTATTGCTACTACTACTACTACTACTGCTACTACTACTACTAATACTACTACTACTACTACTACTAATACTACAGCTAGTACTATTACTACTACTACTACTACTACAGCTAGTACTACTACTACTACTACTACTACTACTACTACTACTACTACTACTACTACTGCTACTAGTTTCTATTTACTGTTACTATTACTACCCCTATTAATACAACCACTAGCATTACCTTATTACTACTATCACCACCAACACCACTACCACTGCTTCTACTACAACTATTGCTACTATTACTGCCACTAGTAAGAACACAGCTGTCAAAGGTACATATACTGACAATAAAATGCCCACAACAGACAGTGACAGGAGAGATGGACGTACCAGAGCATAAAACACTGTTACTACTACACCTGATATAAATACAAGTAAAATACTAATAACATAATTACAGTCCTTACTATACTACATTTTCTAAAACTACATTTTATTTTACAGTCCTGTTTGGCAGTTTTTTGTTTCTACGAAGATCCCATGAACGTATTTTGGACCTGGAAAGGAATGTCACGATCTCCCTAGAACTGACTTGGAAAGAAATGTCACGATCTCCCTAGAACTAACTTGGAAAGAAATGTCACCATCTCCCTGGAACTGACTTGGAAAGAAATGTCACCATCTCCCTAGAACTGACTTGGAAAGAAATGTCACGATCTCCCTAGAACTGACTTGGAAAAAAATGTCACGATCTACCTAGAACTGACTTGGAAAGAAATGTCACGATCTCCCTAGAACTGACTTGGAAAGAAATGTCACGATCTACCTAGGACTGACTTGGAAAGAAATGTCGCGATCTACATAGAACTGACTTGGAAAGTAATGTCACGATCTCCCTAGAATTGACTTGGAAAGTAATGTCACGATCTCCCTAGAACTGACTTGGAAAGAAATGTCACGATCTACCTAGGACTGACTTGGAAAAAAATGTCACGATCTACCTAGAACTGACTTGGAAAGAAATGTCACGATCTACCTAGGACTGACTTGGAAAGAAATGTCGCGATCTACATAGAACTGACTTGGAAAGTAATGTCACGATCTCCCTAGAACTGACTTGGAAAGTAATGTCACGATCTCCCTAGAACTGACTTGGAAAGAAATGTCACGATCTCCCTAGAACTGACTTGGAAAAAAATGTCACGATCTACCTAGAACTGACTTGGAAAGAAATGTCACGATCTCCCTAGAACTGACTTGGAAAAAAATGTCACGATCTCCCTAGAACTGACTTGGAAAAAAATGTCACGATCTCCCTAGAACTGACTTGGAAAGAAATGTCACGATCTCCCTAGAACTGACTTGGAAAGAAATGTCACGATCTACCTAGGACTGACTTGGAAAGAAATGTCACGATCTCCCTAGAACTGACTTGGAAAGTAATGTCACGATCTCCCTAGAACTGACTTGGAAAGAAATGTCACGATCTACCTAGGACTGACTTGGAAAGAAATGTCACGATCTCCCTAGAACTGACTTGGAAAGAACTGTGACGATCTCCCTAGAACTGACTTGGAAAGAACTGTGACGATCTACCTAGAACTGACTTGGAAAGAAATGTCACAATCTCCCTAGAACTGACTTGGAAAAAACTGTAACGATCTACCTAGAACTGACTTGGAAAGAAATGTCACAATCTCCCTAGAACTGACTTGGAAAGAACTGTGACGATCTACCTAGAACCGACTCCCGCAGACCCAACAAGCTAGTTTGTCTCTATTCCTGTGGCTAGACGGGAGCTAGGTCAGATAAAAGAGATACCAAGAGGACTGATGTTAGACGGGAGCTAGGTCAGATAAAAGAGATACCAAGAGGACTGATGTTAGACGGGAGCTAGGTCAGATAAAAGAGATACCAAGAGGACTGATGTTAGACGGGAGCTAGGTCAGATAAAAGAGATACCAAGAGGACTGTACAGACAACACTGGGTCGGGTGTTGTAGGAGGTTACAAGCCAGGAAGAAGGTGCATCACCCCTCGACGCTCCGCGGTCAGGTGAAGGAAACTTACAAACTAAGAAAAATTTGATGTTCAAACAGAAAGACAAAATATCTCGTCTTCGACAGATTTGGTTACGCCCATATGGTATTGCAGAAATTTGATACAGAGCCTGCCATTGGTCGATGAGTCCATGACTCCGGCAGAAAGTCACGGACGACCAATCATTGACGAAGCTCCTACTGACTCACTCAGCCCCTAGAGCCAAAACTTTTACTTAAATATGACACAGAACACAGAAATACAAACTTAAAAACTGAGATAAAACACTTTCTTATTTAATCATAAATAGTTCTCTTTCGTTTTCAACATAAATTACAGTAACAAGGAAGGTTTTCCGTAAATATATTTGCCTGGTGTGTAATCTATAGACACAAAATCTATGGTAAACACATACGTGGCACAAGAAGATTTGTGTAAACCAGTCATTTCGCTAGGACAGAAAACTGTAAGTAAACTTCTAGCAGGCCTTGTCGATCGATCAGTTCCGCAGCACGTGATTGGGCGTGAAATGCTGAGCTACAGCTTGTCTGAAATGCTGTTACAGTTTGTCTGTGTGTGGAGTGCCGAGTTACTGTTTTCTGTATATGAAGTGCTAAGCTACTGTTCGAGGTGTAATAGGTGCTGAGTTACTGTTTGTCTGTGTATGAAGTGACGAGTTACTGTTTGTCTGTGTATGAAGTGGTAAGCTACTTTTTGTCTGTGTATGAAGTGATGAGTTACTGTTTATCTGTGTATGAAGTGTTGAGTTACTGTTTGTCTGTGTATGAAGTGCTGAGCTACTCTTTGTCTGTGTATGAAGTGGTGAGTTACTATGTGTCTGTTTATGAAGTGCAAAGCTACTGTTTGTCGGTGTGGGAAGTGTTGAGTTACTGTTTGTCTGTGTAAGAAGTGTTGAGTTACTGTTTGTCTGTGTAAGAAGTGTTGAGTTACTGTTTGTCTGTGTGGGAAGTGTTGAGCTACTGTTTGTCTGTGTAAGAAGTGCTGAGTTACTGTTTGAGGTGTAAGAAGTGCTGAGTTACTGTTTGAGATGTAAGAAGTGCTGATTACTGTTTGTCTGTATATGAAGTGATGAGTTTCTGTTTATCTGTGTGTGAAGTGGTGAGTTACTCTTTGTCGGTGTATGAAGTGCCAAGTTACTGTTTGTCAGTGTGTGAAGTGTTGAGTTACTGTTTGTCTGTGTATGAAGTGGTGAGTTACTGTTTGTCTGTGTAAGAAGCGCTAATCAACTGTTTATCTGTGTATAAAATGAAGAGTTACTGTTTGTCTGTGTGAAGTGCTGACCTACTGTTTGACTGTGTGTGCATTTCTGAGCTACTGTTTGTCTGTGAATGAAGTGCCGAGTTACTGCTTGTCTGTGTATGAAGTGCTGAGCTACTTTTAATCTGTAAGCGAAATGCTGAGTTACTGTTTGTCTGTAAGCGAAGTGCTGAGTTACTGTTTGTCTGTGTATGAAGTGCTGAGCTACTTTTAATCTGTAAGTGAAGTGCTGAGTTACTGTGTATCTGTAAGTGAAGTGCTGAGTTACTGTTTATTAAGTTTCACTAGGTGTGTTTGATATTGGTGTGTGAGAATTTTGTGCAGAATTTTTCTGTGGATTTCTGGTGGTTCGATGTTATTATATGGTGGAGCTAGATGAAGACCTCAATCACAATCATCAACTCATTACTTTAACTGATGCTGGACAAGAGAGAGAGAGAGAGAGAGAGAGAGAGAGAGGGTAGAAACTGACGCAGAGAACAATGCTAGACAAGAGAGAGAGCGAGAGAAAGAGAGATATTTTAGAAATTGATATGGGGAAGAATGCTAGATAAGAGAGAAACAGATGTGGGAAATAAGACTAGACAAGAGAAATAGAAGATAGGAACTGATGTGGGGAACAATGCTAGATAAGAGAGAAAGAGAAGAGAGAAACTGATGTGGGGAACAATGCCAGATAAGAGAGAAAGAGAAGAGAGAAACTGATGTGGGGAACAATGCTAGGTAAGAGAGAAAGAGAAGAGAAAAACTGATGAACAATGCTAGGTAAGAGAGAAAGAGAAGAGAAAAACTGATGTGGGGAACAATGCTAGACAGGAGAGAGAGAGAAGGTAGAAACTGATGTGGGGGACAATGCTAGATAAGAAAGAGAGAGTGAGAAGGTAAAAATTGATGTGGTGAGCAATTCTAGACAAGACAGAGAGAAGGTAGAAACTGATGTGGGGAACAATGCTAGACAAGAGAGAGAGAGAAGGTAGAAACTGATGTGGGGAATAATGCTAGACAAGACAGAGAGAAGGTAGAAACTGATGTGGGGGACAATGCTCGACAAGAGAGAGAGAGAGAAGGTAGAAACTGATGTGGGGAATAATGCTCGACAAGAGAGAGAGAATGAATGAATAATCTTTATTTTTAAAGGGTAAAGAATTGGACACGCAGGCCCGTCTTACATTCTGCCCTTCATCACTCCATCTTTCATTCTTCCCACACACTTGATTTAGTACAAATATACAAATTAAATTAGTAAAAACATATCAAAAGAGTGTAAGATTTAGCTACTACATTCAAAGTAAAAGAGAAGACGTAATTAACCTAATAAAATAGCACTCACGCACACATACACACGCAGACATATACATAAAAATACATTGTAAATACAGATCTTCTAAGTTTTTTTTTAACAAACATTAAAATAATTTCTAACAATATCTAAAGGACAGAGAGACAGACAGAGAGAGAGAGAGAGAGAGAGAGAGAAGGAAGAAACTGATGTGGGGAACAATACTTGAGAAGAGAGAGAGAAGGTAGAAACTCATGTGGAGAATAATGCCAGACAAGAGAGAGAGAAGGTAGAAAATGATGTGTTGAATAATGTCAGACAAGAGAGAGAGAAGGTAGAAAATGATGTGTTGAATAATGCCAGACAAGAGAGAGAGAAGGTAGAAAATGATGTGTTGAATAATGCCAGACAAGAGAGAGAGAAGGTAGAAAATGATGTGTTGAATAATGCCAGACAAGAGAGAGAGAAGGTAGAAAATGATGTGTTGAATAATGCCAGACAAGAGAGAGAGAAGGTAGAAAATGATGTGTTGAATAATGCCAGACAAGAGAGAGAGAAGATAGAAAATGATGTGTTGAATAATGCCAGACAAGAGAGAGAGAAGGTAGAAACTCATGTGGAGAATAATGCCAGACAAGAGAGAGAGAAGATAGAAAATGATGTGTTGAATAATGCCAGACAAGAGAGAGAGAAGGTAGAAAATGATGTGTTGAATAATGCCAGACAAGAGAGAGAGAAGGTAGAAACTCATGTGGAGAATAATGCCAGACAAGAGAGCTAGAAGATAGAAACTGATCTGGGGAATAATTCTAAACAAGAGAGAATGAGAGAGAAAGAGAGAGAGAGAAGTTAGAAACTGACGTGTGGAATAATGCTAGACAGGAGAGAGATAAGGTAGAAAATGAGTTGGGGAACAATACTAGCCAAAAAAGACATAAGGTAGAAACTGATGTGGGGAACAATGGTGGACAAGAGAAAAAAATGGTAGAAACTGACGTGTGGAATAATGCCAGACAAGAGAGAGATAAGATAGAAACTGATTGGGGGAACAATGCAAGATAAGAGAGAGAGAGAGAGAGAGAGATAAGGTAGAAACTGATTGGGGGAACAATGCAAGATAAGAGAGAGATATAAGGTAGAAACTGATTGGGGGAACAATGCAAGATAAGAGAGAGATAAGGTAGAAACTGAATGGGGGAACAATGCAAGATAAGAGAGAGAGAGAGAGAGATAAGGTAGAAACTGATTGGGGGAACAATGCAAGATAAGAGAGAGATAAGGTAGAAACTGATTGTGGAAACAATGCTAGACAAGAGAGAGACAAGATAGAAACTTATGTGTGGAACAATGCTAGACAAGAGAGGGAGAAGATAGAAACTGATGTGGGGAACAATGCTATATAAGAGAAATAGAAGACAGACATTGATGAGGAGCACAATGTTGGTCAGAAGACAAAGAAGGCAGACATTGATGAGGGGCATCAGTTTGTAGACACAGAGAGTCATTTTAATCTAATGATGAGAGAATCTGAGGAAGAGGACGTCCTGGAAGAAGAGGAACAAAATGAAGAAAACAAAATTGAGTAGAAAAAAAAGAAAGAAACACTTTGAGCAAGAAGAAAGCAGAAGAAGAAAAAGAGGACAGAGAAGAAGAAGAAGAAAAGAAGAAGAAGAAGAAGAAGAGGACAGAAAAGAAGAAGAAGAATATGCAAATGATTCTTACATCAGGCTGGATTTGGTCGAATGTGGTGTGCACGTCTCATGTAGCACCTGGAGAGCGAGGTCTTTCTACACGCGGCGAATGCCAGGGACAAGACGTGCGAGTGAGCAACTCACGACCAGACAGCGACAGAACTGCGTGAGAGCAGGGATTAGGCCAAGGAGTGGGACATTCTGTGAGCGCAGTGGGCAAACCAGCACGGTCATACAAGAAGGGTTTGGGTGGAAAACTAAAGCAAGAAAGTCGGATTGTAAAATTTTGGCTACAGTAAGTGGATTGAGGCGGAGGGAGTGGGACTCTCAGAAAGTGAGAAGGATGGAGTGGGACAGTCAGAAAATGAGATGGAGAAGGGAAAGGGACAGTAAGTAAGTGAGATGGAGGGAGTAGGACAGTCATAAAGTGAAATGGAAGGAATGGGACAGCCAGAAAGTGAGACGGAGAGAGTGTGACAGTCAGAAAGTGAGATAGAGAGTGTGAGGTATATTGAGGTTAGCTCTTCGAAATCGGCCATTCGGAGGATCAAGGGTCAACCGACCTCGTGGTTTCTGGGGGCTACCTGGTCACGTGATGTGTTGATGAGTTAAAGTGTAATGTGTCAGCTAGTTCAGTCTCTGCCTGGGATATTGTCGGGGTAGGAAGAAAACAAAATTCTGGGGGAAGCTTTGCTGTAGGACGCCTGGAAGCCTTGCTGTAGGACGCCTGGAAGCCTTGCTGTAGGACGCCTGGAAGCCTTGCTGTAGGACGCCTGGAAGCCTTGCTGTAGGACGCCTGGAAGCCTTGCTGTAGGACGCCTGGAAGCCTTGCTGTAGGACGCCTGGATGTGTTTGCTGCAGCTTTCATATATATAGTGATGTCGGATAAATGGGTTGTTAAGCTATGAACCCAGGTGCTGCCCAGGTCGTCTTAGGCTTGTGTAAGTTCTATACGTACGTGGTTGTAAGTAGGATGTAGAGCTTTGTAAGTTCTATATGTAAATAGTTGTAAATCGGATGTAGAGCTTTGTAAGTTCTATATGTAAATAGTTGTAAATCGGATGTAGAGCTTTGTAAGTTCTATATGTAAATAGTTGTAAATCGGATGTAGAGCTTTGTAAGAATGTATCGTGAGAAGTGTTCAGTGTTACACGGTTTGTTCATCAAGTTTAATAGTTGAAATGCATAATTTTCATTACTGTTATATTCCTCAGTACTATGGCTTCATATATTCATATGTTTCACCTTTTTTTTAAATCAGGGACACTGAAATGTTTTCCTAAGTGTTTGTATGTGCGCACGTGTTTATTCTGACCAATGTCGATTTCATTCCAAGATGTATAAAGCTATGTTTCATCTTTCAGCATCATAATTGGTTATTAATGTGTCACTGATCACTTCATATTTGCAGTTTATATGTTGGTGTTGAGGCAGGCAGAGTACTGCATACACGTATTATATGTCTGAGTTGGCAAGGAACTCCTATATGTGTAAGGGAGTGTGGCTAATTCTTGATTATTAGTGAATATGTATTTATATGTTTGAAATGAAGACAAAGATATTAGTAAGAGATGTCGAAATAATGCTAGACAAGAGAGAGACAAGATAGAAACTTATGTGTGGAACAATGCTAGACAAGAGAGGGAGAAGATAGAAACTGATGTGGGGAACAATGCTATATAAGAGAAATAGAAGACAGACATTGATGAGGAGCACAATGTTGGTCAGAAGACAAAGAAGGCAGACATTGATGAGGGGCATCAGTTTGTAGACACAGAGAGTCATTTTAATCTAATGATGAGAGAATCTGAGGAAGAGGACGTCCTGGAAGAAGAGGAACAAAATGAAGAAAACAAAATTGAGTAGAAAAAAAAGAAAGAAACACTTTGAGCAAGAAGAAAGCAGAAGAAGAAAAAGAGGACAGAGAAGAAGAAGAAGAAAAGAAGAAGAAGAAGAAGAAGAAGAAGAGGACAGAAAAGAAGAAGAAGAAGAAGAATATGCAAATGATTTCTTACATCAGGCTGGATTTGGTCGAATGTGGTGTGCACGTCTCATGTAGCACCTGGAGAGCGAGGTCTTTCTACACGCGGCGAATGCCAGGGACAAGACGTGCGAGTGAGCAACTCACGACCAGACAGCGACAGAACTGCGTGAGAGCAGGGATTAGGCCAAGGAGTGGGACATTCTGTGAGCGCAGTGGGCAAACCAGCACGGTCATACAAGAAGGGTTTGGGTGGAAAACTAAAGCAAGAAAGTCGGATTGTAAAATTTTGGCTACAGTAAGTGGATTGAGGCGGAGGGAGTGGGACTCTCAGAAAGTGAGAAGGATGGAGTGGGACAGTCAGAAAATGAGATGGAGAAGGGAAAGGGACAGTAAGTAAGTGAGATGGAGGGAGTAGGACAGTCATAAAGTGAAATGGAAGGAATGGGACAGCCAGAAAGTGAGACGGAGAGAGTGTGACAGTCAGAAAGTGAGATAGAGAGTGTGAGGTATATTGAGGTTAGCTCTTCGAAATCGGCCATTCGGAGGATCAAGGGTCAACCGACCTCGTGGTTTCTGGGGGCTACCTGGTCACGTGATGTGTTGATGAGTTAAAGTGTAATGTGTCAGCTAGTTCAGTCTCTGCCTGGGATATTGTCGGGGTAGGAAGAAAACAAAATTCTGGGGGAAGCTTTGCTGTAGGACGCCTGGAAGCCTTGCTGTAGGACGCCTGGAAGCCTTGCTGTAGGACGCCTGGAAGCCTTGCTGTAGGACGCCTGGATGTGTTTGCTGCAGCTTTCATATATATAGTGATGTCGGATAAATGGGTTGTTAAGCTATGAACCCAGGTGCTGCCCAGGTCGTCTTAGGCTTGTGTAAGTTCTATACGTACGTGGTTGTAAGTAGGATGTAGAGCTTTGTAAGTTCTATATGTAAATAGTTGTAAATCGGATGTAGAGCTTTGTAAGTTCTATATGTAAATAGTTGTAAATCGGATGTAGAGCTTTGTAAGTTCTATATGTAAATAGTTGTAAATCGGATGTAGAGCTTTGTAAGTATGTATCGTGAGAAGTGTTCAGTGTTACACGGTTTGTTCATCAAGTTTAATAGTTGAAATGCATAATTTTTATTACTGTTATATTCCTCAGTACTATGGCTTCATATATTCACATGTTTCACCTTTTTTTAAAATCAGGGACACTGAAATGTTTTCCTAAGTGTTTGTATGTGCGCACGTGTTTATTCTGACCAATGTCGATTTCATTCCAAGATGTATAATGCTATGTTTCATCTTTCAGCATCATAATTGGTTATTAATGTGTCACTGATCACTTCATATTTGCAGTTTATATGTTGGTGTTGAGGCAGGCAGAGTACTGCATACACGTATTATATGTCTGAGTTGGCAAGGAACTCCTATATGTGTAAGGGAGTGTGGCTAATTCTTGATTATTAGTGAATATGTATTTATATGTTTGAAATGAAGACAAAGATATTAGTAAGAGATGTCGAAATAAGCAGTAGCTTCGCCTGGAGTGACGCCTTTTGTTGGCTCATGGCGATTTTTAAGGCACGATCAGATTTCCACGTTGTGGTTAAGTTTTGTTGAACTACACGTGTGTGTGTGTGTGTGTGTTTCTATTTTATCTGGCGTAAACGTGTGTGGCGTCTGGTGTGGTGATTAAACTTAACTTTTTATTTTCCTTGATCAATTTATGCTTTCGAGTAGTTATTTATTGTTGGTGGAGCTAGAGATGAATAAGATGTTAACTTGTTGTTCCAGCACACAGCCAATGAAGGGACCTTATGTAGACACCAACTGGTGGGCAAGACCCTGGGGGTAAGGGATCGTCAGGAACGATGCAGTAAGTGAGAGTGTTCCAGGCACAGCTGTACTTCACTGGGCTCTGACTCATCACATAAGAGCTAGCGATTTAAGCCATCAGCACCAAGAACCTCCTTTCCATGATAAAGGTAGGAGATAAAGGTAGGAGATAAAGGTAGGAGATAAAGATGCAAGATGGGGAGAAGAATTGAGAAGTTAAATAAAATAAGCACCAAGCAATAAACTTATAGTTTACAAGAGAGTGGGACAGCCAGAAAGTGAGATAGAGAGCGTGGGACAGAAAGTGATATAGAGAGAGTGAGACAGAAAGTGAGATAGATAGGGACACAGAAAGTGAGATAGAGTGGAACAGTCAAAAGTGATAATGAGGGAGTGAGACAGTCAGAAAGTGAGATATAGAGAATGAGACAGTCAGACAGTGAGAAAGAGAGAGAGTGGAATAGTCAGAAAGTGAGATACAGAGAGTGGAACAGTCAGAAAGTGTGATAGAGTGGGACAGTCAGAAAGCGAGATAGAGGAAGTGAGACGGAAACTGAGATAGAGGGAGTGAGACAGTTACAAAGTGAGATAGAGGGAGAGGGACAGTCATAAAATGAGACGGAGGGAGTCGGACTGTAAGAAAGTGAGGCGACACTAGAGTCTGAAAGAGGTCAAGAAAACTGGGAGAGGTGACAATAGAGTCTGAGAGAGGTGACAACAGAGTCTGAGAGAGGTGACAACAGAGTCTGAGAGAGGTGACAGCAGAGTCTGAGAGAGGTGACTAGAGTCTGAGAGAGGTGACAGTAGAGTCTGAGAGAGGTGACAGTAGAGTCTGAGAGAGGTGACAACAAGTCTGAGAGAGGTGACAGTAGAGTCTGAGAGAAGTGACAACAGAGTCTGAGAGAGGTGACAGTAGAGTCTGAGAGAGGTGACAACAGAGTCTGAGAGAGGTGACAACAGAGTCTGAGAGAGGTGACAGTGGAGTCTGAGAGAGGTGACAACAGAGTCTGAGAGAGGTGATAGCAGAGTCTGAGAGAGGTGACAACAGAGTCTGAGAGAGGTGACAACAGAGTCTGAGAGAGGTGACAGCAGAAGAAGAAAAAAACTGAGAGAAGTGACAGCAGAGTCTGAGAGAGGTGACAGTAGAATTTTAACACGACTGGTGCAAGCAGATAAATAAATAAACCGAAATTATAATCAGACAGAGACAGAGATAGACAGAAACAGAAAATTAGATAGACAGAAACATAAACAGAGACAGACAGAAATGAACAGAGAAAGAGAGAAACAGAAACAGACACAGATAGAGACATAGACATAAACAGAGACATAGTCATAGATAGAGACAGGGATATAGAAAGAAACAGAAGCAGGGATAGACAGAAACAGAAGCAGATCAGGCAGAAAAAGAAATAGACACAGAGATATAGGTAGAAAAAGAGACATAGACAGAAACAGAAATAGAAATAGAGACATAGACAGAGACAGAAACAGACAGAAAGAGAGACAGACAGAAACAGAAAAGGAGACAGACAGAGACAGACAGAAACAGAGACAGAGATAGACAGAAACAGAGATAGACACAGAGACAGACAGAAACAGAGACAGAGATAGACAGAAAAAAGATAGACAGAAAGAGAGATAGACAGAAATAGAAACAGAGACAGGGACAGACAGAAACAGAAATAGACAGAAAGAGAGATAGAAACAGAAATAGATAGACAGAAACAGAACCAGTGATAGATAGAAACAGAAACAAACAGGAACAGAAACAGATATAGACAGAAGCAGAAACAGAGATAGACAGCAACAGATGCAGACAGAAACAGAAAGAGTGATAGACAGAGACAGAAACAGAGGAAGACAAAAACAGAGATATACACAGACAGACAGTGGTAGATAGATCAAAGACAGACGGAAACAGAAGCCTTGAGACAGACAAACAGAGATAGATAGTGATAGACAGACAAAGAGAAACAGCAGACATACAGCCAAACAAGGACAGACAAAAACAGACTGCCAGAGATAGACACAGACAGACTGCCACTGATAAACAGAGATAGAAAAAGACAGACAAAATGAGACAAAGAGTTAACAGAGAGTAAAATGAGAAGAAAATGTGTTAAAATATGAAGAGGCAAGAAAGACAAGGGAATGAGTTAAGAGATGAAGTGAGTGGGTCTTTGACGAGGAGAGAAAGAAGGTAGGAGGGAGGTGAACTAGAGAGGACAAAATTTGAAATAGAAGAATTTTTTTAATTAAAAATGTAACTTCTTTCTTTCTTCTCTTTCATACCAGGGAGAAGGATACCACTTGACTGTAATACAGAGAACTGGTTTCTAAAAGAACAAGATGGAAACCCAGAACATCAAAAGTGGCAATTACAGGTAAGTACAGGTGTGAGCCAAGGTAACAAAATATACCCAAAACTAATTACGGGTAAGTACAGGTGAGAGTCAAGGTGACAAAATATACACAAAACTAATTACAGGTAAGTACAGGTGAGAGTCAAGGTGACAAAATATACCCAAAACTAATTACAGGTAAGTACAGGTGAGAGCCAAGGTGACAAAATATACCAAAAACTAATTACGGGAAATACGGAAACTAGGATACATAAAATATCATGATGATATACGAGAAACAAGAGAATGAGAATGTACAGGATATAGTAAACATCGTTATGATATACGGAAAACAAGATAATAATAACTTAGAGGATACAGTCAAATATAATACAACCTCCATTAAACAGACCGTAGAGAACGCATATCGGATTAAACTAGCAGCACCCATAACAATTGCCAGTGTTGGCGTAAACCTGACAGCTCAGCTACTACAATAGGTGACCGCGTCACCAACAACAGCAACATTGTTGCAATCGACATGCTCTCTGCTTCACTCGCTTCAAGCTCGTGTGGCGACAAATGAGTCAATAATGAACCGTAATGGAGTTGGCCGGGCGTGAAATGGTCTCAGATCAATTGGTAATTTGAGAGAGAGAGAGAGAGAGAGAGAGAGAGACGCCTTCATCTTGCCTGGATACAGCTGTTATGTTTTCACTGAAATAAATATTATTATGATTTTCAGAATGGTAAATACCATTTATGTAAAAATTCTCCCGATAACAACATCAATAAAGCAAATGTCATTGACCTAAAAACAAGAGAAAATTATGAGAAAGCATTTGTAATAAGAGAAACAAATACGTGAAAGTATTTGGAATCAGAAATATGTCCAGATAAAGAGGCCAGATTTTGTCAGTGTTGGCAACACTACGGACGCATCAGCAGCGGGCCATCTTGCCCACAACACAGAGGCCCACAGGAGAGCTGCTAGGGAGGCAAAGTTCCGCAAGGGAAATGCAAATGTCTGAATGAATGGCAACACTTTTACCACGTGATTACATTTCGTATACAGCACGAGGAGGGGAGGAGTGCCGCAGTCAATAGTGAACGATTTTCTCATGCGAAACTTTAAACATCAGAAGCTGCTGTCTGTAGTCGACCAACGGTGTTAAAATAGGCACCAGGTAGTTCTGCTAGGAAAACTTCCGACATAAATATCTATCTGCAGGGGGAGGAGCACTGGATATTACTATGTACACTTTAGATCTTACTGCACACACCCAAATCTTATCCTACACACCCTAGATCTTACTGTATAAACTTTAGAACTTAGTCTACACATATGGAATTCAAAAGTTATAAGCACAAAACCAAGTTAAGACTATTCAATTCAAATGTAATATCCACCCTCATTTATGCATGCGAAAGCTGGAAAACAACTAAACAAATAGAAAAGAAATTACACTCTTTTGAAAACAAATGCCTAAGGAAAATACTCGGCATCAAGTGGAACGAATTCAAGTACAATGCAGAGATAAGACAGATGACTGAACAACAACCAGTCTCACGGGTGATCAGGAAAAGGAGATAGACATATGTTGGTCACTTGATGAGAAGAAATGATCAGATAATCTGAAAACAAACTATCAAGTGGAACACAACAGGCCAAAGAAAAAGAGGCAGACAGCGTGAAACTCTAAAGAGAACATTGCTAAGAGAGGCCAAATTAACAGGCATAAAATCCTTTGTTGAGGTTGAAAGACTCGCCGAAGACAGGAAAAATTGGCGAACTACTTTGCGAGCCCTATGTGACGTTTAACGGCACGGGAAGGATATAAAATATATAAGAATACAAGTAAACATACATGCATTAATACAAGTAAATTATGCAGGCACTAATACAAGTAAAGTATACAGACACTAATACAAGTATAATACACAGGCACTAATACAAGTAAACATACATTCATTAATACAAGAAAATAATCAGGCATTA
Organism: Achatina immaculata; assembly: GCA_009760885.1. Classification (NCBI taxonomy): domain Eukaryota; kingdom Metazoa; phylum Mollusca; class Gastropoda; order Stylommatophora; family Achatinidae; genus Lissachatina; species Lissachatina immaculata. Next base: position 8,049,054 of record CM019712.1, on the reverse strand, counting down.
ATACAACTAAAATATACAGACACTAATACAAGTAAACATACAGGCACTAATGCAAACATGCAGGCACTAATGCAAGTAAATTATACAAGCACTAATACAAGCATAATATACAGGCACTAATACAAGTAAAATATACAGACACTAATACAAGTAAACATACAGGTACTAATACAAGTAAATTATACAGGCACTAATACAGGTACAAGATTCAGACACTAATTGAAGTAAACTATACAGGCACTAATAAAAGTATAATATACAGGCACTAATAAAAATATAATATGCAGGCACTAATACATGTATAATATACACACATTAATAAAAGTATAATATACAGGCACTAATTAAAGTGTAATATACAAGCACTAATTCAAGCATAATATACAGGCACTAAGACAAGTATAATATACAGGCACTAATAAAAGTGTAATATACAGGCACTAATAAAAGTATAATATACAGGCACTAATAAAAGTATAATATACAGGCACTAATAAAAGTGTAATATACAGGCACTAATACACGTATAATATACAGGCACTAATACAACTATAATATAAATAGATAACCCCATAGTAAATGCCGTAGAGGATGAAGTTTTAGAGACCTTATTATGCTGGGCCATCAGTGTATGAAGTAGGGGGTAGGCAGTTCCTCTCCTTCCAAGTTTTTTCTCTGGTACCCATTTTACAAGGCTAGGTCTACCTCGGGGCCGTATTGGTCGGGAAAAAAAAAACATCTCGCCCAGCTTGGGAGTCGAACCCTCGACCATTCGGTTGCTAGACGAGTGAAGTATAATATACAGGTAATAGTGGAAATATAATATATGGGCACTAAAGCAAGTATAATATACGGGCACTAAGGCAATTATAATATGCGGGCACTAAGACAAGTATAATGTACGGCGCTAAGATAAAGTATAATATACGGGCACTAAGGCAATTATAATATGCGGGCACTAAGATAAGTATAATATACGGGCACTAAGGCAATTATAATATGCGGGCACTAAGATAAGTATAATATACGGGCACTAAGGCAATTATAATATGCGGGCACTAAGACAAGTATAATATGCGGGCACTAAGGCAATTATAATATGTGGGCACTAAGGCAATTATAATATGCGGGCATTAAGGCAATTATAATATGCGGGCACTAAGACAAGTATAATATACGGGCACTAAGGCAATTATAATATGCGGGCACTAAGACAAGTATAATATACGGGCACTAAGGCAATTATAATATGCGGGCACTAAGACAAGTATAATATACGGGCACTAAGGCAATTATAATATGCGGGCACTAAGATAAGTATAATATACGGGCACTAAGGCAATTATAATATGCGGGCACTAAGATAAGTATAATATACGGGCACTAGGACCAGTAATGGACTCTATGGATAAATAATAAAAAAATATGGACTCTAAGATAAACATAATATACATGCACTAAGACAATTCTAATATGCGTATATTATACAGGCACTTGGAGAAGTATAATATACAGGCACTTAGAGAAGTATAATATACAGGCACTTAGAGAAGTGCCCACCCCCCTTAGAGTGTCAGGAGTTTAAAGGGCCGAAACACTTGTCTGGGGGGGGGGTACTTCCTCTGATGATCTGAAGGAGTTGTGTTGTTGTTCCGCTCTCTACGGTAGAGAGTTTCCTGCATATGCATACAGGCACTTAGAGAAGTATAATATACAGGCACTAATACAAGTATAATATACAGACACTAAAACAAGTATAATGTACTGGCATTAATATAAGTATAATATACAGGCACTAATACAAGCTAACACATCCATACACAGCTGCACATATGACATATAGCTAACACATCCATACACAGCTTACATATGACACACAGCTTACACATCGATACAGAGCCATATATATGACACACAGCTAACACATTCATACACAGCTGCATATATGACATACAGCTAACACATCAATACACAGTTGTACATATGACACACAGCTAACACATCGAAACAGAGTCATATATATGACACGCAGCTAACACATGCATACACAGTTGGACATATGGCACACAGCTTACACATCAATGCGCAGCTGGAGATATGACACACAGCTAACATATCAATACAGAGCCGGAAATATGACAAACAGCTAGCACATCAATACAGATCGGGACATATGACACACAGCTAACATATCAATAAACAGCTAGTCATATGACACACATCTAACACATCAATATACTGCTGCACATATGACATACAGTTAACACATCAATATACAGCTAACATATGACACACAGCTAACACATCAATACACAGGTGGACATATGACACACGGCTGACACATCAGTACACAGATGGACTTATGACACACAGCTAACAATATAGAACCGGGCATATGAAACATAGCTAACACATCAATACACAGATGGACATATGGCACACAGCTAACACATCAATACACAGCCGCTAACACAAGTATAATGTACTGGCATTAATATAAGTATAATATACAGGCACTAATACAAGCTAACACATCCATACACAGCTGCACATATGACATATAGCTAACACATCCATACACAGCTTACATATGACACACAGCTTACACATCGATACAGAGCCATATATATGACACACAGCTAACACATTCATACACAGCTGCATATATGACATACAGCTAACACATCAATACACAGTTGTACATATGACACACAGCTAACACATCGAAACAGAGTCATATATATGACACGCAGCTAACACATGCATACACAGTTGGACATATGGCACACAGCTTACACATCAATGCGCAGCTGGAGATATGACACACAGCTAACATATCAATACAGAGCCGGAAATATGACAAACAGCTAGCACATCAATACAGATCGGGACATATGACACACAGCTAACATATCAATAAACAGCTAGTCATATGACACACATCTAACACATCAATATACTGCTGCACATATGACATACAGTTAACACATCAATATACAGCTAACATATGACACACAGCTAACACATCAATACACAGGTGGACATATGACACACGGCTGACACATCAGTACACAGATGGACTTATGACACACAGCTAACAATATAGAACCGGGCATATGAAACATAGCTAACACATCAATACACAGATGGACATATGGCACACAGCTAACACATCAATACACAGCCGCTAACACATAACTCCCAGTACAAACATCAATATTCAACAACGCTTACTGATACACAGTCAACACATCAATATACAGTAGCACATATCCGCACCCACAACCACATTTCCACACACATCCACGTATCCGCACACACATCCACAGATCCACATATCGACACACAGATCCATATATTGACAGACACTGACAGTCACATACATAGCCATGAATATACAATCTCAGACATACACATAGCTACGCACATAAACATACAGTCACAAACATAGATGCACAGCTACACACTTGTGCATATAATCACAAACATAGACACACTTACATACATGGGCATAAAATTACAAACGCAGGCAGTCACTGACATCAACACACAAGCCGACACACTAATACCAACACAAACATAGACAGCTGTCGACATAACACATAACCTACACACTAATACCCACACAAACATAGACAGTCACTGACATCAACACACAAGCCGACACACTAATACCAACACAAACATAGACAGCTGTCGACATAACACATAAGCCGACACACTAATACCCACACAAACATAGACAGTCACTGATATCAACACACAAGCCGACACACTAATACCCACACAAACATAGACAGTCACTGACATCAACACAAAAGCCGACACACTAATACCAACACAAACATAGACAGCCACTGATATCAACACAAAAGCCGACACACTAATACCAACACAAACATAGACAGCCACTGATATCAACACAAAAGCCGACACACTAATACCAACACAAACATAGACAGCCCCTGACTTCAACACACAAACCTACACACTAATACCGACACATAAACTGTCTCGTATATAAAGCCACCCAACAATAACTAAACACACACAATCATTCTCCCGTTATCCATAAAACACCCACATATTTTAGAAATAAGTTAAAATATTTGATTCTATTTTACCACCATTGGAATCGTTGACCTCCGCTTGTATTCAAAGTTAGACTGATCGATAAACTGAAATGTCAGAGTGATCGATTTGTCCATGGGTTCAGTCCCAGATTAAAGAGAAAAAATAATCTTTCCATTTTCACATTTTAACGCGGAGTTTAAAATCTGCCAGTTCAGCCTGGTCAAGCCGGGTATTGGCCAACCATAACAAGAAACAGTGTATCCACAATAACAATAACAAGTAATAGTGTATCCACAACAACAATAACAAGTAATAGTGTATCCACAATAACAATAACAAGAAATAGTGTATCCACAATAACAATAACAAGAAATAGTGTATCCACAATAACAATAAAAAGAAATAGTGTACCCACAATAACAATAAAAAGATACAGTGTATCCACATTAACAATAACAAGAAACAGTGTATCCACAATAACAAAAACAAGAAATAGTGTATCCACAATAACAATAACAAGAAACAGTGTATCCACAATACCAATAACAAGAAATAGTGTATCCACAATAATGTAACAAAAAATAGTGTATCCACAACAACAATAACAAGAAACTGTGTATATGTAATAACAATAAAAAGAAATGGTGTATGCACAATAATGTAACAAGTAATAGTGTATCAACAATAACAATAACAATAAACAGTGTATCCACAATAACAAACATAACAAGCAGTAGGGTATCCACAATAACAACCATAATAAGAAACAGTGCATCCACAATAGCAGACATAAAAAGAGATAATTATCCACAATAACAAACATAACAAGAGGTAATGTACAAACAGTAACAAACATAACAAGAAATAATATATAAATAATTACAAACATAACAAGATATAACGTGTAATTAATAACACACGTAACAAGAGATAATGTATAAATAATAACAAACACAACAAGAGATAATGTATAAACAATAACAACAATAAACAAGAAATAATGTATCCACAATAACAAGCATAACAAGAGATAATGTATCCACAATAAAAAGCATAACAAGAAATAATGTATCCACAATAACAAGCATAACAAGAAATAGTGTATCCACAATAACAAACATAACAAGATATAATGTATAAATAAGAACAAACATAACAATAAATAATGTATAAATAAGAACAAACATAACAATAAATAATGTATAAATAAGAACAAACATAACAATAAATAATGTATAAATAGTAACAAACTTAGCAAGAGATAATATATCCACAACAACAAACATAACAAGATATAATGCATCAGCAGAAGTTCTATTTGTTACTTTTGACGATGACAAGTTAAAAAGGTCAGTCTACTCTTGTGTTGCAGTATATCTGAAGGTAAATAATTGGAACAGTTTGACTGAACAAAACAAACTTAAACCAGACGACAAATAGGCCACGTTATTATGCTTTTGTTACATGTATCAATAAGGACACGATATTTAGAAACAATCCAGCTACTAATTAATTTATGGAACGATTAGAAATTGTTAACAGAATCAGACCAAACTATCAGCGGACTCGGTGAAGATTTCTGAAGTGAATATTTCTGATGTGAAGATTTCTGAAGTGAAGATTTCTGATGTGAAGATTTCTGATGTGAAGATTTCTGATGTGAAGATTTCTGATGTGAAGATTTCTGATGTGAAGATTTCTGATGTGAAGATTTCTGATGTGAAGATTTCTGCTATGTTTAGAAATGTTCTCTGTTGTCAGAAAATTATTTCCTTGACGCATTCATTCTCACAGGCAAGACAAGATAAACGATATTATGGAGCTCAAGACACAAACAACAGACAGAAAAAGCGAAACAACAATCAGGCACCATGCTCCGGTTCTACAGGGTCTAGCATAAAGCATGGCTGGATTTAACTGACGTAGTGCGCAGAAACTGAATACGTGTGGGAAAAAAAAACCATGATGTTAGAGATGAAGGAGACAAACGGTCACCTTTAACAATGGCTTCTTGGCAAACACAAGAAAAAAAACATGATGTTAGAGACGAAGGATACAAACGGTCACCTCTAACAATGACTTCTTGGCAAACACAACATTGAGCATTCACAGTTGAAACTTATTTTAAAAGTGGAGAATCGTCTATTACTGTACAACGAACGTTTCGTCGCCATTCTGAGTTGCATCCCCGTGATAATGTTCCCGATCGGAGGACAAAACAATTTTCTTCTTATATCTTATATCCTTCCCGTGCCGTTAAACGTCACATAGGGCTCGCAAGGTAGTTCGCCAATTTTTCCTGTCTTCAGCGAGTCTTTCAACTTCGTCAAAGGATTTTATGCCTGTTAATTTGGCCTCTCTTAACAATGTCCTCTTCAGAGTTTCACGTGGTCTACCTCTTTTTCTTCGGCCTGTTGTGTTCCACTTGATAGCTTGTTTTCGGATTCTCTGATCATTTCTTCTCATCAAGTGACCAACATATGTCCATCCCCTTTTCCTGATCACCCATGAGACTGGTTGTTGTTCAGTCATCTGTAAAACAATTTTGAGGTGGGTGAAACGATTTAAGGAAACCGCTAATTACCTTAATAAGAAGTCTACTGGTCGTCTAAGAAATCACAGACACCTGAATGAATCCAAGAAGTCCTCAATGCATTGTTTCGTAGCCCTCGGCAATCAGCTGTTAGGAACGCTTTGGCACTTGATATGTCGGATCGCTCGCTACGTTGCATCATTCATAATCCATCTGCATTTCCACCCTTACAAGTTGCAAGTTGTGCAGCAACTGAATGATCTGGATAACATTAACAGACTTGACTTTGCTACCGATTTTCTAGCACACATTGAAGAAAATCCGAATTTGCTCAATAACCTCGTAATGTCTGATGAAGCTCATTTTGAGTTGTCAGAAAGTGTGAACAAGCAGAATTTCAGATACTGGTCAGCTGAAAATCCACAATCACTGCATGAGAAATCACTCCACAGTGACCGAGTAACTGTGTGATGTGGCGTTGCGTTATTCGGCGTCATTGGCCCATATTTTTTTGAAGACAGACGGGTATCCTCTTACTGTTAATATTGATCTTTATGTGCAGGTGCTAAGTGAATACTTCATTCCAGACTTGGCCAATAGAAATAAGAGACTAATATGGTTTCAACAAGATGGACCAACTGCCCACACAGCCTGTCAGTCCATGGCCATGCTGCGACAAACATTTCCCAATCGTCCTATTTCCAGATTTGGGGATATTCATTGACCGGCAAGGTCACCGGATTTATCGGCCGCAGACTTCTTTTTGTGGGCGTACCTCAAGAACACGGTGTATGTTGGTCGACCCAGTCAGTTGCAGACCTAAAAGATCGAACACGACACTGCATTCAAAAGTTCTATAATACAAATAAACGCAGATCAGATCAGACACCATGATCTAGTTCTATAATACGAATAAACACAGATCAGACACCATGATCTAGTTCTATAATACAAATAAACACAGATCAGACACCATGATCTAGTTCTATAATACGAATAAACACAGATCAGACACCATGATCTAGTTCTATAATACGAATAAACACAGATCAGACACCATGATCTAGTTCTATAATACAAATAAACACAGATTAGACACCATGATCTAGTTCTATAATACAAATAAACACAGATCAGACACCATGATCTAGTTCTATAATACAAATAAACACAGATCAGACACCATGATCTAGTTCTATAATACGAATAAACACAGATCAGACACCATGATCTAGTTCTATAATACAAATAAACACAGATTAGACACCATGATCTAGTTCTATAAGATAAATAAACACAGATTAGACACCATGATCTAGTTCTATAATACAAATAAACACAGATTAGACACCATGATCTAGTTCTATAATACAAATAAACACAGATTAGACACCATGATCTAGTTCTATAAGATAAATAAACACAGATTAGACACCATGATCTAGTTCTATAATACAAATAAACACAGATTAGACACCATGATCTAGTTCTATAATACAAATAAACACAGATTAGACACCATGATCTAGTTCTATAAGATAAATAAACACAGATTAGACACCATGATCTAGTTCTATAAGATAAATAAACACACATTAGACACCACGGCTTAGTTCTATAAGATAAATAAACACAGATCAGACACCATGATCTAGTTCTATAAGATAAATAAACACAGATCAGACACCATGATCTAGTTCTATAAGATAAATAAACACAGATCAGACACCACGGCTTAGTTCTATAAGATAAATAAACACAGATTAGACACCATGATCTAGTTCTATAAGATAAATAAACACAGATCAGACACCATGATCTAGTTCTATAAGATAAATAAACACAGATCAGACACCACGGCTTAGTTCTATAAGATAAATAAACACAGATCAGACACCATGATCTAATTCTATAAGATAAATAAACACAGATCAGACACCACGGCTTAGTTCTATAAGATAAATAAACACAGATCAGACACCATGATCTAGTTCTATAAGATAAATAAACACAGATTAGACACCACGGCTTAGTTCTATAAGATAAATAAACACAGATCAGACACCATGATCTAGTTCTATAAGATAAATAAACACAGATTAGACACCATGATCTAGTTCTATAAGATAAATAAACACAGATTAGACACCATGATCTAGTTCTATAAGATAAATAAACACAGATTAGACACCATGATCTAGTTCTATAATACAAATAAACACAGATCAGATACCATGATCTAGTTCTATAAGATAAATAAACACAGATTAGACACCATGATCTAGTTCTATAAGATAAATAAACACAGATTAGACACCATGATCTAGTTCTATAAGATAAATAAACACAGATTAGACACCATGATCTAGTTCTATAAGATAAATAAACACAGATTAGACACCATGATCTAGTTCTATAAGATAAATAAACACAGATTAGACACCATGATCTAGTTCTATAAGATAAATAACACAGATTAGACCCATGATCTAGTTCTATAAGATAATAAACACAGATTAGACACCATGATCTAGTTCTATAAGATAAATAAACACAGATCAGATACCATGATCTAGTTCTATAAGATAAATAAACACAGATTAGACACCATGATCTAGTTCTATAAGATAAATAAACACAGATTAGATACCATGATCTAGTTCTATAAGATAAATAAACACAGATTAGACACCATGATCTAGTTCTATAAGATAAATAAACACAGATTAGACACCATGATCTAGTTCTATAAGATAAATAAACACAGATTAGACACCATGATCTAGTTCTATAAGATAAATAAACACAGATCAGACACCACGGCTTAGTTCTATAAGATAAATAAACACAGATTAGACACCACGGCTTAGTTCTATAAGATAAATAAACACAGATTAGACACCACGGCTTAGTTCTATAATACAAATAAACACAGATTAGACACCATGATCTAGTTCTATAAGATAAATAAACACAGATTAGACACCATGATCTAGTTCTATAAGAGAAATAAACACAGATTAGACACCACGGCTTAGTTCTATAATACAAATAAACACAGATTAGACACCACGGCTTAGTTCTATAAGATAAATAAACACAGATCAGACACCATGATCTAGTTCTATAAGATAAATAAACACAGATTAGACACCATGGCCTAACTCACGAAGAGAAACCAGTTTCGGACATGATAAAGATGACTCTCTGAAGCGCTGCTGAAATAATCGAATCTGAAACTCATTTTTCCTACTCTCTTAAGTATGAGATTATTAAACACGCGGCCACTGCGTGGGACAAATGCAGATAAACTAAAAATCATAAAACTTTCTCCCGGAAAATTCTTTGCCTGGACAGGGACGTCAGAAAAATGCTCAAACTTTGCACAAGAAACTCATGGACTTGTCGTGGGAAGTATGGCAGAAAATCTGATCTGATGCAGTGAAAAGATACTGCGGTTATTTCCCCTTGTGTCAGTCCAGTGTGTGCAACATTCTGTGGCAGCGGGTTGCGATTATGTGCAACATTCTGTGACAGCGGGTTGCGAGTATGTGCAACATTGTGTGTCAGCGACTTGCGAGTTTGTACTGTATTCTGTGACAACGGTTTGCGAGTATGTGCAACATTTTGTGACAACTTGCGAGTTCCGAGTGTGTGCAACACTGTGTGTTAGTTGACTTCTAGAATGTGCAACACTGTGTGATAGTTGACTTCTAGAATGTGCAACACTGTGTGATAGTTGACTTCTAGAATGTGCAACACTGTGTGATAGTTGACTTCTAGTATGTGTAACATTTTATGATAGTTGTAATTTCTTCCTTTGTTTGTGTTTTCTACTTTTTGAGGATGCCACACTAAGATACGTTTTTCGTTTAGTTATACGTCTTTGTCTCGTTTGTGTATGTAATCCTCAAAAAAGGCTCAAGCCGAAATATCGGATGTTGTATGTTTTTCATTTATATATTCTCATTTCGCTCTCATACTTTCTATTCGTTTTATCTCACTTTTCTCACTTGACTCACTCCCTCTGCCACATTGTAAAACTGCACCATACACTTCTATCTACCTTTGTAATTTCTTACATGAGCAAGGAAAACAGATAAGGCTTCAAAAGATACAGCTTATATAGATGAGACTTCAACAGATAAAGCTTCAATAGATGAGACTTCAACAGATAAAGCTTCAATAGATGAGGCTTCAACAGATGAGACTTCAACAGATAAAGCTTCAATAGATGAGACTTCAACAGATAAAGCTTCAATAGATGAGGCTTCAACAGATAAAGCTTCAATAGATGAGGCTTCAACAGATGAGACTTCAACAGATAAAGCTTCAACAGATAAGGCTTCAGCAAATGAGGATTCAACAAAGGAGGCTTCAACAAATGGGGCTTCAACAGATAAGGCTTCATCAAATGAGGTTTCAACAAATGAAGTTTCAGCAAATGAGGCTTCAACAGATGAGGTTTCAACAAATGAGGCTTCAACAGATGAGGTTTCAACAAATGAGGCTTCAATAAATGAAGTTTCAGCAAATGAGTCTTCAACAGATGAGGTTTCAACAAATGAGGCTTCAACAAATGAGGCTTCAACGGTTATTAAGAACATGCAGTGGAAGCAAAGATCAGCAATAAGAGTGAACAATAAGCAATAGAGATGTTGGAGAAAAATGACGAAGCAACAGAGATGTTGGAGAAAGATGACGAAGCAACAGAGATGTTGGAGAAAGATGACGAAGCAACAGAGATGTTGGAGAAAGATGACGAAGCAACAGAGATGTTGGAGAAAGATGACGAAGCAACAGAGATGCTAGAGAAAGATGACGAAGCAACAGAAATGTTAGAGAAAGATGACGAAGCAACAGAGATGTTGGAGAAAGATGACGAAGCAACAGAGATGTTGGAGAAAGATGACGAAGCAACAGAGATGTTGGAGAAAGATGACGAAGCAACAGAGATGTTGGAGAAAGATGACGAAGCAACAGAGATGTTGGAGAAAGATGACGAAGCAACAGAGATGTTGGAGAAAGATGACGAAGCAACAGAGATGTTGGAGAAAGAAGACGAAGCAACAGAGATGCTAGAGAAAGATGACGAAGCAACAGAAATGTTAGAGAAAGATGACGAAGCAACAGAGATGTCATGAGAAAACAGAGAAGTTAGACATGTCATAAGAAGACAGAGAAGTTAGACACGATATGAGAAGACAGAGAACTTAGATACGTCATGAGAAGACAGAGAACTTAGACACGTCATGAGAAGACAGAGAACTTAGACACGTCATGAGAAGACAGAGAATTTGCATTCAATGGAAAATTCCAGGGAAAAAGAACAGAAGAGAGAAAGTTCAGAAGACAAATACTTTAGTGGGCCGGGGAAGCCTCATTGAAAAAGAAACACATTTACACTGGTTAGAAACATCAAGGATCGTGCACGATGGAGAAGCATAGTAGGCAAGGCTATCCGGCACCGCACATAATAACAATAATAATAATAATAATAATGTGTGATACTTGAATTCAGGCGAGGTGTATAAAGAAAAGTACTAGAACTATCCTGAAATATTTAGAGCAAGAACAAGATTCTCCGATTTGTTAACCAGAAACAGGTTTCTGAATATTTGACTTTATTTTAACCTTGACGTATGAGTTACGAAATTAAGTCCACGCATAACCTGCTTAGGTCATGTATGCAAATTTCTGAGCCACGTCTTTGGAAAAGATTGACAAAGAGAAGAACATTTGGCGTGGAGAGTTTTTCCAGGTTTCTATGTCCACATGCGGAAGACATTTTTTCTCTCCGTTTTCCTTGCCAAATCTGGTAGGGGAACATTCTGGAGTGAGTAATGTGACCTGGATCTGGAGATTCGTGGCCTGATTCATCTGTCTAATGTGACGTGGATCTAACAACTCTAGACTTGATTCATCTGTCTAACTAAAGCTACGTGGATATAGCGATTCTTGGCTTGATTCATGTGTTTAAAGCTACGTGGATCTAGCGACTCTTGACCTGATTCATGTGTCTTATGTGACGTCGACCTGGTGACTCTTGGTTCGGCATGACACTTTACAGTGTCTGTAATGATGGACGTTTTTAAAATGGTCAGAAGTGTTAAACTTGTCATTTAATAAAATATATTTGTACGTCATTTAATCACTTTTAATCCTCTCTTAAAAGCGATGGCAGACAGGGAATCCATTCTGTCAATAGTGTGATAGATTTTTCTTTTTGTTCTGTTAAGTCATTTTGTCATTTTCCAGTTCTTGTTTCTGTTAACTTTACATAAGTAACAATTTAATTAAAAATAAAAAGTAACTAAATTAACAAGTAACAAGTTGGGACAGGCCATTGTCTCCCTACATAAGCGCTCCTCTCTGCTCATCATAATATGTGCTCCTCTCTGCTCATCATAATATGTGCTCCTCTCTGCACATCATAATATGTGCTCCTATCTACTTATCATTATCTGTGCTCCTATCTGCTCATACGTATCTGTGCTCCTATCTGCTCATACGTATCTGTGCTCCTATCTGCTCATACGTATCTGTGCTCCTATCTGCTGATATGTATCTGTGCTCCTATCTGCTCATACGTATCTGTGCTCCTATCTGCTCATACGTATCTGTGCTCCTATCTGCTCATACGTATCTGTGCTCCTAACTGCTCACAAATATATATATATATATACTCCTATCTGCTGACAAGTATCTGTGCTCTTATCTGCTGACAAGTATCTGTGCTCTTATCTGCTCAACAGTATCAGTGTCAGCTTCCAGCGAGTGATGACACGCATCCAATGCGACTGAGTAGCGTAGCTGTTAGTGAACTGTTCTCTCATGAATGAGGTGTGTGGTCCCTGTCCGCCAACAGATGTGTGTCTCCCAGGTTATCAATGTTCCCTCTAAGCTGTGCGGCCGCGGACACAAAAATGCCGTAGAGGAAATAGTATGTTGCATAAAATAAAAGAAAAGAAAAGAAAAGAAATTTAAATTAAATTAATATAAAATAAAATAAAATGCTTTTACTTCAAAATTTCCTGATGTTTCTCTAAGCTGTATTACTGCTAAAATTATGATAGTGCTAGATGATTTTGTTTTCCTCATTTCTTTATGACGAAGCAACAGAGATGCTAGAGAAAGATGACGAAGCAACAGAAATGTTAGAGAAAGATGACGAAGCAACAGAGATGTCATGAGAAAACAGAGAAGTTAGACATGTCATAAGAAGACAGAGAAGTTAGACACGTCATGAGAAGACAGAGAACCTAGACACGTCACGAGAAGACAGAGAATTTTGCAATCACTGGAAAATTTCAGGGAAAAAAAAAGAGAAGAGAGAAAATTCAGAAGACAAATACTTTAGTGGGCCAGGGAAGTCTCATTGAAAAAGAAACACATTTACACTGGTTAGAAACATCAAGGATCGTGCACGATGGAGAAGCATAGTAGGCAAGGCTATCCGGCACCGCACATAATAACAATAATAATAATAATGTGTGATACTTGAATTCAGGCGAGGTGTATAAAGAAAAGTACTAGAAATATCCTGAAATATTTAGAGCAAGAACAAGATTCTCCGATTTGTTAACCAGAAACAGGTTTCTGAATATTTGACTTTATTTTAACCTTGACGTATGAGTTACGAAATTAAGTCCACGCATAACCTGCTCAGGTCATGTATGCAAATTTCTGAGCCACGTCTTTGGCAAAGATTGACAAAGAGAAGAACATTTGGCGTGGAGAGTTTTTCCAGGTTTCTATGTCCACACGCGGAAGACATTTTTTCTCTCCGTTTTCCTTGCCAAATCTGGGAGGGGGACATTCTGGAGTGAGTAATGTGACCTGGATCTGGAGATTCGTGGCCTGATTCATCTGTCTAATGTGACGTGGATCTAACAACTCTAGACTTGATTCATCTGTCTAACTAAAGCTACGTGGATATAGCGATTCTTGGCTTGATTCATGTGTCTAAAGCTACGTGGATCTAGCGACTCTTGACCTGATTCATGTGTCTTATGTGACGTCGACCTGGTGACTCTTGACCTGATTCATGTGTCTTATGTGACGTCGACCTGGTGACTCTTGGTTCGGCATGACACTTTACAGTGTCTGTAATAATGGACGTTTTTAAAATGGTCAGAAGTGTTAAACTTGTCATTTAATAAAATATATTTGTACGTCATTTAATCACTTTTAATCCTCTCTTAAAAGCGATGGCAGACAGGGAATCCATTCTGTCAATAGTGTGATAGATTTTTCTTTTTGTTCTGTTAAGTCATTTTGTCATTTTCCAGTTCTTGTTTCTGTTAACTTTACATAAGTAACAATTTAATTAAAAATAAAAAGTAACTAAATTAACAAGTAACAAGCTGGGACAGGCCATTGTCTCCCTACATAAGCGCTCCTCTCTGCTCATCATAATATGTGCTCCTCTCTGCTCATCATAATATGTGCTCCTCTCTGCACATCATAATATGTGCTCCTATCTACTTATCATTATCTGTGCTCCTATCTGCTCATACGTATCTGTGCTCCTATCTGCTCATACGTATCTGTGCTCCTATCTGCTCATACGTATCTGTGCTCCTATCTGCTGATATGTATCTGTGCTCCTATCTGCTCATACGTATCTGTGCTCCTATCTGCTCATACGTATCTGTGCTCCTATCTGCTCATACGTATCTGTGCTCCTAACTGCTCACAAATATATATATATATATACTCCTATCTGCTGACAAGTATCTGTGCTCTTATCTGCTGACAAGTATCTGTGCTCTTATCTGCTCAACAGTATCAGTGTCAGCTTCCAGCGAGTGATGACACGCATCCAATGCGACTGAGTAGCGTAGCTGTTAGTGAACTGTTCTCTCATGAATGAGGTGTGTGGTCCCTGTCCGCCAACAGATGTGTGTCTCCCAGGTTATCAATGTTCCCTCTAAGCTGTGCGGCCGCGGACACAAAAATGCCGTAGAGGAAATAGTATGTTGCATAAAAGAAAAGAAAAGAAAAGAAATTTAAATTAAATTAATATAAAATAAAATAAAATGCTTTTACTTCAAAATTTCCTGATGTTTCTCTAAGCTGTATTACTGCTAAAATTATTATAGTGCTAGATGATTTTGTTTTCCTCATTTCTTTGGATTTTAGTTTTTCTTTCTGTGACCTCTTTAAACTACGATTTGTATTTTGATTTTACGAGGCATATTTGCACACGGGGTTACAATTTAGCCCAAGAACCACAAATCTGTGGATAGCATGAACTACAAAACTTTAGGTGGCGTGAACTACAAAATTTTAGGTGGCATGAACCACAAAACTAGGTAACATGAACCACAAACCTAAGTGACATGAACCACAAAACTTTAGAGGGCACATTTGACCTGTCTTATTCTGGAACTAGGAAAGGAGAAATGACCAGGTGCTACACTGGCCACATCTCGACGGGATGCAGACAAAATCTAGTTGTAATGATGACTAGATCTAGATGGGATGCAGACAAAATCTAAGTGTAATGATGACTAGATCTAGATGGGATGCAGACAAAATCTAGGTGTAATGATGACTAGATCTAGATGGGATGCAGACAAAATCTAGGTGTAATGATGACTAGATCTAGATGTGATGCAGACAAAATCTAATTGTAATGATGACTAGATCTAGATGGGATGCAGACAAAATCTAGGTGTAATGATGACTAGATCTAGATGGGATGCAGACCAAATCTGGGTGTAATGATGACTACATCCAAATGGGATGCAGACAAAATCTGCATATAATGATGACTTGATCTAGACGGGATGCAGACAAAATCTAGGTGTAATGATGACTAGATCTAGATGGGATGCACATCAAATCTAGTTGTATTGATGACTAGATCTAGATGGGATGCAGACAAAATCTAGGTGTAATGATGACTAGATCTAGATGGGATGGATACCAAATCTAGGTGTAATGCTGGCCATATGTAGATAGGAAGGATACAAATCTAGGTGTAATGCTGGCCATATCTAGATAAGATGGATACAAATCTAGGTGTAATGCTGGCCATATCTAGATGCGATGGATACAAATCTAGGTGTAATGCTGGCCATATGTAGATAGGATGGATACAAATCTAGGTGTAATGCTGGTCATATGTAGATAGGATGGATACAAATCTAGGTGTAACGCTGGCCATTTCTGGATGGGATGGATATGAAATCTAGGTGTAATGTTTGCCACACATAGATAGGATGGATACAAATCTAGGTGTAATGCTGGCCATATCTGGATGGGATGGATACCAAATCTAGGCGTAATGCTGGCCATATCTAGATGGGACGGATACCAAATCTAGGTGTAATGCTGGCCATATCTAGATAGGATGGATACCAAATCTAGGTGTGATGCTGGCCATATCTAGATAGGATGGATACCAAATCTAGGTGTAATGCTGGCCATATCTAGATAGGATGGATACCAAATCTAGGTGTAATGCTGGCCATATCTAGATAGGATGGATACCAAATCTAGGTGTAATGCTGGCCATATCTAGATAGGATGGATACCAAATCTAGGTGTAATGCTGGCCATATCTAGATAGGACGGATACCAAATCTAGGTGTAATGCTGGCCATATCTAGATAGGATGGATACCAAATCTAGGTGTAATGCTGGCCATATCTAGATAGGATGGATACCAAATCTAGGTGTAATGCTGGCCATATCTAGATAGGACGGATACCAAATCTAGGCGTGATGATGACTACATCATCCTCTGGTCTAACGACATGTCAAGAAAATATGCGAACTAACAAGACATGTCAAGAAAATATGGGAACTAATAAAACATGTCAAGAAAATATGGGAACTGACAGGACATCCCTATGTGTAGATGGACTGATAGGGACTTCATGTCTGACTCTTCTTCTGATGGCTTGAACAAACCGTTTGTGTCTTTAGCCCAAGCTTCAGCCTTAGTTCTTTCAAAAGCGAACGAAGAAGAAGAAGAAGTTCATTCAAGGCACACAGGGAAACTGATTCCTAATTATCAAAGAAATCTCTAGTCCAGCAAGAAAGAAACTCATATCATATCCTTACATTGCACACATATTTCTTAAACTAATAGCCCATTTTAATGAAGTTTCCTGCAAGACCTGTACAGTGCTTTTAAGGTCTCGTGTGCATGTAAACTTTGATATTCCGCGGCCAGAACTGACGTCTCTAACAATCTCTGGACAAAATGTCGCAAGCAGTTACAATAACCACGTCTGCTACATCAAAACAAAAGAAAAAAAAACAGTATCAGAAATTAACTTTGTTCTGCAAAAATTTGATGTCTGATATTCATGTAGGAAGTTTAGAGAAGTGAATCTTCTTTTGTCTTCACTCAAAGTAGACACAACTTTTATCTGTAATACACTGAAAGTAGATACAACTTTTATCTGTAATACTCTCAAAGTAAGCCCATTTTTTATCTGTAATACACTCAAAGTAGATACAACTTTTATCTGTAATACTCTCAAAGTAAGCCCAACTTTTATCTGTAAAACAGAATGAACTTTTACCCTGTTATCAAGACAGACGATAACGGTTGTCACAACGTCTATAAATTGTTTTCGGTAAACAGCAAAAGCTCTGTTTCCACACAAGCTTCTGTACAGTTTGTTTCCTTTTTAAAAACTTTATTGTACACGTTTGTTTTCATTTAACTAGTAAACATTTGTTTTCTATTGCTGTTTTTACCTTGCTGGAAGACCGAAGTGTATTTTCACGTTTGGAGAGAGAAAAGATATAACAATGAGCGTTTATTTGTTAACACAGACAAGTAACTTCGTGCGGTTATCATTCGTGAAACTGAACATCTTGGACTGAACAGCATCTTGGACTGAACAGCATCTTCGACTAACAACATCTTGGACTAACCAGCATCTTGTACTGACAACATCTTGGGCTGAATCATATCTTGGACTGGACAACATCTTTGACTGGACAATATTTTTAACTGAACAACATTTTGTACTGAACATCATCTTCGACTGAACAACGCCTTTGATCGAACAACGTTTTGGACTGAACAACATCTTTGACTGAACATCTTCAACAGAGTAACACCTTGGACTGAACAACATCTTTGACTGGACAACATTTTTTGACTGAACTTCATCTTTGACCGAAGAACATTTTGTACCGAACAAAATCTTTGACTGAACACTATCTTTGACTGAAGAACATCTTTGATTGAACAACATTTTCGACTGAACAACATCTTGGACTGATCAAGTGAATGCAAAGTTCTGGACTTTAAACACTTACACGAGTGTAAACATTTTAGAGAGAAGATGTCTTTTGTTTTCATATCATCAAGAACGGAACTAGGTCAAACAGAGATTATAATGTATATAAAACTTGTTATAGTTTACTACAAGCCAAATCATTTACTTTAGAACTAAATATTACAAAATAAAAGTGATATCATAATATTGTTTACATTACAACCGAACAGTTTATATCTACCCTTATATACGTACATGCAACGAATCAAACAATATCCCGAAACATGCAACAGATACAATGCAACAATTCACTGAGAAATGCAATAGATACAATGCAACAATTCACTGAGAAATGCAATAGATACAATGCAACAATTCACTGAGAAATGCAATAGATACAATGCAACAATTCACTGAGACATGCAACAGATACAATGCAACAATTCACTGAGAAATGCAACAGATACAATGCAACAATTCACTGAGAAATGCAACAGATACAATGCAACAATTCACTGAGAAATGCAACTGATACAATGCAATAATTCAAAGTCTGCAAATAGAGAAGTATAGTAAGGGTATACTTTTATTTTGGCACAAAATGTAGAATCATGTAAGAAAACAAGTTTCCACAAGAGGGAACACGAAAACAGTAGAAGAATGTGCAGAGGAAAAACTGAATGAAAGAAAACGAAGAAAAATAAAAGGAACAAAAAGAATAGGAAAAAAAGAAGAAGGAAAAAAACAGCAAAACCAGACAAAGAAAAGACGAAAGAAAAACAAAACAAAACAGAAAAAGGAGAAAGTAAAACAAAAACAAACAAAGAAAAGAAGAAAGAATAATACAGACAAAGAAAAGAAGAAAGAATAATACAGACAAAGAAAAGGAGAAAGAAAATAACAAAAAACAGACACAGAAAAGAAGAAAGAAAAACAAAAACAGACAAAGAGAAGGAGAAGGAAAATAAAAACAGACAAAGAAAAGGAGAAGGAAAATAAAAACAGACAAAGAAAAGAAGAAAGAAAAATAAAAACAGACAAAGAAAAGGAGAAAGAAAAATAAAAACAGACAAAGAAAAGGAGAAAGAAAAATGAAAACAGACAAAGAAAGGAAGAAAGAAAAATGAAAACAGACAAAGAAAGGAAGAAAGAACAATGAAAACAGACAAAGAGAAGGAGAAAGAACAACAAAATAGCAAAAGATGGTGTAAAAGAGGATAGACGGAACTGAGGAAGGAAAAATGAGAGATGGATGAAATGAGGAAGGAAAAAAAAGGAACACAAATAGAAAGCGAGAAGGATGGACAACTTACAGATACCACGTTATATTAAAATAAGAAAACAAAATGCCAGAAAAAAAAAAACCGATAAAAACCGAACACGAAACAGAAAAATCAAATATTTCACTAGAAGTTCACCACAAAAAATCTCACACAGAAAAACTTCACTAATTTTGTGTGTAACACACATACAGGCGCACACGCGCACGCAACACATCT
This sequence comes from Achatina immaculata, assembly GCA_009760885.1. Lineage (NCBI taxonomy): Eukaryota > Metazoa > Mollusca > Gastropoda > Stylommatophora > Achatinidae > Lissachatina > Lissachatina immaculata. Next base: position 8,028,697 of record CM019712.1, on the reverse strand, counting down.
GTCGCCTGAACATCGATACCATTTCCCCACAGTATAGCTTCCAGTCAATTTAAGTTTAGTATCCGCAGCCTGGTGTGTGTTTGTGTGTGTGTGTGTGTGTGTGTCCGGCCTGAGATAGCACAGGAATAGTTAATGTATAAGTATACACAACTAAGTATATAATTATAAGTATACACAACTAAGTATATAACTATAAGTATATATTGAACTAATTATATAACTATAAGTATATATATTGAACTAAGTATATAACTATAAGCATATATTGAACTAAGTATATAACTATAAGTATAGACAACTAAGTATACAACTATACACGAAGCACTGCAGTAAAGCTGTGATACCAGAATGTATAAACTAGGAAAAAGTAGGAGCAGCTTTATTACTTAACGAGTACAAAGTTGTGACGTTTCGGCGTGAGCCTTAATCATACAAAAACATACAGGACGAAGAAAGAGAGAGAGGAGATAAAATATGAAACCACATGAATGCTATGTAAAAAGTAGGAATGGAAAAAAATAGAATAAAATAAAATAAACGGAGCATTTGGCTGTGACTTGTAAGAAGTTGTGTCCAGAAATGCGCACGGTGAAGTGTTGAGAATTCGCTTTATCCGCACAATCAGATGGTTACGAAAATTCTTTATCGTCATCTGCCGATAATCCAACTCGACCACGAAACTCGCGACATTTTCTCTGATCTACCCCTACTGGCATATAAACGAGAACCAAACCTTAAGGACATCATTGTCCACAGCTACCTGAAGCAGAGCCTTACATATGCTGGCACCAGAACATGTAACCGACCTCGCTGTGTTTGCCTGCCCGGTAGTCTGGGAAATGAAAACAATCACCTTTCTCAAAATTATCCTCGCTCTTAACGAGGGATTCACATGCGAGTCCCGCAATGTGCTACATGCCTTCGTGTGCAAAAGATGTAGGATAACGTATATTGGTGAGACTGGCCTCAGATTAGGGGACAGCATGCAGAAACATGATATCTGTATGATATCACCCAGTATGCTTAAAAACTAGTCCCTAATCATTTCAATGATCCCCACCATCAAGGAAAATCTGATTTTCCGGTTACAGCCACCAAACTGCCACACAGAAGCCGTCTAGCGCTTAAGAACTGCTACATTCAGGAATATGGAACTCCGGAACCATATGGTTTGAACTCACAATTCAGTTACACCTATCATTCCCCTCTCCTACAAGCATATTCCCTTTGCATTAAGTTCCACTCCTTTCTCACTTGCTACACATATTTCAAAACCTCCTCACGGCATCAGATTACAACCCCTCTACCCCCAACTGCAATCACCTATTCCACCTTCTCCTGGCTAGATTACCATTTTATCACTCTCCCACCTTTCTGTGGCTTCCCCATCCCCTTTACGACCCACCTATCACACATCACAAGTCTCCATTTAAACATAATCAACACTCCACCACGCGCATTTCTGGGTTCAGCCTTTTACAAGTCACAGCTTCTTACAAGTCACAGCTAAGTGCTCCATTTATTTTATTTTATTCCATTTTTCCCGTTCTTACTTTTTACATAGCTTTCATGTGAATTCAGATTTTATCTCCTCATTCTATTTCTTCGTCCTGTGTGTGTGTTTTTATGATTAAGGCTCACGCCGAAGTGTGTAACCGCGTTGCTTGCTAATTAGTAAAGCTGATCCAACTTTTTTCCTAGTTTATACATTTTGAGAAAGCTCAATATACAACATCCAACAATGAAAACTCAGAGAAGGTTAGTTTTCGTGGACACACTTATGACACACATATGACACGCATATGACACACATATGACAAGCTTATGACACACATATGACACACATATAACACACATATGACAAGCTTATGACACACATATGACAAGCTTATGACACACATATGACAAGCTTATGACACACATATGACACATATATGACACACATATAACACACATATGACAAGCTTATGACACACATATGACTAGCTTATGACACACATATGACAAGCTTATGACACACATATGACACACATATGACACACGAATGACACGCTTATGACACACATATGACACACATATGACACATATATGACACACATATGACACACATATGACAAGCTTATGACACGCTTACGACACACATATGACACACATATGACACGCTTACGACACACATATGACACACATATGACACGCTTACGACACACACATGACACGCTTACGACACACACATGACACGCATTCACGAACAGCACACTTGTGGTACGGTAGATAACATTTACAGTAATTGTGTAAATCATGTTTAAACTTTGACGTAAATATAAAACTCAGAGATGACTGTGTAATGGGCCACTGTTGCTGCCTTTCATCCCTCTCCTTCAATTACCTGCCTTCAGGAAAATCGGCAATTAACATAAACGGTCACGTTTTCTTAAAAAGTGCAATTCTCCCGGCGAAAAATTGATTCTTAAAGGGCGCAGAAAGCTGTAAAGTTGAGTGTGAGTGTGAGTGTGTGAATGTGTGAATGAGTGTGTGGTGAGAGGAGAGGAGGGCTGAAAAAAAATCAAACCTACCTGTGAGTTATTTACCGACAAGAAAGCTCGAATTGAGAAGGCAAGGTTTTTCAGGGCAAAGATTAGAGAAAATTCTATGTCACGATTTCTGGAAATGTATAATATCTGGGACGGGGTGGTGTGACAGCGAAGGCTGAGATGTATTTAATGACATTGTTGTATAAACTGGCTGCAGAAAATTGGATAACCACAAAGTGGTGTCTGCTCACACACAGTTCTCTGTCTTACTGCGTGCAAGACATAAGCCAAGTCAGTCTGTTCTTCAACTCACACAGTTCTCTGTCTTACTGCGTGCAAGACACAAGCCAAGTCAGTCTGTTCTTCAACTCTCACAGTTCTCTGTCTTACTGCGTGTAAGACACAAGCCAAGTCAGTCTGTTCTTCAACTCACACAGTTCTCTGTCTTACTGCGTGCAAGACACAAGCCAAGTCAGTCTGTTCTTCAACTCTCTGCTGCCACTCTTGGTGTTATTGCTGTTTATTATTGCCGTTGTATTGTTGCTCTTGTAATTATTGCTTTTTTGTTGCTTTTATTCCTGTAGTTGTTGCTGTTGATGTTATTGCTGTTTGTTGTTGTTATTCCTTTTTTAAGGTTGCTGTTGTTACTATTGCTGTTAATTGTTGCTGCTGATGTTATTATGGCTGTTGTTGTTGCTTTTGTTGTTACTGTTGTTTATTGTTGTTATTGTTGTTCTCATCCTTTAAACGCGTTCTGTTGTATATGGTCGGACATAGAGAGCAGACGGGTTTCCTCTATGAATCCCATCATCAGCAGAAGTTGTTCATGCCTGTCACACAACTATTCAAAAATGTTCTGCTCCTAGATCCAAGTTTGCTCTCTTATATCTCTGTATAGAGTTCTAGAACATAACACTGAGAGATGTCCGGTACTTCACTAGAACATAACTCTGAAAGATGTCCGATACCTCAATAGAACATAACACTGAGAAATGTCCGGTACCTCATGGAACATAATACTGAAAGATGTCAGGTACCTCACTACAATATAACACTGACAGGTGTCCGGTACCTCATAACAATATAACATTGGGAGATGTCCGGTACCTCACTAGAACATAACACTGAGAGATGTCCGGTACCTCACTTGTCCAGTACCTCACTAGAACATAACATTGAGAGATGTCCAGTACGTCACTTGTCTGGTACCTCACTTGAACATAACACTGAGAGATGTCCAGTACCTCACTTGTCCGGTACCTCACTAGAACATAACACTGAGAGATGTCCAGTACCTCACTTGTCCAGTACCTCACTAGAACATAACACTGAGAGATGTTCGGTACCTCACTTGTCCGGTACCTCACTAGAACATAACATTGAGAGATGTCCGGTACCTCACTAGAACATAACATTGAGAGATGTCCGGTACCTCACTTGAACATAACACTGAGAGATGTCTGGTGCCTTACTAGAACATAACACTGAGAGATGTCTGGTACCTCATAGCTGCCTGGTCTCACTGTGGTGGTGGAGCTTCAGTGTCAGCTATGTTTGTTATATGACCAGAATATTTGTGGAAAGTCTAGAAAAGATTGAAAGTTGTATGATAAAAGGCAGAATGTCAGACGAGCCTGCGTACCAAATTTTTAACCCTTTTGAAAGAAATATAAATCAATCAACCAATTAATCAATCAAATCAATCAATCAATCTTTATCTCTCACTATCTCCATCCCTTTGTTTCTCTCTCTCTTTATCTCTCACTATTTCTCTCTCTTTGTTTCTCTCTCTCTATGTATGTTGTTATGCCATGTCTCTGTACCTATAAACATACACGCTGTATGCCTTCTCTCTATCTCTCTGTATGTTGTTATGCTATGTCTCTCTACTTATAAACATACACGCTGTATTACTTCTCTCTTCTACTTTATCTTGCCTGTCATTTTGAAAGTTTTGATATTTTATTTTTCAGAATAAGCTCACGCTGTATGGGTACATAATGAGAAAAAGAAAGAGAGGAAGACCAAGCCGAAGATGGCTGCAAGACATCGTTGATGATCTGTAAATGGACACATCAGCAGCAGGGCATCTTGCTCATAACCGAGAGGCCTACAGGAGAGCCGTTAGGGAGGGAAAGTTCCGCAAGGGACATGCAAATGAATGAACGAATGAATGAAATCGAGTCTCAAAATCTGAAAGCTTTTTACTTGTTTGGTGGCTTCCTCCACACAGCTAACGAGTCACTCTTTTTGTGGACGATTATTTTGGAAGCGGATGTGACCTCACCGATGCCATAACAAGTCAAGATGGTCAAGACCCAACTGTTTTTGCTAGTTGCATTCATTAGCTGCGTCGTAGAGTCTTGTTCAAGTGCTTCAGCCTCGTGGTGGAGCTTCATGAAAAATTCATCATTGCAGTTCTCTAGAATGACTTTACAGAGCTTATGCGCTGATCGCAGAAGAAAAGAAAAATCTATGAAAGTCTTGTTATCGCCACTATCGTCATATTTAACATTACCGATTAGAAAATGTAGATATATCTTGCCCCTCAAGATGTTAACAGCTCTGGTTATAACTTGGACACCTTCAACCAACATACAGTATCAGCAGTACAACATACAACATCAAAAATACAAGTTATCATCATCAATAAAAAGAAGTATAAAAAACAACGCTGTGAGCACACACACACAGTTAACAGTTTCAACATATGTAGAATTATGTCCTTACGGTCAACAAACAATGTCTGTTTACCAGCAGAAAATCCCCAAATTCTGGCCGTAAATTCTTACTTGAATATGATTGGTTTTCCGACAGAATGTTTCTAAATTTAGGGCACAGTACAGACTTAACTCATAATTGTAAATACTGGGGCAGACGCTGGTAATCATTTGCTCCGTGTCGTCTCTCTTTCTTTCTATCTCTTTCTCTCCTCTCATCACACCTCCTTTTATCCATCTTTAAACGACATCTCTCTTACGCTCTTCTATACTCTCTCTTTAAAAATGTCAGTGTCTTGTGGACTAAATTTATTAGATAAACAACGAGACGTTAGATGATGAAACAGATACAAACAGACCGTCACTGACTGATGAGGATTTCAGGATTTGCCGTCCCCTTCAATGATTATGAGGATTTCACGATTTGCCTTCCCTTTCAATGATTATGAGGATTTCAAGATTTGCCTTCCCTTTCAATGATTATGAGGATTTCAAGATTTGCCTTCCCTTTCAATGACTGATGTGGATTTCACTTCTCTTACACTGACAAATGGTGGTATTTTGTGCCCTTATGTATTACGAGGAAGAAATCGTCTATTTTCCCTTTTCCTAATCTGTTGTGTTGTTTTTCGTCTGTGGTTATTGACAAAGGCCGTTTTGCTGAAATATTTGAATATTTTATGTTCTTCATTTACTATCTGCTACTCTAGTTCCTGCCTACTTTTTCAGCATTTTTTTTTTTGTAAACTGAACCATACACCTCTGTCTATCTTTATTACTAGAACCATACACCTCTGTCTATCGTTATTATTAGAACCATACACCTCTGTCTATCTTTATTACTAGAACCATACAACTCTGTCTAACCTTATTATTAGAACCGCACCTATGTCTGGAGGCTATGAAATACCAGAGATTAGATATCCTGATGATACAGAATTACTGTCCACAACACAAAAAGGAATGGAAAAACTAATTATGTCAGTCCGTAAGAACAGCGAAGAGCAGAACCTCTATCTTAACGCGAAAAAAACTAAATTGATGACAACTGACAAACAAACACGGCAGCTGAAATATGTATCAATGAGGAAAAACTGGAAGAAGTGGAGAGTTTTGAATATCTTGGATCACTGCTAACTAATAATGGAGATACAATGAGGGAAATTAAAAGGAGGACAATTATCGCTCTTCAGAAAGTAAAACAACTAAAGAATCTGTGGAGAGGAACAGACAGAACTACAAAAATAAGATTTTTAAGGGCATGCATCTTTCCCATCGCAACATATGCTTGTGAGACCTGGACACTTAACAAAACAGCTGAGAAACACATAAATGCCTTTGAATGTAAATGCTACAGAAGAATTCTTCAAATATCATGGACATAAAAAAGAATAAATATATCCATACTACAAGAATTTAATATTGAAGAAGGCTGGCTAGTAAAGAGGAATAAACAGAGAAAACTGAAATATTCTGGACAAATTAAACGTCATGATAATCTAGAGAAGACCGTCTTGGAAGGGTACATAATGGGAAAAAGAAAGAGAGGAAGACCAAGACGAAGATGGCTACAAGACATCGTTGATGATCTACAAATGGATGCATCAGCAGCAGGGCATCTTGCTCACAACAGAGAGGCCTGCAGGAGTGCTATTAGGGAGGCAACGTTCCGCAAGGGACATGCAAATAAATGAATGACCTCTGTCTATTACTAGAAGGATTCACCTCTGTCTATCTTTATTACTAGAAGCATACACCTCTGTATATCTTTATAACTAGAACCATACACCTCTGTATATCTTTATTACTAGAACCATACACCTCTGTATATCTTTATTACTAGAACCATACACCTCTGTCTATCTTTATTACTAGAACCATACACCTCTGTCTATCTTTATTACTAGAACCATACACCTATGTCTATCTTTATTACTAGAACCATACATCTCTGTCTATCTTTATTACTAGAACCATACACCTCTGTCTATCTTTATTACTAGAACCATACATCTCTGTCTATCTTTATTACTAGAACCATACATCTCTGTCTATCTTTATTACTAGAACCATACACCTATGTCTATCTTTATTACTAGAACCATACATCTCTGTCTATCTTTATTACTAGAACCATACATCTCTGTCTATCTTTATTACTAGAACCATACACCTCTGTCTATCTTTATTACTAGAACCATACACCTCTGTCTATCTTTATTACTAGAACCATACACCTATGTCTATCTTTATTACTAGAACCATACATCTCTGTCTATCTTTATTACTAGAACCATACACCTCTGTCTATCTTTATTACTAGAACCATACACCTATGTCTATCTTTATTACTAGAACCATACACCTCTGTCTATCTTTATTACTAGAACCATACACCTCTGTCTATCTTTATTACTAGAACCATACACCTCTGTCTATCTTTATTGCTAGAACCATACACCTATGTCTATCTTTATTACTAGAACCATACATCTCTGTATGTCTTTATTACTAGAACCATACACTTCTGTCTATCTTTATTACTAGAACCATACACCTCTGTCTATCTTTATTACTAGAACCATACACCTATGTCTATCTTTATTACTAGAACCATACACCTCTGTATATCTTTATTACTAGAACCATACACCTCTGTATATCTTTATTATTAGAACCATACACCTCTGTCTCTCTTTATTAGTAGAACTATACACATCTGTATATTTTATTACTACAACCATACTTCTCTGTCTATCTTTATTACTAGAAGCATACACCTCTGTATATCTTTATTACTAGAACCATACACCTCTGTCTATCTTTATTACTATAACCGGTTTTACTGCAATCGTCATTTATCTCCGACTATCACATTACTTTATCTGCGTTTATTATTTCATTTTTTTTTCCTCCTTTTCTATATTTATCTTTATTGTCTTTCTATCATATTTTTACATTTATCACTCCTATCTTTCTATCATTTCTCTTCGTTTATCACTCCTGTCTTTCTATCATTTCTTTACATTTATCATTCCTGTATTTCCATCATTTCTCTTCGTTTATCACTCCTGTCTTTCTATCATCTCTCTTGGTTTATCACTCCTGTCTTTCTATCATTTCTCTTCGTTTATCACGCCTGTCTTTCTATCATTTCTCTTGGTTTATCACTCCTGTCTTTCTATCATTTCTCTTCGTTTATCACTCCTGTCTTTCTATCATTTCTCTTCGTTTATCGCTCCTGTCTTTCTATCATTTCTCTTTGTTTATCACTCCTGTCTTTCTATCATTTCTCTTCGTTTATCACTCCTGTCTTTCTATCATTTCTCTTGGTTTATCACTCCTGTCTTTCTATCATTTCTCTTCGTTTATCACTCCTGTCTTTCTATCATTTCTCTTCGTTTATCACTCATGTCTTTCTATCATTTCTTTACATTTATCAGTCTTTCTATCATTTCTTTACATTTATCACTCCTGTCTTTCTATCATTTCTTTACATTTATCACTCCTGTCTTTCTATCATTTCTTTACATTTATCACTCCTGTTTTTCTATCATTTCTTTACATTTATCACTCCTGACTTTCTTACTCTTTCTCTGACTCTTTATTGCCTAGTGTTATTTATTCAGTCTATAATATTCTCACTCTATCTATCTCTGATCTACTTATCTTGTTTATTTGTCCATTGTTTCTTCTTTGTTCCACATGTTCTCCTCCATTTGGGTTCTTGTCCTCTGTTCTTCTGCTTTATTTATTATTATCTCATCATGGTTGGACAGAATCTACTAATGAAATGTTTCTCTTTATTTTATAAGTTTCCTTACTCTTTATTTATCTCTGTTTACAAATGTTTATTCTTTAGTATTTATTCATTTAATATTTTTATCTACTCTCTCTCACTCTCTCTCTCACTCTCTCTCGCTCTCTCTCGCTCTCTCTTACTCTCTCTCAGTCCCTCTTTCACTCTTTCTCTCACACTTCTCTCACTCTCTCTCTCACTCTCACTCTCTCGCTCCTCTCTCTCACTCTCTCTCTCTCACTCTCTCTCACTCTTTCTCTCACTCTCTCACTCTCTCTCATTCTTTCTCTCACTCTCTCACTCTCTCTCATTCTTTCTCTCACTCTCTCTCACTCTCTCACTTTCTCCCCTCCAGATCTCACATGCTATCTTTGTCTCTGGGGCAACTGTTGTTTATAATCTCAGGATTATTTAATCTCCTCCGCTTCATGATTCTTGTTTACTCTCTACTCTCTGTCTCTCGCACGAAGCAATGTATCCCTCCATTTCTCTCTTACCCCTTGCTCTCACTCTACAAACATTCCTGAACATCATCTCTTTGTCCAGCGAATTTTATAGTTTATCTCTTTCTAAATTTGTTACTTTCCTTTGTCTTCAACCTTGTCCACTCATATCTTCTCTCTCTCACCCCACATTTGTTGTTTTTATCTCTCTCGCTTACCGTTCTTTGCCTCTCTCTGTCTCACAGTCTCTCTCTTTCTCTCTCTCGATGAAAGGGCAGAATGTAAGACGGGCCTGCGTGCCCAATTCTTTACCCTTGAAAAATAAAGACTATTCATTCATTCATTCTCTGTCTCTCTCTGTGTCTCTCTGTCTCTCTCAGTCTCTCTCTGTCTCTCAGTCTCTCTCTGTCTCTCTCTGTCTATCTCTCTGTCTCTGTCTCTGTCTCTCTTTCTCTGATGTGTTGGTAATATTGATTTTGTTTTGTGTGATTAATTACAAGTTCTCAGAAAGGAGTTTTTTATTATTATTAATTTTTGTTTGTGAACATAGTAAAGAGGTTTACATTCTCCTACCCCAGGTCACACTTATAGACAATGCTTGTGTCCGGTATGGAGAGTACATTTACTCTGACAACACAGCAGAAGGGAATCCGTAGCTCCATTAATTCCCATCAAAATTTATGCAAAGTCTGTTTCATAAATTTGTTCATTTTCGTAAATGCTTCAAACAGTCTCGTATAGTGAGTGACATGTGGAAGCAGACATACCTTTGTGGTCTTGTATAATGACATGTTGACACTGACACGCCTTTGTGGTCTCGTATAGTGACATGTGGACACAGACACATCTATGTGGCCATGCTTTCTTAATCAGTGTCTCTGTAGCGAATGTTTTTTTTTTCTGTTTTATAGAGGACAAGTTTTGTTATCAGAAACTTTTCAGTGACTGACAAGTTTTGTTATCAGAAACTTTTCACTAATTGACAACCTTTGTTGTCTTGCATTTTTCAATGACTGACAACTTTTCTACCTGTTATCCTCACATGTGGTGATTATGGAGTTGTGACTGTGGTTACTTTTTGTTGCTAGTTTCCAGTGTTCTACATCTTCTCAAAGAACATCTTGTTCTTGCTCTTGTTTTTTCAGGCAGATCTATATGTGTGCTGTATTTTTTGTGCAGAACATGTTCTTCTTTTTGCTTGAGAAAGGACGTTTTATAAAAAGAAGTGTATTAGAACAACGGTGTTACTAGTGATACAAAGATAACCAACTCCCTATCCCACTTCCACCTATAAGAACTATCACGTTCAGAAGTTTGTTTCAGAGCTCTACTTCCTGGATGTAAACTGTTTATCAAAATTTGAAGTTGTACATTTTGTTTTTGTTTCGTTAAAATGTTCTGACATATCTTGCGAGTCACACTTTTTTTTATAAACTGACATTTGGAAATATAAACGGAAAAGGTTATAATATGTCGGTTCTCTCACACTTCTCTCACTCTCTCTCTCACTCTCACTCTCTCGCTCCTCTCTCTCACTCTCTCTCTCTCACTCTCTCTCACTCTTTCTCTCACTCTCTCACTCTCTCTCATTCTTTCTCTCACTCTCTCACTCTCTCTCATTCTTTCTCTCACTCTCTCTCACTCTCTCACTTTCTCCCCTCCAGATCTCACATGCTATCTTTGTCTCTGGGGCAACTGTTGTTTATAATCTCAGGATTATTTAATCTCCTCCGCTTCATGATTCTTGTTTACTCTCTACTCTCTGTCTCTCGCACGAAGCAATGTATCCCTCCATTTCTCTCTTACCCCTTGCTCTCACTCTACAAACATTCCTGAACATCATCTCTTTGTCCAGCGAATTTTATAGTTTATCTCTTTCTAAATTTGTTACTTTCCTTTGTCTTCAACCTTGTCCACTCATATCTTCTCTCTCTCACCCCACATTTGTTGTTTTTATCTCTCTCGCTTACCGTTCTTTGCCTCTCTCTGTCTCACAGTCTCTCTCTTTCTCTCTCTCGATGAAAGGGCAGAATGTAAGACGGGCCTGCGTGCCCAATTCTTTACCCTTGAAAAATAAAGACTATTCATTCATTCATTCTCTGTCTCTCTCTGTGTCTCTCTGTCTCTCTCAGTCTCTCTCTGTCTCTCAGTCTCTCTCTGTCTCTCTCTGTCTATCTCTCTGTCTCTGTCTCTGTCTCTCTTTCTCTGATGTGTTGGTAATATTGATTTTGTTTTGTGTGATTAATTACAAGTTCTCAGAAAGGAGTTTTTTATTATTATTAATTTTTGTTTGTGAACATAGTAAAGAGGTTTACATTCTCCTACCCCAGGTCACACTTATAGACAATGCTTGTGTCCGGTATGGAGAGTACATTTACTCTGACAACACAGCAGAAGGGAATCCGTAGCTCCATTAATTCCCATCAAAATTTATGCAAAGTCTGTTTCATAAATTTGTTCATTTTCGTAAATGCTTCAAACAGTCTCGTATAGTGAGTGACATGTGGAAGCAGACATACCTTTGTGGTCTTGTATAATGACATGTTGACACTGACACGCCTTTGTGGTCTCGTATAGTGACATGTGGACACAGACACATCTATGTGGCCATGCTTTCTTAATCAGTGTCTCTGTAGCGAATGTTTTTTTTTTCTGTTTTATAGAGGACAAGTTTTGTTATCAGAAACTTTTCAGTGACTGACAAGTTTTGTTATCAGAAACTTTTCACTAATTGACAACCTTTGTTGTCTTGCATTTTTCAATGACTGACAACTTTTCTACCTGTTATCCTCACATGTGGTGATTATGGAGTTGTGACTGTGGTTACTTTTTGTTGCTAGTTTCCAGTGTTCTACATCTTCTCAAAGAACATCTTGTTCTTGCTCTTGTTTTTTCAGGCAGATCTATATGTGTGCTGTATTTTTTGTGCAGAACATGTTCTTCTTTTTGCTTGAGAAAGGACGTTTTATAAAAAGAAGTGTATTAGAACAACGGTGTTACTAGTGATACAAAGATAACCAACTCCCTATCCCACTTCCACCTATAAGAACTATCACGTTCAGAAGTTTGTTTCAGAGCTCTACTTCCTGGATGTAAACTGTTTATCAAAATTTGAAGTTGTACATTTTGTTTTTGTTTCGTTAAAATGTTCTGACATATCTTGCGAGTCACACTTTTTTTTATAAACTGACATTTGGAAATATAAACGGAAAAGGTTATAATATGTCGGCGTATAAACTGACATTTGGAGGTATAAAAGGGCAACTTAACAAGAAAAACAAAGAATCCTACCAATCGTTTTGAAAACATTTCCTGACGTGAGACACACAAATCAGCATCAGCCCATATTAAGATGATTCCACTGTCAACAGAATCAAGATTATTTATGATGCGGAAATACTTTACATTTTAATCAGAGTAAATTTACCATGAGATGCATCATCAAATTTACATTTTTCTAAATCATGTTAGATCCATAACAGGACCTTTACTTGTCCTCTTCTCTACGTGTCAGGACGTCAGTTTAGTCATATACTGTACCTGTACAGTCTGTGTACAGCAGATACTGTAGCTATAGTCTGTGTACAGCAGATATTGTACCTGTACAGTCTGTGTACAGCAGATACTGTAGCTATAGTCTGTGTACAGCAGATATTGTACCTGTACAGTCTGTGTACAGCAGATACTGTAGCTATAGTCTGAGTACAGCAGATATTGTACCTGTACAGTCTGTGTACAGCAGATACTGCACCTATACAGTCTGTGTACAGCAGATACTGCACCTGTACAGTCTGTGTACAGCAGATACTGCACCTGTACAATCTGTGTACAGCAGATACTGTACCTGTACAGTCTGTGTACAGCAGATGCTGTAGCTGTAGTCTGTGTACAGCATATATTGTACCTGTACAGTCTGTGTACAGCAGATACTGTAGCTGTAGTCTGTGTACAGCAGATATTGTACCTGTACAGTCCGTGTACAGCAGATATTATACGTGTACAGTCTGTGTACAGCAGATATTGTAATGCACAGTCTGTGTACGGCAGATATTGTACCTGTACAGTCTGTGTACGGCAGATATTTTACATGTATAGTCTGTGTACGGCATATATTTTACATGTATAGTCTGTGTACGGCATATATTTTACATGTACAGTATGTGTACGGCAGATATCTTACATGTATAGTCTGTGTACGGCAGATATTTTACATGTATAGTCTGTGTACGGCATATATTTTACATGTATAGTCTGTGTACTGTAGATATTTTACATGTATAGTCTGTGTACGGCAGATATTGTACATGTATAGTCTGTGTACGGCAGATATTGTACCTGTGTAGCCTGTGTCCGGCAGATACTATACCTGTGCAGTCTGTGTACAGTTAAAAATACTAGCAAACAAAACTCTGTAGCAAATTTAGATTTTTTAAATAACGTTTTAGGGAATAACTTTTTAGATTATGTAATATCTTCCACTGAATTCTGTGATATCAATGTCTTATCTTCCACTGAATTCTGTGCTATCAATGTCTTATCTTCCACTGAATTCTGTGTCATCAGTGTCTTATCTTCCACTGAATTCTGTGTCATCAGTGTCTTATCTTCCACTGAATTCTGTGTCATCAGTGTCTTATCTTCCACTGAATTCTGTGTCATCAGTGTCTTATCTTCCACTGAATTCTGTGCTATCAATGTCAGACATGAGCACTAACAGCTAGAAATAAAAATCAATCCGATCTTAGTATCTCGTCAGAAGGAGAAGGACAGAGAAAGGAGACGTTTAAGGAGAAAGATAGAGAAAGGAGAATTTTAAGGAGAAAGACAGAGAAAGTAGAAGTTTAAGGAGAAGGACAGAGAAAGCAGAAGTTTAAGGAGAAGGACAGGGAAAGGAGAAGTTTAAAGAGAAAGACAGAAAAAGGAGAAGTTTAAGGAGAAAGATAGAGAAAGGAGAAGTTTAAGGAGAAAGATAAAGGAGAATTTTAAGGAGAAAGACAGAGAAATTAGAAGTTTAAGGAGAAGGACAGAGAAAGGAGAACTTTAAGGAGAAAGATAGAGAAAGGAGAAGTTTAAGGAGAAAGATAGAAAAAGGAGAAGGACAGAGAGAGGAGAAGTTTAAGGAGAAAGACAGAGAAAGGAGAAGTTTAAGGAGAATACCAAATGTAGCAAGAAGAGACCAAATCAGAAAAAACACGATCAGGGCAGAGGTTGAAGTAACACTAATACTAAACTACATACAGAAATAACAAGTCAAATGCTTTGTCCACGTTACACAGCTACCAGCAGAAAGTGTACCACCGGAAACATTCACACAAAGACGCCCACGCAAGGGATGGAGAGAGGAAACTACAGAAACCTTAAATATCCCATTATACGAAGCTGATGGTCGAGTCACACTAAGACGTAAATTTCCCCCTCAACACAGAAAGGTATAAGAGGAAGGAGACAAGACAAGACAAAGAGCTATTTTTCTATGTGGTTCTGTTGATCATTTGTTTCTAATTTTTTTTCTTATTGGTTCTAAAATGGCTAAATGCAGGTAGAACAATAAACATTTTGTTCCAAGTGTGTCTTCATCAGAGACAAACAATAGCGCACATAATGGACGCCCAAGACTGAACAAGACCAAGAAATATGAGACTAGAGTTAAATGTGATAAGAAATATGAGACTAGAGTTAAATGTGATAAGAAATATGAGACAAGAGTTAAATGTGACAAGAAATATGAAACTAGAGTTAAATGTGACAAGAAATATGAGGCAAGATTTAAAAGTGACAAGAAATATGAGACAAGAGTTAAATGTGACAAGAAATATGAGACTAGAGTTAAATGTAGCAAGAAATATGAGATTAGAGTTAAATGTGACAAGAAATATGAGACAAGAGTTAAATGTGACAAGAAATATGAGATTAGAGTTAAATGTGACAAGACATATGAGACTAGAGTTAAATATGACAAGACATATGAGACTAGAGTTAAATGTGACAAGAAATATGAGACAAGAGTTTAAAGTGACAAGAAATATGAGACAAGAGTTAAAAGTGACAAGAAATATGAAACAAGAGTTTAAAGTGACAAGAAATATGAGACCAGAGTTAAAACTGACGAGAAATATAAGACCAGACATAAATAAAGTGACAAGAAATATGAGATCAGACTTAAATGTGACAAGAAGTATGAGACCAGAGTTAAATGTGACAAGAAGTATGAGACCAGATTTAAATATGACAAGAAATAAGAGACCAGAGTTAAAAGTGACATGAAATATGAGACCAGAGTTAAAACTGACGAGAAATATAAGACCAGACAGAAATAAACCGTTCTTTAGTGACGTTAAATAAATGTTAAATTATCATGTCAATTGTGAAGGTGTTATAAAAATAACGAAATAACACCAAATCCTCGCGGACACACAATCCAATCTATTCCCCAGTTTTCCAATTAAATCAAGTTTAGCCATGGCCTGGCAGACAGGACATTTATAGCGACAATTATATCGCGTCCTTAATGAGATACAAACACATGATCACAAACAGAATAGGTTCAAACCGCACTGGTTGACATTACAGAAGACAGCGGTTTTTTTCTAGCAATAAAATTAGTCCACGTCATTTCTTTTTTACGTGTCTAACGTCCCGTTTTTATGCTAACATTATAGGTTAGTGCATTATAGTTCCGTGAGATAGAGTGTTCAGAGAGAAGAACATTATAAGTTATTGCACCTTAGTTCTGTGATGTAGAGTGTTCAGAGAGGAGATCATTACCCGTTAGTGCACTTTAGTTCTGTGAGGTAGAGTGTTCAGAGAGAAGATCATTACCAGTTAGTGCACTTTAGTTCTGTGAGGTAGAGTGTTTAGAAAGAAGAACATTATAAGTTAGTACACTTTAGTTCTATGAGGTAGAGTGTTCAGAGAGAAGTACATTAAGATTTAGTGCATTTTAGTTCTTTGAATTACAAGTTTTAGAGAGAAGAACATTACCAGTTAATGCACTTTAGTTCTATGAGGTAGAAGATTAATAGAGAAGAACAATACCAGTAAGTGCACTTTAGTTCTGTGAGTTAGAATGTTCACTTGTTAGTGCACTTTAGTTCTGTGAGTTAGAATGTTCACTTGTTAGTGCACTTTAGTTCTGTGAGTTAGAATGTTCACTTGTTAGTGCACTTTAGTTCTGTGGGGTACAAGGTTCAGAGATAAGAACATTACTATTCAGTGATCTATAGTTCTGTGAGATAGAAGGTTTAGAGAGAATAACATGTCAGTGCACTTTAGTTCTTCATGGTATAATTTTCAGAGAGAAGAACATTACAAATTATTGCAGTTCTGTTCATTGAGATAGAAGGTTGAGAAAGTAGAACACTTCCAGTTAGTGCACTTTAGTTCTGTGTGATAGAAGGTTTAGAGAGAAGAACAAGTCAGTGCACTTTAGTTCTCTGAGAAAGAAGGTTCAGAGAGAAGAACAAGTCAGTGCACTTAGTTCTCTGAGAAAGAAGATTCAGAGAGAAGAACAAGTCAGTGCACTTAGTTCTCTGAGAAAGAAGGTTCAGAGAGAAGAACATTACCAGTTAGAGCACTTTAGTTCTGTGAGATAGAATGTCCAGAGAGAAGAACTTTATCAGTTAGTACATTTTAGTTTTATGAGACAGAAGGTTCAGATAAAACAAAATTACCAGTTAGTGTACTTTAGTTCTGTGAGATAGCAGGTTCAGAGAAAGGAACATTATAAGTTAGTGCACTTTAATTCCTTGAAATAGCAGGTTCAGAGAGAAGAACATTACTAGTAAGTGTTCTGACGCAAGTGTGAACCTACATTATATATCAGAAAATTTAAATTCATGACCTGACACAAGTGTGAACCTACATTATATAACAGAAAGTTTAAATTCATGACCTGACACAAATATGAACCTGCATTATATTGCAGAAAGTTAAGTTCATGACCTGATACAAGTGTAAACCTATATATTATACGAGAGATGATTGATATGTTCTCGGCATAAGGTACAACGGATTATTTGTTGACAACATTTTTCGGTTATTCCTCAACATAGTCCCCTTGCAAGTTTAAGCACTTAGTCCAGCGATCCTGGAGCATACGGATCCTTTCTTTGTAAAAGTCAGCGTTCTGTGCCAGTAGAAAGTGGTCTACAGCATGACTGACGTCATCATCTGAACAAATTTGCGACCACTGAGCTCCTTTTTGAGTTTGGTAAACAGGTAATAGTCCGAAGGGACTAAATCTTGGGAATAAGGAGGATGTTCAAGAAGCTGGAAGCCACATTCATGAATGGCAGCCATTGCCATCGCCGACTTGTGAACTGGAGCTTTGTCTTGACAAAGATGACTCCTCTCGTCAATTTCCCTCGACGCTTTTCCTTCAATTTGACCCGCAGTTGCTTCACAAGATTAGCATAATAGGCCCCGCTGACCGTTCTGTCCTTTTGAAGATAGTCTACCAATAGCACACTTTCTGAATCTCAAAAGATGGTAGCCATCACTTTGCCTGCAGACATAACCACCCTTGATTTCTTTGGAGGTGGGGATCCATTTTTCCACTGCTTTGACTGTTCTTTGGTTTCTGGTTGAAAATGATGAATCCAAGTCTCATCCATAGTCACAAATTACAGAAGAAACTTTTCAGGATCTGCAGAAAAATGGCCAAGATTTTCTCTTGACATGTTGAGACGCTGTCGTTTGTAATCAGCTACAAGAAGTTTCCGGACCCATCGAGCAGAGACCTCTGTCATTTGAAGATCATTGTGAATAATGGCATGAACACGTTCCTGGGAGATGCCCATCTCAGTAGCAATGTACCGCTCAGTTAGTCGTCGATCCTCTATTACCATGCCATGGATTATGCCGGTGGTTTCATCGGTGGTTACCGTTCTTGGTCTTCCTGGACGGGGATCATCTTCCAGACTCTCCCTTCCATGTTTGAACTGAGCTGCCCATTTATTCACTGTGATGTAAGAAGGGGCATTAACCCCTAATGTCTCTACCATATCCTCATGGATCTCCTTCGATGATAAGCCCTTGATGCAGAGGTAGCGAATGGCTGCTTTATGAGAAATTTTATCCATTTTCTCAATTTCTGCCACCCCTTACGACTTCAGTAGCCTGTAAAAAAAAACTGGTTGTAGTTAATTTGTTTAAACTTAGTGTTTAATCTTACATTAACCTGATCTACAAACGAACCTAATATCAACTGCGTGTTTCAAGTATTTGTATGTTAGGCCGAGAACTTATCAATCACCCGTTGTAAAACAGAAAGTTTAGGTTCTCGTTCTTCCACAAGTGTGAATCTACATTATATAACAGAAAGTTTTAACTTCACACCCTTCCAAAAGTGTGAACCTACATTATATAACAGAAAGTTTTAAGTTCACGCCATTCCATAAGTGTGAACCTACATTATATAATAGAAAGTTTTAAGTTCACGCCATTCCATAAGTGTGAACCTACATTATATAATAGAAAGTTTTAAGTTCACGCCATTCCATAAGTGTGAACCTACATTATATAACTGAAAGTTTAGGTTCTCTTTCTTCCACAAGTGTGAACCTACATTATATAACTGAAAGTTTAGGTTCTCTTTCTTCCATAAGTGTGAACCTACATTATATAACAGAAAGTTTTAAGTTCACGCCCTAACATAAGTGTGAACCTACATTATATAACAGAAAGTTTTAAGTTCACGCCCTAACATAAGTGTGAATCTACATTATATAACTGAAAGTTTAGGTTCTCTTTCTTCCATAAGTGTGAACCTACATTATATAACAGAAAGTTTTAAGTTCACGCCCTAACATAAGTGTGAACCTACATTATATAACAGAAAGTTTTAAGTTCACGCCCTAACATAAGTGTGAACCTACATTATATAACTGAAAGTTTAGGTTCTCTTTCTTCCATAAGTGTGAACCTACATTATATAACAGAAAGTTTTAAGTTCACGCCCTAACATAAGTGTGAACCTACATTATATAACAGAAAGTTTTAAGTTCACGCCCTAACATAAGTGTGAACCTACATTATATAACAGAAAGTTTTAAGTTCACGCCCTAACATAAGTGTGAACCTACATTATATAACAGAAAGTTTTAAGTTCACGCCCTAACATAAGTGTGAACCTACATTATATAACAGAAAGTTTTAAGGTCACGCCATTCCACAAGTGTGAACCTACATTATATAATAGAAAGTTTATGTTCATGACCTGTTTAAGAAACATTTAAGTTAAGACCTTCACCTTGTCATCTCCGATATCTGTAACTAAGACGCTGTTCACAAGGAACCTTCACAATAATTTGAATAGAACACACACACACACACACAGAGAAATGAAACCTTGAAGAAGAGCCTGCTATAGTCATAAAAATGACACCAGAAACTCGGGCATTAAAGAACAAATTAAGTGTTTGTGCTTGGACAAGATCGGGCCGTGACTAGTAACAGCAGTTATCTCTCTTGTGTCATACGGTTACCGGAAGTGATTCATCACATTTGCATTTGTAAAGGTCACAGAAGGCGGGAGAATCAGGGACAAAGAACAAACACAGGACAGCTAAATGTGGCTTTCAGAAACTGATACTGACAGACAGAATTGATGAAAATGAACTCTGAGATTCTGTCTAAAAGATAACGTCAGCGCACACTTCTCTACACAGCGAAACAACCACATGTTTCCCAGAGGTCTGATAGATGCTGGATTTTTTTTTTTTTTCCTCTGCTTTTCTTTTGCCTTCTTGGAGCAGAACCTCCGACCTCCAGGTGGCACTGGACCTTGAAAGAAGCATCTTAGCTACTGTGCCACGCAGGGGGGGGGGGCAGTGTTACAAACGAGTTTCTTTTTATGTTTTTATATTATTTCTTCAAGCTCTGTCCAGAAGTCGGAAGCTGATGTTGGTATGAATTCTCTCTCTTTCTTTCTCTTTCTCTCTCTTTCTCTCTCTTTTCCTCTCGCTCTCTTTCTCGTTTTCTCTTTCTTTCTGTCTCTCTTTCTCTCTCACCCTTATCTTTTTCTCTCTCTCTCTCTTTCTCTCTCTCTTTCTCTCTCTCTCTCTCCCTAACTTCTACATTTTTCACTTAAGCCTTGACATCTGTCGCCTGCTTTGATAGCTTGCCTAGATCTCTATATACATTCTTCATAAAGGTATTATGGATTCATTTATTGAACGGATGAAGTTGTTAAATATTAACAATATTAAATGCGAACAAACCAGGAACCTGTTCTAGAGACCTCTCTGACAGCTGTTTGAGCTTTTCAGTTTTCTTTTGCTTAGTCTTATAAGATTTAGTGCTATTTTAAAAAGTGAGTCAAACTTTTCATTTTCAACACCGAGCAATCATCCCAGAGCAATAATCCCAGAGCAATAATCACACAGCAACAATCCCAGAGCAATCATCACAGAGCAATCATCCCAGAGCAACCGTTCCAGAGCAACCATCCCAGAGTAACCGTTCCAGAGCAACAATCCCAGAGCAACCATCCAGAGCAACCATCCCAGAGCAACCATCCCAGAGCAACCATCCCAGAGCAACCATCCCAAATTGTGAAACAGTAGTGCCTGGACCAAGCATCCTTTAGCTAAAGATGGCTGCTCGTTTTCAAATAAAATACATCTCTACGTACATCAGCAAATAGAAAGAGAAGGAAGGAGGGAGAGGGAGGGAGAGTAGAGGAGAGAGGAAGCAGGGGAGAGAGGAAGGAGAGAGTAGAAGTAAGAGAGATTGGGGGAGAGAGAAAGTCAGAGACAGGAGGGAGAGAGAGAGGGAGAAAGAGTGGGTGAGATAGTAGTTGGAAAGAGGGAAAGAGAGTAGGGGAAGAGAGAAAGAGAGCAGGGGAGAGAGAGTAGGGGAAAAGAGAGAAAGAGGGAGTATGGTAGAGAGATAGGGAGGAAAGAGAGAGTAGGGGGAGAGAGAAAGAGAGTAGGGGAAGAGAGAAAGAGAGCAGGGGAGAGAGAGTAGGGGGAGTGAGAGAAAGAGAGCAGGGGAGAGAGAGTAGGGGGAGAGAGGGAAATAGAAAGTAGATGAGAGGAAGATAGAGTAGGGGAGAAAGAGAGAAAAAGAGAGCAGGGGAGAGAGAGTATGGGAAAAGAGAGAAAGAGGGAGTATGGTAGAGAGATAGGGAGGAAAGAGAGAGTAGGGGGAGTGAGAGAAAGAGAGTAGGGGGAGTGAGAGGAAGATAGAGTAGGGGAGAAAGAGAGAAAAAGAGAGCAGGGGAGAGAGGGAAATAGAAAGTAGATGAGAGGAAGATAGAGGAGGGGAGAGAAAGAAAGAGAGAATAAGGGAGAGAGGGATAGAAGGAGTAGAGGAGAGAGGAAGAGGAAAGATAGTAGGGGAGAGCGAGAGTCGGATGAGAGAGAGAGGGATAGAAGGAGTAGAGGAGAAGGGAGAGGAAAGATAGTAGGGGAGAGCGAGAGTCGGATGGGAGAGAGAGAGAGAGTGTGTGTAGGGATATATTACTTTATCGCCGTGGTACTTGTTTAATACTCTTATAAAACAAGAATTACAATCAAATAAGACAATATTTTAGAGAAAGATGGGTAGAACAGAAAGATAAAACATAGATCTTGGTAGAACAGAAAGATAAAACATAGATCTTGGTAGAACAGAAAGATAAAACATAGATCTTGGTAGAACAGAAAGATAAAACATAGATCTAGGTAGAACAGAAAGATAAAACATAGATCTTGGTAGAACAGAAAGATAAAACATAGATCTTGGTAGAACAGAAATATAAAACATAGATCTTGGTAGAACAGAAAGATAAAACATAGATCTTGGTAGAACAGAAAGATAAAACATAGATCTAGGTAGAACAGAAAGATAAAACATAGATCTTGGTAGAACAGAAAGATAAAACATAGATCTAGGTAGAACAGAAAGATAAAACATAGATCTTGGTAGAACAGAAAGATAAAAGTTAAATTTATGTGGATCAGATGAAAATGTACTTCTCTGAGAAGTTTCGCGACACGAGAAATGATAGAAATCATAATGATAAGACAAGCTTAAGTCTTGACATGACATCAGTACCCGGATGTGACAGTTCCTGCCAATCAGTGGAAAATGTCGAGAGAACAAGAAAAAGTAGGAAATAAAGAAAAAAAAAGCTCCAGTGAAAGGCTTATAAAGTCAGACAGGATTATTTGCTCTTTGAAAAGACAACTTGTTAATAGCAACATGCCATTAGACACGTATACCTGAGTGAGACAGTTCTAGACAGGTAAATAGGTTCCTAACTATATCAAACAGGTACGCTAGATAAAGAGGTTCCTACCTTATATTAGACAGGTACACTAGATAAATAGGTTCCTACCTTATATTAGACAGGTACACTAGATAAAGAGGTTCCTACCTTATATTAGACAGGTACACTAGATAAAGAGGTTCCTACCTTATATTAGACAGGTACACTAGATAAAGAGGTTCCTGCCTTATATTAGACAGGTACACTAGATAAAGAGGTTCCTTCCTTATATTAGACAGGTACACTAGATAAAGAGGTTCCTACCTTATATCAGACAGGTACACTAGATAAAGAGGTTCCTACCTTATATTAGACAGGTACACTAGATAAAGAGGTTCCTACCTTATATCAGACAGGTACACTAGATAAAGAGGTTCCTGCCTTATATTAGACAGGTACACTAGATAAAGAGGTTCCTGCCTTATATTAGACAGGTACACTAGATAAAGAGGTTCCTACCTTATATTAGACAGGAGTATTAGGTAAAGAGATTCCAACCTTGTATTAGACAGGTATACATGGTAAAGAGATTTATGTCTTGAATTAGACAAGTATACTAAGTAAAGAGATCCCTATCTTGAATTAGACAGGTGTACTAGGTAAAGAGATCTCTATCTTGAATTAGACAGGTGTACTAGGTAAAGAAATCCCTATCTTGAATTAGACAGGTGTACTAGGTAAAGAGATCTCTATCTTGAATTAGACAGGTGTACTAGGTAAAGAGATTTATGTCTTGAATTAGACAAGTATACTAGATAAAGAGGTTTCTATCTTATATTAGACAGGTATACTAGAGAAAGAGATTTCTATCTTATATTAGACAGGTATACTACATAAAGAGGTTTCTACCCTGTATTAGAAAGGTGTACTAGATAACGAGATTTCTATCTTATATTAGACAGGTATACTAGATAAAGAGGTTCCTACCTTATATTAGACAGGTGTGATAGGTAAAGAGGCTTCTACCCTATATTAGACAGGTTTACTAGATAAAGAGGTTCCTACCTTGTATTAAACAGGTGGACTCAGAAAAGAGGAAGACTGTACTTGTATTGTGGGCACATAAAGAAAGTTCCAGAGGGAAATAAAATGTCAGCATTTTTTGACGTGATGTGTGTCAAGGGGAAATAACCTGAAAGATATAATCTCCTATGAGCGGATAAAACTGAAAAAACAAACCCGGTAAAAACCCAGGCGGACAAAAAAACTCCGACTGGTTCTCTTGGCCAGCGTGGAAAATTGAAAACTTGTCAGCGGAAATTAACGTGGAACGAAGATGAGCCTTTCTAGGGATAAAACTAATGAAAAAAAGGCTTAAGTAACCTTTAAGAAATCATATATATCTGTATGTGAGAAATCATATATCTGTACACGAGAAATCATATATCTGTACATGATTCTCAGATATATTCTCAGATAAACTATTTTTATGTACAGATCTCACCTACATGTTATTTTATTTATTATACGTAGTTTTGTTAGTTTTGTATGATCTCTACTACTCTTTCTCTCTCTCTCTCTTTCTCTCTCTCTCCTCTCTCTCTCGCTCTCTCTTTCTCTATATTTCTCGCTCTCTCTCTCTCTCTCTATTTCTCGCTCTCACTCTCTATCTCTATCTCGCTCTCTCTCTCTCTCCTCTCTAATACATATATCCTACTTGATAAAATGTTAACACTTTTAAACAGTTGCCTCACTTACACTAAAGACAGAGGACGTGAGTGACCCACTCTTCTCCTGAGAATGCGGGTCTTGGCCCAGTTCAGGCACTCCACAGCCCCGCCAACAACTGACAAGTGGATGTGGCGGCGAGAGTCGGGTCAGAGCCTACTACTTTTCTTTCTATAAGCCACGTGGTCACCGAACCGGTCACTCACACTTCAGAGTAGTTCTTTGACAAATCTGAGACACGATTCTTGAATACTTAAGCTCTCAGTTGCTAATACTTGCATCTGACGTACCCCCGGAGGAGTTTATTCAGCAACATCAGAATATTTCATACAACAATATTAGGTGTAGACCATTCATGCAGTCAACATCAGACGATTTCATACAACAATATTAAGTGTAGACCATTTATGCAGTCAACATCAGAAGATTTCATACAACAATATTAGGTGTAGTCCATTCATGCAGTCAACATCAGAAGATTTCATACAACAATATTAGGTGTAGACCATTCATGCAGTCAACATTGTAGTGACTTACACCAAAATGTCATCAAAAGCCAACTTTAACTTGGAAAGCTGGAAGATCAATGTTTTCATTGTGACATATGGCATGTGACATGTTGCATGTGACATGTGACATGTGGCATGTGCCATGCGGTTGATGAAAATTAAGACCTCCCTAGTATGTCCAGGAAAAAATAAGATATAATTTTACTTTTTTTTGCAAAAGTTAAAGATCACCTGTCATTTTCTTGAAATTTCATTGTTGTTAAGAAAAAGAAAGTAATCCAGTTCTTGTAAAAAAATGAGACAGCAGCGGATGAATATTTGCACTCTTTCCCACAAAAAGCTGCTGGCATCTTTACTTGGTGTAGCCAGTTTTGTTTTACTCGTTGCTTTCACTAGAGATAGAACAGCACGTTTCATGCTGTCTGCTGGGGACTTGCAGCAGTCAGACGGATGCTCACTGCATCAAACATTCTTTGTTTCTTCAGTCAGAGCTTGGCAATCTGATGTCTGGTTTTCTGCACGCTTATCCTCCTTTAAAAGGGTCCACATATTCTCTGTGGGTTTGAGGTCCAGTCAAGCACATCATTTTCCGAAACGTCAGGATCTACGGCACGGGTCGCCACGTCAGGTGGTCCTTCACAGTCTTGGATTTTAATGGGACATCATCATCATCATCATCAGGTGCCGTGCCGACTGGCGTTGGCTATTATGCTTCTCCAGAGTACCCGATCCTTCATGCAGGCCATCAGCTCAGTTGGTGATCTCCTCTCACACCATCCCGTCAGACTGTCCAGTATCATTTCTCTTGGTCTTCCTCTTGATCTTCTTCCTTCTATTTTTCCTGTTGTTATAATATTTTCAATGCCCCCTCTTCTCATTGCATGTCCTATGAAAGTACACTGTCTCTCTCTTATCTTTCTGACAAGGTTTTTTGTCTCTCCAGCTCTTCTCATACATTCTTCATTAGTTATTTTTGCTGGGACATAAGTCACAATAATTCTGTCCTCTAACTTACACTTAATGGGACATAAAGTCACTATCGCTGTCTTCTAAATTACACTTAATGAGACATAAAGTCACAATAATTCTGTCCTCTAACTTACACTTAATGAGACATAAAGTCACAATAATTCTGTCCTCTAACTTACACTTAATGAGACATAAAGTCACTATTGCTGTCCGCTAACTTACATTTTATGAGACATAAAGTCGCTACCGCTGTCCTCTGACTTACACTTTATGAAACATAAAGTCACTACTGCTGTCCGCTAAATTACACTTAATGAGACATAAAGTCAGTATTGCTGTCCTCTGAATTACATTTAATGAGATATAAAGTCACTGTTGCTGTCCTCTGACTTACACTTAATGATCGTTTTTTGTCCATTGTTAAACCACATAAAATATATATATACAACCTCCCAGAAGCGGCCTGACGCCCGAACGCTTTCCCCTACTCTATAGATAGCTGATAACATCATATGATGCAACATTGACACTTAGTTGTCCAATACGGCAAAGATATGACGCATTTTTCTGAAATTTCATTAAAAAAACACCAGATGGTCTTAAACTTTATCAAATTACAAATAAACTCTGTTCTCAGTCGAGCCATAATCTTGCCAAAATCATTTGTTTCAGACTGACCTACAAAATGTTAGTTTTCCCACGTGATCTTGAAAACTAACTTGATTATTTATTACGACGCACAATTAGCAAGAGTGACGATGTGTACATATGTGTACAGATGAGTACATATGTGTACAGATGAGTACATATGTGTACAGATGAGTACATATATGTACAGATGGTGCAAAAATGAAGTTCAATGAAAAATAAAAAAATATTGTTTCTGTCCTATTTATAAAGGGTGTCTGAGTGGCGAAGTGGTTAGTGCACTGGTCTCTCATGGCGAAGGTCGGGGGTTCGAATCCGGCCGGCGGCACCCCAGTCACCCAGCTGTAGAAATGGGTACCCGACTTCTTCTGGAGTTGGGGAAGGAAAGGCAGCCAGGCATGATACTGACCATACCACCCTCTAGTGCGCTGACAGGTCAAGGAAAATATGGGCACTAACACCATATCCCTATGTGCCTCTAAGGCATGACAGGGTCACCTTTACCTTTACTTTTTTACCTATTTATAAAACCGCATTTTACATCCACGGATTCTTTATTTAGTAAATTTATCCACCCAGGGTTGCAAAGATAAAATATAAATCTGAATGATAGAAATGTGAGTTTTTCCTGGATGTAAAGTTTGATACTGATCTAGGGTCATCATCTTGTAAGAGAACAAGCGACACTATCCTGGCGTGGGAGCACATCAAACAAATCATCTTCAGTTACGTCAGTTGTTCAAAACAAGACAAATAGAGGAAAATGAAACAAAGGATAGTGAGAGAGACGTTAAATCTGTGATAAATTGACAGCAAAATAAGTAAGCAGACAAAAAACACATGTTATACAAATACAAGAGAAGAACAAATTTCATGTAAATAAGTCAATGTGACAGAACTAAAGAACAAGGCAATATGACAGAAAAAAAAAGAACCAGCCACTGTGATAAATGAAAGAAAGAACAAGTCAAAGTGACAGAAGTAAAGAATGGCAAACGTGACTGAAATAAAAAAAAAAAGATAATGTGACAGAAATAATAAGCTAATTCATTCATTCCTTTGCATGTCCCTTGCGGAACTTTGCCTCCCAAACAGCACTCCTGTAGGCCTCTCGGTTGTGAGCAAGATGGCCTGCTGCTGCTGCATCCATTTCCAGATCATCAACGATGTCTTGCAGCCATCTTCGTTTCGGTCTTCCTCTTTTTCTTTTTCCCATTATGTATCCTTCCAATACGGTCTTCTCTAAATTATCATGACGTTTAATGTGGCCAAAATATTTAAGTTTTCTCTCTTTAATCCTCTTTACTAGCCAGCCTTCTTCAATATTAAGCTCTTGTAGTATAGATATATTTGTTCTTTTTTGTGTCCACGATATCTGGAGAACTAATATTATAGTAAAAATAAAGAATACGTCAGTGCGACAAAATAAAGTCAAGGTGGTAGAAATAAAATAGAAGGTAATGTGACAGAAAAGTTTCTCACGCTCAAGAAGAAGAAGAATTTTTAAAAGGTCTAAAAACATAAAGACAAATTCTCATAAAGTAATCACAGAATTTGGTAATATAAACTTAGTATAATCTTACAATGTAGGGACAACGGCTACGATCACTGACTAGTACAGTCACTGCCCGGAAGGAAAGCAATGGTAAACTATCTTCTGGAAACATACCAAGAAACCCAAGCAGCAATCATGGAAAGTCAATTATCGTGGACACAAAAAAGAACAAATATATCTATACTACAAGAGCTTAATATTGAAGAAGGCTGGCTAGTGAAGAGGATTAAAGAGAGAAAACTGAAATATTTTGGACACATTAAACGTCATGGTAATTTAGAGAAGACCGTATTGGAAGGATACATAATGGGAAAAAGAAAAAGAGGAAAACCAAGACGAAGATGGCTGCAAGACATCGTTGACGATCTGGAAATGGATGTAACAGCAGCAGGCCATCTTGCTCACAACCGAGAGGCCTACAGGAGTGCTGTTTGGGAGGCAAAGCTCCGCAAGGGACATGCAAATGAATGAATGAATGAATGATAATCTTACACAAATAAAACAAAATATGACATCCCAACAAATGTCACGTGTGTGCATAATTCAGGATTTTAACTACATCGTAAAGATGTAACTTCTATACACTAGTACCAATTTCTCTGGCTAGTAAAACTCATCCTCTATGCTTGTATAACTCAAACATGAAAGTATAATTTCTCTATGCTTGTATAATTTGAATACGAGAGTATTCAATTTCTTTAATCGTGTATAACTCAAACAAGAAAGTATAACTTCTCTAAGCTTGTATAACTCAAACAAGAAAGTATAACTTCTCTAAGCTTGTATAACTCAAACAAGAAAGTATAACTTCTCTAAGCTTGTATAACTCAAACACGAAAGTACAACTTCTCTAAGCTTGTATAACTCAAACAAGAAAGTATAACTTCTCTAAGCTTGTATAACTCATACAAGAAAGTATAACTTCTCTAAGCTTGTATAACTCAAACAAGAAAGTATAACTTCTCTAAGCTTGTATAACTCAAACAAGAAAGTATAACTTCTCTAATCTTGTATAACTCAAACAAGAAAGTATAACTTCTCTAATCTTGTATAACTCAATCATGAAAGTACAACTTCTCTAAGCTTGTATAACTCAATCATGAAAGTATAACTTCTCTAAGCTTGTATAACTCAAACAAAAAATTATAACTTCTCTAAGCTTGTATAACTCAAACAAGAAAGTATAACTCCTACACGAGAGTATAACTCCTACTGGTAGAAATACTCCCACATATATTTAACTCTTTCTTCTTTACCAACGTCACTAAGAACCTGTAACCACCCCACCCACCCCATTCTCCCCCCTCTATTATTTTTGTCTGGAAACAAACATAGATAAAACAAAACACCCGATCTATTTAGAGAAACAAAACTTATTTTAAAGAGTCCACTTTACCTCTGATGAGATATGGGAAATATTACAACAAAACGTACACACATAATAATCCGTGTTAATACGTGTTGTAACTGTATGTTAGCGAGGTGTACTGCTGCACAAAACTGCGCTAAATGTTCTAATGGCTGGCTCTATCGACTGGTGATTGTGACAATGTCCGCCGGTTCAAGTGGAGTGCCACGTGACTTCTAGACACCTGAGAGCTTTATGGCACGCTAGAGAGACGGTGTTTGCTGTCGGTGCACTGGGGATATTGCTGTGGTTATTGTTCTGTGTTTGTGCTAATGGCTGTCGGTGCACTGGGGATACTGTTGTGGTTATTGTTCTGTGTTTGTGCTAATGGCTGTCGGTGTACTGGGGATATTGCTGTTGTTATTGTTCTCTGTTTGTGCTAATGGCTGTCGGTGTACTGGGGATATTGCTGTGGTTATTGTTCTGTGTTTGTGCTAATGGCTGTCGGTGCACTGGGGATATTGCTGTGGTTATTGTTCTGTGTTTGTGCTAATGGCTGTCGGTGCACTGGGGATATTGCTGTGGTTATTGTTTTGTGTTTGTGGTAATGGCTGTCGGTGCACTGGGGATATTGCTGTGGTTATTGTTTTGTGTTTGTGGTAATTGCTGTCGGAGAAAGGTGCGACCACTGTTGCTGTAGAAACGAACTACTGAGGTGAACTCGGTCAGTAATCACATGTTTACAAAATGTGCGTCAGATATTTACAGTCAGTAATCACATGTTTACAAAATGTGCGTCAGATATTTACAGTCAGTAATCACATGTTTACAAAATGTGCGTCAGATATTTACAGTCAGTAATCACATGTTTACAAAATGTACATGAGAAAATCATTGCTGGTAACATAAGCACCATATTTTATGATCAGTGCTGGTAACATAAGCACCATATTTTATGGTCAGTGCTGGTAACATAAGCAGCATATTTTATGGTCAGTGCTGGTAACATAAGCAGCATATTTTATACAAGTACAAGAGATAAATGATCTTTGATCCTTGAAATGACCCAGATCACCAACACATTGTGTGTTAAATTAAAGCTTACGTCAACCCAGACATCATCATTATCTCTGTTATCATTAACCTAGGCAGTAGAGAGATAAAGACAACATATACTATTTCTTTGTAGAGAGATAAAGACAGCATATACTATTTCTGTGTAGAGAGATAAAGACAACATACAATATTTCTTTGTAGAGAGAGATAAAAAACAACATATAGTGTTTGTAGAGGGATAAAGACAACATATATTGTTTCTCTGGAGAGATAAAGACAACATGCACTGTCTTCTAAAAATAGATATTGTTCTTCACTAGTACGTCTGACGCTGTCTGAATCTTTTCCTAAATCTGCCGATTACAGAGTTTATATCCTGAGCATAATATACACTTATAAATAGTACATTTTATATCACTGATATAAGAACTATTATAAATTCATACACGGCTGTATTTATATCACTAATATATGCACTCTTATAAATTCATAGACGGCCCTGTTTATATCACTGATATATGCACTCTTATAAATTCATAGACGGCCCTGTTTGTATCACTGATATAAACACCATTTGACTTTGCTTTTCAGATCCCCCGGTTTACGAGTTTTCACTGTTTTCTCCCTCGTGTTAGACAATGGAACATACAACACAAATAATTTTGGTGCAGGTATATACTTTTAAAAATCCACATTCTGGACACCGTTGAAGGCTTTTCTAAGTATTTTTTCTAGAAACTGGCGATGACGGACTGGTTCATAGAGTTCCAGCCATCGGCATGCTACAGGATGCGCTAAAAAAAATTATTGAATTTGCCAGACTCGTTTAATGAGAGCATTAAATTTACCTATAGAATTTCTTGTAAATCGGTTAACTACTTAGACATCAAAGCATCTGTCGGCACGGATTTCTTTTCAGATCTGGCTTCTTTTGTAAGGTGGGTGAATGGAGGAGTCGAGGTAGCGAGAGAGAGTGATGGGAACTATGACGTCACAGGATGAAGGAAGGAGAGAGAGAGAGAGAGAGAGAGAGAGAGAGAGAGCAGGCAGGTCGCTCATTAGCGCTTTTAATGTTGGTTGGACCTGCTGCGGTCACTCCTGTAAGATACGGCAATTATCATCGACTTTCTTCCGAACGCTAGTGATGACAGGTGCTGACGATTGATAAGAAAACTAGTGATAATAAGTGCTGAAGATTGATAAGAAAGCTAGTGATAATAAGTGGTGAAGATTGATAAGAAGGCTAGTGATAATAAGTGGTGAAGATTGATAAGAAGGCTAGTGATAATAAGTGGTGAAGATTGATAAGAAGGCTAGTGATAATAAGTGGTGAAGATTGATAAGAAAGCTAGTGATAATAAGTGGTGAAGATTGATAAGAAAGCTAGTGATAACAGGTGCTGACGATTGATAAGAAGGCTAGTGATAATAAGTGGTGAAGATTGATAAGAAAGCTAGTGCTAATAAGTGGTGAAGATTGATAAGAAGGCTAGTGATAATAAGTGGTGAAGATTGATAAGAAAGCTAGTGATAACAAGTATTGAAAATTGATAAGAAAGCTAGTGATAATAATTGCTGACGATTGATAAGAAAGCTAGTGATAACAAGTGCTGACGATTGATAAGAAGGCTAGTGATAACAAGTACTGAAGATTGATAAGAAGGCTAGTGATAACAAGTGCTGACGATTGATAAGAAGGCTAGTGATAACAAGTACTGAAGATTGATAAGAAGGCTAGTGATAACAAGTGCTGAAGATTGATAAGAAGGCTAGTGATAACAAGTACTGAAAATTGATAAGAAAGCTAGTGATAACAAGTGGTGAAGATTGATAAGCAAAGCATGGCTGACCAACATGGAGCTAAGATCGGCGGGAAGGCATGTGAAACAAGATCTGTGGGAATAATGATGTGACAGGTAGTCCAAGATTGAGCTATCCGAAGAGAAGATCAACTGCATGTTTTCCGTGGTGAGTACAAGTAAAAATTGACGACCTGCATCACATACACTTTAGATTTAAGTGACGATTGGAAGTGGGCAAGATTCTTTGTATTGTGTGTTGTCTGGGGCGAGTTAGGAGAACCTGGGAAGATTAAGAGAGCGACTGACATTGTGTTCATGGACATGTTGTGTTCTATACTGAGGAGAAATGTATGCAACTAAAGAGGCATGTTTTGTGTCAGCGCTACATGCCCACACGCTGTCTGGGAGCATACGTAGACTAGAAATCTACCGACATATCTCTTTTTACTTTCTCTCACTCTCAAACTTACAAGGACCCCATCCCATACCCCAAGCTACTCCCTCTCAGAGAAATGTTACTTCCTGATTTTGATGAACCTGAATACATTTCAGAAATGAATAAAATCCATCAAAATGAAACTTCCTCATCAAAAAAAAAAAAAAAATTCTGCAAACTGATTTCCTCACAAACTTTTAATAAAATCTGTCCAGAAATAACAAAAAGAGAAAATGCTAAATTTGCACATCCAAACAAAGAATCCATTCACAATTCTGTATCTATTAATTATAATCTTTCGTTCTGTCAATAACTAGAAAAAAAAACATCGAAAACTAGAAAATAGAAGAAAGACAGGAAGATAACAATAGAGAAGGAGGGGGGGACTTTGATGGGGGAGGGGAGGAGAGAAATGAATTAGAAAGAAGACAACGATAGAAAGAGTTGGGGGAGGGGAGGGAGAGAAATGAGTTAGAAATAAGACAACGATAGAAAGAGTTGAGGGAGGGGAGGAGAGAAATGAGTTAGAAATAAGACAACGATAGAAAGAGTTGAGGGAAGGAGGGAGAGAAATGAGTTAGAAATAAGACAACGATAGAAAGAGTTGAGGGAAGGAGGGAGAGAAATGAGTTAGAAATAAGACAGCGATAGAAAGAGTTGAGGGAAGGAGGGAGAGAAATGAGTTAGAAATAAGACAACTATAGAAAGAGTTGAAGGAGGGGAGGAGAGAAATGAGTTAGAAATAAGAAATAAGACAACTATAGAAAGAGTTGAAGGAGGGGAGGAGAGAAATGAGTTAGAAATAAGACAACGATAGAAAGAGTTGAGGGAGGGGAGGAGAGAAATGAGTTAGAAATAAGACAACGATAGAAAGAGTTGAAGGAGGGGAGGAGAGAAATGAGTTAGAAATAAGACAACGATAGAAAGAGTTGAGGGAGGGGAGGAGAGAAATGAGTTAGAAATAAGACAACGATAGAAAGAGTTGAGGGAAGGAGGGGAGGAGAGAATGAGTTAGAAATAAGACAACGATAGAAAGAGTTGAGGGAAGGGAGGGAGAGAAATGAGTTATAAATAAGACAACGATAGAAAGAGTTGGGGGAGGGGGAGGGAGAGAAATGAGTCAGAAATAAGACAACGATAGAAAGAGTTGAGGGAGGGGGAAGGAGAGAAATGAGTCAGAAATAAGACAACGATAGAAAGAGGTGGGGGAAGGGTGGCATGGACAAGAAGATGGCTGTCAAAGAATAGAATCTGTTTGTATTTGTATGTGTGATTGGCATACATTCTCACATAATAACATATAACTGGCTCTGGCGGTGTACGTTTACTTCAAATATTGACATATCTTACAACAGAAAGATTGTCTGACATATCTTACAAAGAAAGATTTTGTCTAACATATCTTAGAACAGAAAGATTTTGTCTAACATATCTTAGAACAGAAAGATTTTGTCTAACATATCTTAGAACAGAAAGATTTTGTTTAACATATCTTAGAACAATTTTGTCTAACATATTTTATAGTAGAAATCTTTTGTATCACATATCCTACAACATATAGATTTTTGTCTGAAAAAAGAAAGATTTTGTCATGCAAGCAATACTAATGTGTACAATAATACATTTATAAAAAACTAATATGAGTGTACAAGACGTAAACAATATTAATCTTACAAAAAAAGCTAAAGAAAAAACTGACTGTACAAGCAAGAGAAGAAAAACTACTTTGACTGTGCAGGTCGTAGTGAAAACAAGTTTGATTATTTGTGCAGTACAGGAAAGTAATTTAACTTGAAATATATTACAAAAACTACTTTGACTGTGCAGGTCGTAGTGAAAACAAGTTTGATTATTTGTGCAGTACAGGAAAGTAATCTGATTAGACATATATTACAAAACTACTTTGTTTGTATATGTATTACACACACACACAAACTAACACGTGGTAGAAGAAAATAATTAGATTGGCCATGGAACTGACTGACTGGAAGATAAGAACATACAAAACATAAACTCTAATTTCTCACACAATCCTCTTTACAAAATCGGATTACTGAAATAAGATTGAAGGAGCTGTATGGTGTAGAGAAATCAATTTATGGTTGACCGATTTCATCCGGTAGATTTATAACTAAATATTTGATAGATTTATCTTAGAGCGTTTTGTAAAAAAAAAAAAAAAAGAGTACAGCAGGTCTCGAGGAGTTTCTTGTCTTTTCACAGAATTCTAAAAGCTGCCATGACTGTCTCCTTGTTCCTTTGTTGTGCCTCCAACACACAGATTCCTTTTTTTTTTCATCTTATTTTTTTACTGATTACTGGCGTGTCACTTATTTCCTTTTCTGTGTCAGAGAGAGAGAAAGATTAGAGAGATAAAGTGTTTGATTAGAAGAGAACTGTGAGATAGCTGATGTCGCGTTTGAGGCCATGAGAGAGAGGGAGGGGAGAGAGTGGGAGAGAGGGAGTGAGAGAGAAACCGTAGAGAAATAAAGTGTTTGATTAGAAGAGGATTCTGAGATAGTTGATGCTGGGTTTGAGGCCTTGAGAGAGAGAGAGAGGGAGAGAGATGGGAAGAGATGGGGAGAGAGATGGGGAGAGAGAGATAGGGAGGGAGAGAGGGGAGAGATATATAGGGAGAGTAAGGGAAAGAGATATGGGGAGAGAGGGGAGAGGGAGACAGAGAGAAGGAGACAGAGATGGGAAAAGAGAGAGGGGAGAGAGAGTGGGAGACAGAGATGGGAAGAGAGAGAGAGGGGAGAGAGAGTGGGAGACAGAGATGGAAAGAGAGAGAGGGGAGAGAGAGTGGGAGACAGAGATGGGAAGGAAGACAGAGATGGGAAGAGAGAGAGGGGAGAGAGAGTGGGAGACAGAGATGGGAAGAGAGAGGGGAGAGAGAGGGGGAGAGATTGAGGGAGAGAGGGGGGACAGAGATGGGGAAAGAGAGAGAGGGGAGAGAGATATGGGGAGAGAGAGGGAGAGAGAGGGGGATAGAGAGATAGTTGATGCTAGGTTTGAAACCTTGAGAGAGAGAGAGAGAGACATAGAGAGAGAGAGAGAGAAAAGTTAGAGAGATAAAGTGTTTGATTAGAAGATTATTCTGAGATAGTTGATGCTAGGTTTGAGACCCTGAGATAGAGAAAGAGAGAGAGAGAGAGAGAGAGAGAGAAAGAGAGAGAAAAGTTAGAGAGATAAAGTGTTTGATTAGAAGAGGATTCTGAGATAGTTGATGCTAGGTTTGAGACCATGGGAGACAGAGAGACACAGAGAGAGAGAGGTAGAGAGAGAGAGAGAGTGGAAGAGAGAGAGAGAGGGAGGTAGAGAGAGAGAGAGAGAGCGTGAAGAAACAAAGTTTATTTTCATAGGATTAAGAATTGGACACGCAGGCCTGTCTGACAATCTGCTTCTTATCATACAGCTTCGGCTCAGTCACATTCATTCAGCATTTGTTAATGAGCAGAATCATCAAGAATAAAAATACATAAATAATCAGTAAATCATTTATTGCCCATACGCTCAACAACGAGTGTCTGTGTTATTTAAGAGAGTGAGACAGACAGATAGACAGGCAGACAGGTAGACAGGCAGGCAGACAGGTAGACAGGCAGGCAGGCAGACAGGTAGACAGGCAGGCAGACAGGCAGGCAGGCAGACAGTAGACAGGCAGACAGACAGACAGGTAGACAGACAGACAGGCAGATGGTAGACAGGTAGACAGGCAGACAGGCAGGCAGACAGGTAGACAGACAGACAGACAGGCAGGTAGACAGGCAGGCAGACAGAGCTATTCCGCATCAGTCCTCGAGATTGAGATAAAAAAAATAAAAATAATATATCAGGATACGAATGTGAGAGAAACAGATAAGAAAGAAGATGAGAGAGAGAGAGAGAGGGGGTGGGGAGACAGATAGACAGAAGAAGGAAATGGAGAAAAAGAGTGAAACAAGCAGTGAGAGAAACAAGATGAAGAAGAGGAGAGACGAAAACATGAAAGAAAGAAGAACATCGAGTGTGTGAGAGAGAATGAGTGAGAGAGAGAGAGAGAGAGAGAGAAAAGAGGAAAAAGGAGAAAGATAGAAAATAGGCAGTGAGAAAAAGAAGGAAGGAAAATAAGAGACAAAGCCAGGGACAGAGTAAAACAGGGAAAGAGTGAGAGAGAGAGAGAGAGAAAGGGAGAAAGAGAAAAAGACAGCGAGAGAGAGAGAACTGAGGGAAGGAGGGAAAGAGTACGTGAAATAGGGAAGGAGATAACTATATGAAAGAGATGACTATAAGAGGGAGAAGACTATAAGAAGGAGAGGACTATTAGAAGGAGAAGACTATAAGAAAGAAGGGACTATTAGAAAGAGAAAACTATTAGAAGGAGAGGACTATTAGAAGGAGGGGACTATTAGAAGGAGAGGACTATTAGAAGGAGAGGACTATTAGAAGGAGGGGACTATTAGAAGGAGAGGTCTATTAGAAGGAGGGGACTATTAGAAGGAGGGGACTATTAGACAGAGGGGACTATTAGAAGGAGAGGACTATTAGAAGGAGGGGACTATTACAAGGAGAGGACTATTAGAAGGAGAGGACTATTAGAAAGAGGGGACTATTAGAAGAAAGGGACTATTAGAAGGAGGGGACTATTAGAAAGAGAAAACTATTGGACGGAGAGGACTATTAAAAGGAGAGGACTATTAGAAGGAGAGGACTATTAGAAGGAGAGGACTATTAGAAGAAGGGGACTATTAGAAGGAGAGGACTATAAGAAGGAGGGGACTATTAGAAGGAGGGAACTATAAGGAGGAGAGGATTATTAGAAGGAGAGGACTATTAGAAGGAGAGGACTATTAGAAGGAGAGGACTATTAGAAGAAGGGGACTATTAGAAGGAAGTACTATTACAAGGAGAGGACTATTAGAGGACTATTAGAAAGAGGGGACTATTAGAAGAAAGGGACTATTAGAAGGAGGGGACTATTAGAAAGAGAAAACTATTGGACGGAGAGGACTATTAAAAGGAGAGGACTATTAGAAGGAGAGGACTATTAGAAGGAGAGGACTATTAGAAGAAGGGGACTATTAGAAGTAGAGGACTATTAGAAGGAGGGGACTATTAGAAGGAGAGGATTATTAGAAGGAGAGGACTATTAGAAGGAGAGGACTATTAGAAGGAGAGGACTATTAGAAGAAGGGGACTATTAGAAGGAAGTACTATTAGAAGGAGAGGACTATTAGAAGAAGGGGACTATTAGAAGAAAGGGACTATTAGGAGGGGACTATTAGAAGAAGGGGACTATTAGAAGGAGAGGACTATTAGAAGGAGGGGACTATTAGAAGGAGGGAACTATAAGGAGGAGAGGATTATTAGAAGGAGAGGACTATTAGAAGGAGAGGACTATTAGAAGGAGAGGACTATTAGAAGGAGGGGACTATTAGAAGGAGAGGACTATTAGAAGGAGGGGACTATTACAAGGAGAGGAATATTAGAAGGAGAGGACTATTAGAAGGAGAGGACTATTAGAAGAAGGGGACTATTAGAAGGAGAGTACTATTAGAAGGAGAGGACTATTAGAAGGAGGGGACTATTAGAAGGAGAGGACTATTAGAAGAGAGGACTATTAGAAGGAGGGGACTATTAGAAGGAGAGGTCTATTAGAAGGAGGGGACTATTAGAAGGAGGGGACTATTAGACAGAGGGGACTATTAGAAGGAGAGGACTATTAGAAGGAGGGGACTATTACAAGGAGAGGACTATTAGAAGGAGAGGACTATTAGAAAGAGGGGACTATTAGAAGAAAGGGACTATTAGAAGGAGGGGACTATTAGAAAGAGAAAACTATTGGACGGAGAGGACTATTAAAAGGAGAGGACTATTAGAAGGAGAGGACTATTAGAAGGAGAGGACTATTAGAAAGGGACTATTAGAAGGAGAGGACTATAAGAAGGAGGGGACTATTAGAAGGAGGGAACTATAAGGAGGAGAGGATTATTAGAAGGAGAGGACTATTAGAAGGAGAGGACTATTAGAAGGAGAGGACTATTAGAAGAAGGGGACTATTAGAAGGAAGTACTATTACAAGGAGAGGACTATTAGAGGACTATTAGAAAGAGGGGACTATTAGAAGAAAGGGACTATTAAAAGGAGAGGACTATTAGAAAGAGAAAACTATTGGACGGAGAGGACTATTAAAAGGAGAGACTATTAGAAGGAGAGGACTATTAGAAGGAGAGGACTATTAGAAGAAGGGGACTATTAGAAGTAGAGGACTATTAGAAGGAGGGGACTATTAGAAGGAGAGGATTATTAGAAGGAGGGGACTATTAAAAGGAGAGGACTATTAGAAGGAGAGTACTATTAGAAGAAGGGGACTATTAGAAGGAAGTACTATTAGAAGGAGAGGACTATTAGAAGAAGGGGACTATTAGAAGAAGAGGACTATTAGGAGGGGACTATTAGAAGAAGGGGACTATTAGAAGGAGAGGACTATTAGAAGGAGGGGACTATTAGAAGGAGGGAACTATAAGGAGGAGAGGATTATTAGAAGGAGAGGACTATTAGAAGGAGAGGACTATTAGAAGGAGAGGACTATTAGAAGGAGGGGACTATTAGAAGGAGAGGACTATTAGAAGGAGGGGACTATTACAAGGAGAGGAATATTAGAAGGAGAGGACTATTAGAAGGAGAGGACTATTAGAAGAAGGGGACTATTAGAAGGAGAGTACTATTAGAAGGAGAGGACTATTAGAAGAAGAGGACTATTAGAAGAAGGGGACTATTAGAAGGAGAGGACTATTAGAAGAAGGGGACTATTAGAAAGAGAGGACTATTAGAAGGAGGAGACTATTAGAAGGAAGGAACTATAAGGAGGAGAGGATTATTAGAAGGAGAGGACTATTAGAAAGAGGGGACTATTAGAAGGAAGGGACTATTAGAAGGAGGGGACTATTAGAAGGAGGGGACTATTAGAAGGAGAGGACTATTAGAAGGAGGGGACTATTAGAAGGAGAGGACTATTAGGAGAGGACTATTAGAAAGAGGGGACTATTAGAAGGAAGGGACTATTAGAAGGAGGGGACTATTAGAAAGAGAAAACTATTGGACGGAGAGGACTATTAAAAGGAGAGGACTATAAGAAGGAGAGGACTATTAGAAGGAGAGGACTATTAGAAGAAGGGGACTATTAGAAGGAGAAGACTATTAGAAGGAGGGAACTATTAGAAGGAGAGGACTATTAGAAGGAGGGAACTATAAGGAGGAGAGGATTATTAGAAGGAGAGGACTATTAGAAGTAGAGGACTATTAGAAGGAGAGGACTATTAGAAGGAGGGGACTATTAGAAGGAGAGGACTATTAGAAGGAGGGGACTATTACAAGGAGAGGACTATAAGAAGGAGGGAACTATAAGGAGGAGAGGACTATTAGAAGAAGGGGATTATTACAAGGAGAGGACTATTAGAAGGAGGGAACTATAAGGAGGAGAGGACTATTAGAAGGAGGGGACTATTAGAAGGAGAGGACTATTAGAAGGAGGGAACTATAAGGAGGAGAGGACTATTAGAAGGAGGGGACTATTAGAAGGAGAGGACTATTAGAAGGAGGGAACTATAAGGAGGAGAAGATTATAGGAACGGATATTATTAATCAGATAAAAGCGATTTACTTTACAACATTTACAGAAAAGATTCTTGTTACTACTACACAATGTTTCACGTTAATTATTATTGTGCCTCATGATCTACATTGTTCATAAGTATCTTCTGTATGTCCCATTATCTACATTTTCCACCATTATCTCTTGCTGTTTCCTATTATCTACGGTGGTCCAACATTTTCTATTGTTGTTTAACTAAGATGAATATACCACCAACAGCTGTCTATGTTTTATGAAGACAAATTAAGACACGTATATAAACCTAAGTGATAAAACTCATTCACACAAACAAGAAGATATTACTGAACAACTTAGCGGAGATGCTGATAAATAAAACAATTTCCAAACTCGAGCAAATAATCACAATTTTTCTTGGTAGAAAACTATGTATGAAATCTTAAGCACTGAAATAACAAATCCTGAAACAATATTTCACTTTGAAAAAAGAAAAGGAGGGCAGCGATTGAGAGGAATGTATAAAAAACCTACCAGTAGAGAGAAATTACTTTCCACCAGCTGAAGAGCAAGCTCGGAACAAAACTGTGAAATGTTCTGTGCGGAACAATAGTTCCATGGCGGTGTGCGGTGAGCAGTGCTGTACAGTGCTGCCTGTGTGATGCAAGTATTGATTGCACGTCAGAGAACAGCCTCAAGATGACTGATAATCAAAGCAAACCTGGGAAAAATTAACAATGCAAGAGGTCAAGTGTCTGCAGCCGGTGGCAGCTTCACCCATCGCGATGCTGTGGGCTCAGTGGTTCAATATTTAGGGCGTCTGTCTACGGTGGATTGGGTTCAATACCCTGAAGTCTTCTTCTCCAACTTTGCTGTTCCCGTTATTTATGCAAGAGCATTTTTAGATGGACCAAATGTTCTATGTCTCGTATGAGATAGAGCAAATGTTAGTAGGAGAGATAAATAATAGTTTTCTGTCACATAACTGTACTCAGTCTTAGCTGAAAGTGTTGTTTAGACATTCATATATCGCCTGCTCTTTAACAGGCCGTTGACGGTGGTTGCATTTTTATAGGTCAACATCGATCACGTGACCTAAGTCACGCGATTTAATTGCTCGGCCCATCACGTGTGTCTGTGAAGACACTCCAAGACAGTACATATATAGGCGATGTAAGTAAGTGTTGAGACAGACACGCGCTGTCTGCATTTATGTAATTCTGGACAAATTCTAGGACTCCATTTGTGCTTGCTTAAATTATCTCCTTTCTGTAAACAGCGGGACACATGTCTGACCTAACAGTCCTTAAACAAAGTCACATCTGCGGCGATTTTGTCACATTCTTTTGATTGCTAGAAATGTCTGTTCTAGGATGTATTACATTTGGAACAAAACGATGATGTATCACTTAAATATGACAGTTCAGTGAATACACCGACAACTGAATGAAGTTTTTTTGTTGTGATAGTTATTCTATAGCCAAGTGGATAAGCGAAACTGGGTT
The DNA here is from genome assembly GCA_009760885.1 of Achatina immaculata. Lineage (NCBI taxonomy): Eukaryota > Metazoa > Mollusca > Gastropoda > Stylommatophora > Achatinidae > Lissachatina > Lissachatina immaculata. Next base: position 7,986,869 of record CM019712.1, on the reverse strand, counting down.
GGAAATTCCTTCACTTCATGTACTTCCTTCACGTCGTGTACCTGTCTAATTCTTTACCTTGTATTCTTCCTTCACTTCGTGTACCTGTTTAATTCTTCACCTTGTATTCTTCCTTCACTTCGTGTACTTGTTTAATTCTTCACCTTGTATTCTTCCTTCACTTCGTGTACCTGTTTAATTCTTCACCTTGTATTCTTCCTTCACTTCGTGTACTTGTTTAATTCTTCACCTTGTATTCTTCCTTCACTTCGTGTACTTGTTTAATTCTTCACCTTGTATCTTCCTTCACTTCATGTACTTCCTTCACGTCGTGTACCTGTCTAATTCTTCACCTTGTATTCTTCCTTCACTTCGTGTACCTGTCTAATTCTTCACCTTGTATTCTTCCTTCACTTCGTGTACTTGTTTAATTCTTCACCTTGTATTCTTCCTTCACTTCGTGTACTTGTTTAATTCTTCACCTTGTATTCTTCCTTCACTTCGTGTACCTGTTTAATTCTTCACCTTGTATTCTTCCTTCACTTCGTGTACTTGTTTAATTCTTCACCTTGTATTCTTCCTTCACTTCGTGTACTTGTTTAATTCTTCACCTTGTATTCTTCCTTCACTTCGTGTACTTGTTTAATTCTTCACCTTGTATTCTTCCTTCACTTCGTGTACTTGTTTAATTCTTCACCTTGTATTCTTCCTTCACTTCGTGTACTTGTTTAATTCTTCACCTTGTATTCTTCCTTCACTTCGTGTACATGTCTACATCTTCACCTTGTATTCTTCCTTCACTTCATGTACCTGTTTAATTCTTCACCTTGTATTCTTCCTTCACTTCGTGTACTTGTTTAATTCTTCACCTTGTATTCTTCCTTCACTTCTTGTACCTGTCTAATTCTTTACTTTGTATTCTTCCTTCACTTCGTGTACCTGTCTAATTCTTCACCGTGAATTCTTCCTTCACTTCGTGTTCTTTCTTCACTTCATGTTTGTCATTCATGTCATTTCTTTCTCCACTTCATGTTTGTCATTCACATCATTACTTTCTTCACTTGATGTTTGCCATCCACATCATGTGTTCCATCAATTCATGTTTGTCATTCACGTCATTTCTTTCTTCACTTCATGTTTGTCATTCATCTGATTTTCTTCCTTCACTTCATGTTTGTCATTCACGTCGTTTCTTTCTTCACTTCATGTTTTTCATTCACGTCATTTCTTTCTTCACTTCATGTTTGTCATTCATCTGATTTTCTTCCTTCACTTCATGTTTGTCATTCACATCATTTCTTTCTTCACTTCATGTTTGTCATTCACCTGATTTTCTTCCTTCACTTAGTGTTGGTTCTTCGAGTTCTATTCGTCCTTGACCTCGAGTGGACCTATGACCTGCAGGTCTTTTCTGACCGGATGTTGACTGATGTGCTTCTTGTTACTTTTCCTCCATTTATTTTTAGCTACGTGAACATATGTACACGTACATATACATACATATGAAATCCAGTTTCCACAAGTTTGCTGAGCTATTTGAACATATGTACACGTACATATACATACATATGAAATCAAGTGTCCTCCATTGTTCCTGGAACACGAATCTTTTTTACAAGATGTAAAATTCTGTTTTACAAGATATAAAGCTCTTTTTACCAGCGCTTACATTTAAAACGAGTCCTAAAATGCTATATTGAACCTATCTTGTTATATGGAAGTGAATCATGGACAATAGGCAAGTCTGCACAAAAATCATTGGAAGCAACAGAAATGTGGTTTATTAGAAGAATGTTGCGAATCCCCTGGACAGCAAAAATAACTAATGAAGAATGTAGGAGAAGAGCTGGAGAGACAAAAAACCTTGTCAGAAAGATAAGAGAGAGACAATGTACTTTCATAGGACATGCAATGAGAAGAGGGGGCATTGAAAATATTATAACAACAGGAAAAATAGAAGGAAGAAGATCAAGAGGAAGACCAAGAGAAATGATACTGGACAGTCTGACGGGATGGTGTGAGATGAGATCACCAACTGAGCTGATGGCCTGCATGAAGGATCGTGTACTCTGGAGAAGCATAATAGCCAACGCCAGTCGGCACGGCACATGATGATGATGATGATTACATTTAAAACTACTTTTGTAGAGCTTTATGTCAGTGATTGTGTCTATTCAATTCACACACTTGTCGGCATTTTTATATTAACACAATTCTATAATAGCAGATCTTTATATCCTTCTTCCTGTACCTGTTTAATTCTTCACCTTGTATTCTTCCTTCACTTCGTGTACTTGTTTAATTCTTCACCTTGTATTCTTCCTTCACTTCTTGTACCTGTCTAATTCTTTACTTTGTATTCTTCCTTCACTTCGTGTACCTGTCTAATTCTTCACCGTGTATTCTTCCTTCACTTCGTGTTCTTTCTTCACTTCATGTTTGTCATTCATGTCATTTCTTTCTCCACTTCATGTTTGTCATTCACATCATTACTTTCTTCACTTGATGTTTGCCATCCACATCATATGTTCCATCAATTCATGTTTGTCATTCACGTCATTTCTTTCTTCATTTCATGTTTGTCATTCATCTGATTTTCTTCCTTCACTTCATGTTTGTCATTCACGTCATTTCTTTCTTCACTTCATGTTTGTCACTCACGTCATTTCTTTCTTCACTTCATGTTTGTCATTCATCTGATTTTCTTCCTTCACTTCATGTTTGTCATTCACATCATTTCTTTCTTCACTTCATGTCTGTCATTCACCTGATTTTCTTCCTTCACTTAGTGTTGCTTCTTCGAGTTCTATTCGTCCTTGACCTCGAGTGGACCTATGACCTGCAGGTCTTTTCTGACCGGATGTTGACTGATGTGCTTCTTGTTACTTTTCCTCCATTTATTTTTAGCTACGTGAACATATGTACACGTACATATACATACATATGAAATCCAGTTTCCTCAAGTTTGCTGAGCTATCTGAACATATGTACACGTACATATACATACATATGAAATCCAGTTTCCACAAGTTTGCTGAGCTATCTGAACATATGTACACGTACATATACATACATATGAAATCCAGTTTCCACAAGTTTGCTGAGCTATCTGAACATATGTACACGTACATATACATACATATGAAATCCAGTTTCCACAAGTTTGCTGAGCTATCTGAACATATGTACACGTACATATACATACATATGAAATCCAGTTTCCACAAGTTTGCTGAGCTATCTGAACATATGTACACGTACATATACATACATATGAAATCCAGTTTCCACAAGTTTGCTGAGCTATCTGAACATATGTACACGTACATATACATACATATGAAATCCAGTTTCCACAAGTTTGCTGAGCTATCTGAACATATGTACACGTACATATACATACATATGAAATCCAGTTTCCACAAGTTTGCTGAGCTATCTGAACATATGTACACGTACATATACATACATATGAAATCCAGTTTCCACAAGTTTGCTGAGCTATCTGAACATATGTACACGTACATATACATACATATGAAATCCAGTTTCCACAAGTTTGCTGAGCTATTTGAACATATGTACACGTACATATACATACATATGAAATCCAGTTTCCACAAGTTTGCTGAGCTATTTGAACATATGTACACGTACATATACATACATATGAAATCAAGTGTCCTCCATTGTTCCTGGAACACGAATCTTTTTTACAAGATATAAAGCTCTTTTTACCAGCGCTTGCATTTAAAACTACTTTTGTAGAGCTTTATGTCAGTGATTGTGTCTATTCATTTCACACACTTGTCGGCATTTTTATATTACAACAATTCTGCAACAGCAGATCTTTATATCCTTCCTGTCCATTCCCGATGTCTTTTCTCATCTCCTCTACTGTATTTCCACTGTCTCTTTCACCATGGAGCACAAGGGCGTTCTCTTCAATCGTGGGCTGACTTTACTGGTTATTCTCACTTCCCCGCTTCCACTTTGGTCTGTGGCCGCAGTCTGATCCCGATTTTCATTCAGAGCGGAACTCAGAGAGGTTTCTTTCCGTTTCTTCTCTTTTGGTCTTGTCTTTTCCGTTGTCCGTGAAAAAGGCATTTTTGTTGAAATACCGGGTTCTTGTTGTACAATACAGCTATTTCACTGTTTCTCTTGTCCATCATAACTATTTCACTATTCTTGTTGTCTACCATAAGTATTTCACTATTCTTGTTGTCTACCATAAGTATTTCACTATTCTTGTTGTCTACCATAATTATTTCACTATTCTTGTTGTCTACCATAATTATTTCACTATTCTTGTTGTCTACCATAATTATTTCACTATTCTTGTTGTCTACCATAATTATTTCACTATTCTTGTTGTCTACCATAATTATTTCACTATTCTTGTTGTCTACCATAATTATTTCACTATTCTTGTTGTCTACCATAATTATTTCACTATTCTTGTTGTCTACCATAATTATTTCACTATTCTTGTTGTCTACCATAATTATTTCACTATTCCTGTTGTCTACCATAATTATTTCACTATTCTTCTTGTTTACCATAATTATTTCACTGTTCTTGTTGTCTACCATAATTATTTCACTATTCTTGTTGTCTACCATAATTGTTTCACTATTCTTGTTGTCTACCATAATTATTTCACTATTCTTGTTGTCTACCATAATTATTTCACTATTCTTGTTGTTCACGATAACTATTTCACTGTTCTTGTTGTCCACTATAATTATTTCACTGTTCTTGTTGTCTACCATAATTATTTCACTTTCTTATTGTCTACCATAATTATTTCACTATTCTTGTTGTCTACCATAATTATTTCACTATTCTTCTTGTCTACCATAATTATTTCACTATTCTTGTTGTCTACCATAATTATTTCACTATTCTTGTTGTCTACCATAGTTATTTCACTATTCTTGTTGTCTACCATAATTATTTCACTATTCTTGTTGTCTACCATAATTATTTCACTATTCTTGTTGTCTACCATAATTATTTCACTATTCTTGTTGTCTACCATAATTATTTCACTATTCCTGTTGTCTACCATAATTATTTCACTATTCTTCTTGTTTACCATAATTATTTCACTGTTCTTGTTGTCTACCATAATTATTTCACTATTCTTGTTGTCTACCATAATTGTTTCACTATTCTTGTTGTCTACCATAATTATTTCACTATTCTTGTTGTCTACCATAATTATTTCACTATTCTTGTTGTTCACGATAACTATTTCACTGTTCTTGTTGTCCACTATAACTATTTCACTGTTCTTGTTGTTCACGATAACTATTTCACTGCTCTTGATGTTCTCTATAAGTATTTCACTGTTCTTATTGTTCATTTAATTATTTTGGACACGTTAAACTTCACGATATTCTAGAGAAGACCGTCTTGGAGGAGTACATAATGAGAAAAAGAAATAAAGGAAGACCAAGGCGAAGATGGCTGCAAGACATCGTTGATGATCTGCAAGTGGATGCATCAGCAGCAGGCCGTTTTGCTCACAACCGAGAGGCCTATTGGAGTGCTGTTAATGAGGCAAAGTTCCGCAAGAGATATGCAAGTGAATGAGTGAATGAATGTGTTCACTATAATTATTTCACTATTCTTGTTGTTCACTATAATTATTTCACTGTTCTTTTTGTTCACTGTAGCTGTTTCAGTTTTCTTTACTCTATTGTTAATTTATTCCACTTTCTTTCTTTTCGCTATTTATTTAATGTAAACTTTCAGTTAAAACTGCAACCAGATATCCTCTTCTTGTAACTGGACCTGCTCGTTTTCTCAGAATTTCTGCTCTTCTACAAGAACCCGTCCTCACTTTCATAAACTGACTTAGCAATCCAGAGCACAATGCGAAGACCAAGTAAACTATCACGGTTTCATAAACTCACTGAGCAACCCATGGCACAATGTGATGACCAGGCAACCTGTCACAGGATATTTCTCGCCTTCTTTGTTAGTTATCTTCCTCTTTTGTTATTTCCTCCACTACGCCCAGCGATTCATTATCTCAGGACAAAACCCTCACTGAGAAACAAAACCCTCACAGAGCAACAACAAAACCCTCACAGAGCAATAATAAAACCCTCATAGAGCAACAACAAAACCCTCACAGAGCAACAACAAAACCCTCATAGAGCAACAACAAAACCCTCACACAGCAACAACAAAACCCTCACAGAACAACAACAAAAACCTCACAGAGCAACAAAAAACCCTCACAGAGCAACAAAACCCTGACAAGGCAACAACAAAACCTTTAAGGAACAACAGCTAAACCCTGAAATAGCAACAAAACCCTGACAGAGCAACAATAAAACCCTGACAGAGCAACAAAACCCTGACAGAGCAACAAAACCCTAACAGAACAACAACAAAACCCTGACAGAGCAACAAAATCCTCACAGAACCAAAAAAAAAAACTCTGACAGAGCAACAAAACCCTAACAGAACAACAACAAAACCCTGACAGAGCAACAAAACCTTCACAGAACAACAAAAAAACCCTGACAGAGCAACGAAACTCTCACAGAACAACAACACAACCCTGACAGAGCAACAAAACCCTCACAGAGTAATAATAAAATACTCACAGAGCAACAAAATCTTCACAGAGCAACAAACCTCTGACAGAGAAAAAACAAAATCGCCACAGAGCAACAAATGTCTGACAGAGCAACAATCAAATCCTCACAGATCAACAAAACCCTCACAGAGAAACAACAAAATCCTCCCAGAGCAACACAATCCTCATAGAGGGACAAAATGATCACAGAGTAACAATAAAATCCTCACAGAGCAACAAACGTCAGACAGGCCTATTGGAGTGCTGTTAATGAGGCAAAGTTCCGCAAGAGATATGCAAGTGAATGAGTGAATGAATGTGTTCACTATAATTATTTCACTGTTCTTGTTGTCCACTATAATTATTTCACTGTTCTTGTTGTCCACTATAATTATTTCACTGTTCTTGTTGTTCACTATAATTATTTCACTGTTCTTGTTGTCCACTATAACTATTTCACTGTTCTTGTTGTCCACTATAATTATTTCACTGTTCTTGTTGTTCACGATAACTATTTCACTGCTCTTGATGTTCTCTATAAGTATTTCACTGTTCTTATTGTTCATTTAATTATTTTGGACACGTTAAACTTCACGATATTCTAGAGAAGACCGTCTTGGAAGAGTACATAATGAGAAAAAGAAATAAAAGAAGACCAAGGCGAAGATGGCTGCAAGACATCGTTGATGATCTGCAAGTGGATGCATCAGCAGCAGGCCGTTTTGCTCACAACCGAGAGGCCTATTGGAGTGCTGTTAATGAGGCAAAGTTCCGCAAGAGATATGCAAGTGAATGAGTGAATGAATGTGTTCACTATAATTATTTCACTATTCTTGTTGTTCACTATAATTATTTCACTGTTCTTTTTGTTCACTGTAGCTGTTTCAGTTTTCTTTACTCTATTGTTAATTTATTCCACTTTCTTTCTTTTCGCTATTTATTTAATGTAAACTTTCAGTTAAAACTGCAACCAGATATCCTCTTCTTGTAACTGGACCTACTCGTTTTCTCAGAATTTCTGCTCTTCTACAAGAACCCGTCCTCACTTTCATAAACTGACTTAGCAATCCAGAGCACAATGCGAAGACCAAGTAAACTATCACGGTTTCATAAACTCACTGAGCAACCCATGGCACAATGTGATGACCAGGCAACCTGTCACAGGATATTTCTCGCCTTCTTTGTTAGTTATCTTCCTCTTTTGTTATTTCCTCCACTACGCCCAGCGATTCATTATCTCAGGACAAAACCCTCACTGAGAAACAAAACCCTCACAGAGCAACAACAAAACCCTCACAGAGCAATAATAAAACCCTCATAGAGCAACAACAAAACCCTCACAGAGCAACAACAAAACCCTCATAGAGCAACAACAAAACCCTCACACAGCAACAACAAAACCCTCACAGAACAACAACAAAAACCTCACAGAGCAACAAAAAACCCTCACAGAGCAACAAAACCCTGACAAGGCAACAACAAAACCTTTAAGGAACAACAGCTAAACCCTGAAATAGCAACAAAACCCTGACAGAGCAACAATAAAACCCTGACAGAGCAACAAAACCCTGACAGAGCAACAAAACCCTAACAGAACAACAACAAAACCCTGACAGAGCAACAAAATCCTCACAGAACCAAAAAAAAAACTCTGACAGAGCAACAAAACCCTAACAGAACAACAACAAAACCCTGACAGAGCAACAAAACCTTCACAGAACAACAAAAAACCCTGACAGAGCAACGAAACTCTCACAGAACAACAACACAACCCTTAAAGAGTAACAAAATCCTCAGAGAGCAAGAACAAAATCCTCACAGAGCAACAAAACCCACAGAGCAACAAAACTCTCGTAGAGCAACAAAACACTCACAGAGCAGAGAAACCCTCGTAGAGCAACAAAACCTTCACTGAACAACAAAACTCTCGTAGAGCAACAAAACCCTCGTAGAGCCAGAAAACCCTCACAGAGCAACAAAACCCTCGCTAAACGTTTCTTTGTGTCTCATAGGCTCCTAGATCTGTAAAAAAAAAGCAGCTTTTTCCTACACACAAAAACAAACATCCACACACGATGTCCAGTTATATAAACTGGTTTGCTGTTGTATTTCTTTGTTTTCTTGAAATTAACTTCTGTTGTCAATTTATTGACAGGTGTAGTTGTTCAGCTGTAAAGTGGTTTCCTCTCTTTGTTATAATACACAACGTACAGGTCAAGGTTACACACAGGACCTGGCCTTACAAAACCAGGCTATAGCATGACACCAAAAAGTTGTAATCTCAGTTATTCTTCAACCAAACCTGAACATTAATCTCAGTAGAACTTTTTTTGTGTGTGAAAGATTATACTCGCTTAAAAAAAAAAAATTGACTAGAAAGTTAAGACTGGTTTATGTGAAGAGACATGTCAGAAAGTGAACTTGCTGGTTACGTGCTGTCGGGTTACAGTCGAAGGGACATAACCGAGAGAAAGTAATTTGGATTGTCGGACATTAAATGTTATACAAAGGGAAAGCATTCAGATAGAAAAGACAAGGGTGATTATAAGTTTTCATTGTCATAAGTGCAAGGGAGACAATTCAAAACAATAGAAGAATCGATTTTTTTAAAAAATGTTTGATTGTTGATAAACGATTGAGTTGTTATCGCTTGCGGATACTCAGAGAAAAGAGCACGTCGATACTGCGGAACATGCTGAGAGAACGTGGCAGCGCATGAGACCAGCACAAAGCGGTGGCAGTATCGATTACTTGAACACAAGGGTATATAGTCGCATTAGCCGTGTCGACGCATTTGTTCTTGGCAAGTGCCAACAATCACAAACTAAACACCAACTATTCCATTAGAATCTTAGCCTCCGGGCAAACAAATGTTTACATGATTTTATTTGTTTTCTTTCTCTTCTTTACAATTGAAAAAAAAAGGTAAACGTGAGTAGAGACAAAAGAGAAGAGCTCTCCCATAGTGATGTTTGAGCAAAGACTCCGACAGCTACAACAAACCGAGAAAATAATGTTGGTGATCTTGATTGTAATGTTGGTGATTTTGATTGTAATGTTGGTGGTCTTGATTGTAATGTTGGTAATTTTGATAGTAATGTTGGTGATCTTGATTGTAATGTTGGTAATTTTTATAGTAATGTTGGTAATCTTGATGATTGCTTCTTCCTATTGATGTCATGTTGGCAATCTTGATGACTGCTTCTTTATATTGATGTAATGTTGGTAATCTTGATGACTGCTTCTTTATACTGATGTCATGTTGGTAATCTTGATGACTGTTTCTTTCTACTGATGTCATGTTGGTAATCTTGATGACTGTTTCTTTATACTGATGTAATGTTGGGAATCTTGATGACTGTTTCTTTTTACTGATGTCATGTTGGGAATCTTGATGACTGCTTCTTTATACTGATGTCATGTTGGGAATCTTGATGACTGCTTCTTTCTACTGATATCATGTTGGGAATCTTGATGACTGCTTCTTTCTACTGATGTAATGTTGGGAATCTTGATGACTGCTTCTTTCTAATGATGTCATGTTGGGAATCTTGATGACTGCTTGTATCTACTGATGTCATGTTGAGAATCTTGATGACTGCTTGTATCTACTGATGTCATGTTGAGAATATTGATGACTGCTTGTATCTACTGATGTCATGTTGGGAATCTTGATGACTGCTTCTATCTACTGATGTTATGTTGTGAATCTTGATGACTGCTTGTATCTACTGATGTCATGTTGGGAATCTTGATGACTGCTTGTATCTACTGATGTCATGTTGGGAATCTTGATGACTGCATGTATCTACTGATGTCATGTTGGGAATCTTAATGACTGCTTGTATCTACTGATGTCATGTTGGGAATCTTGATGACTGCTTCTTTTTAATGATGTCATGTTGGGAATCTTGATGACTGCTTGTATCTACTGATGTCATGTTGGGAATCTTGATGACTGATTCTATCTACTGATGTCATGTTGGGAAACTTGATGACTGCTTGTATCTACTGATGTCATGTTGGGAATCTTGATGACTGCTTCTATCTACTGATTATATGTTGGGAATCTTGATGACTGCTTGTATCTACTGATGTCATGTTGGGAATCTTGATGACTGCTTCTTTCTACTGATGTCATGTTGGTGACCTTGATGTCTTGTCTTCCCTGCCTGTTGAGTTCTGTTGTATGCTCCTGTAAACAAGTTCTCCGTTCTCTTCGCAAAAACTGCGCATACCTTCTAGATGATCGTCATCATCATCTTGTTGCATGTCCATGTGGAAGTTTGACTGCAAGGGCCGCCAGCTCGCTGCCTCATTCTCTGGCACAGCTGATCCGGATGAGCTGTGTCCCCTGCAGAACTTGTCCTCCACAGATCTGCTGTCCTCCAACTTGCCAGCGAGTTGTGGCTTTCACTAAGTGTTGTGACACCAAGTATTTCATTCACTTTCTCTGTCCTTGTCTCTTTCCTTTCATCTACTCCATACTTCCTCTTTTACTTTTTTTCCCTCTATCTTTCCTTCACTCTCTCTCTCTCTCTCTCTTTTCTTCCTTGCTTTTATTTTACTGCTTCTGTCTCTCTTCATCCTCATCTTGCCCACCATTACTTCCTCTCTTATTCCTCTTTTCTCAGTCTCTCTCTCTCCCTCTCTGTCTCCTTTATTCCTCCTCTTTCTTGCTTTTCTTTCTCTCTTACTCTCTACCTCCATGTTCTTCCTTTCTTCTTTTCTCCTAAACATTTTTTTCTATGTTACTTCCCCCCCCTCTCCTTCTTTTCCTCTTTCCTTCCTTCTCTTTCTCTTCTGTCTCCACCCACTCCCTCCCTCTCCTATTTTGATCAGTGGCGTGGCAAGACACAGGTAGATCTTGTCCGACGAAAGAGCAAAACTTCAGTTGGGATCTAAATATGGCCGTGATTTCTCATCGTAAAGCGTGTCTTGTTGTAAAGTATCATTTACAATAAGCAGTAAATATGTGTGTAAATGTGTATGTGTATGTGTGTGTAGATCATCTAGCCCTGAGACGGCGGACTCTGACATGGCCAGCAGGTCCTTGATGTGTTGGTGTCTCCAGCATACAACATTTCAGACCTTCCTTACCTGGGTCGTAACTTCTGGAAAAAGTTGTTTTTGAGTAACAAAATTGTAAGTGGGCGCCAGGTGAGGCCGTGGATCGGCAGGGGGGGGGGGTTAATGTTGTGAACTTGGTCGAGGTGTAGCAACCATACCCGGCTCCAGACAACCCCGGGTGTAGGCCATGGTTTGATATTTTGATTAAAATCACCCCCACCCCCACCCCCTCCCTGTATCTAATCTCATTTTCCGTTAAATATCCTCAGCATCATCTGTTGCTTGTACCTTGTCATGCGCATCAAACGAAACATAATTTCAGCCAAGAGTATTCGTCTGACCTGTTATAACCGTTTCATCTTTTGCTTTTCTTGTGTAAATCTGGACACCAGAAACTATCGCTGTCGACTCTCTTTCTTTCATCTTCCCTCATTATTCTGTTTCTTGATCTCTTCCGTCTAATAAGAATTATTTTGCCGGCATGTTTCTACATTGTAAACTGACACAGCAGACTAAAGTAACATAAAAGTAATGTAGCTTACACAAAGAAATAGTTTCCCCTAGTTCCCAGACCAGACCGCTAGAGGGCGGCAGTCACGCGCTCGTCTCCTCTGCCTGGTTTCTCAAACTTCTTAAATCTTAACAGCGCCATCTTGGCAGCAATAACTGGCACTCGACAGCTCCTCGACAGGGCAGCGCAAGCGGGCCCCTACATCCGGTGTCGTTAGAAACTGAGGACACTTTGCCGGAAGCCGTGGACATTTCCACTTCCTCCCATAATGCCCTGCCACTTCCGACCAGCTGCCATTTTTTAAAATGTTCTCGGGGGGATTCTGTTGTAAGTTCACCAATTTTCACTCGGAAACTGTCCAGGGAAATAATTATAGCTGGCCTGTCACTCAAACTGGAGAAGGGGAAGGGAAGGTGGCGTTAAGATAATTAAGGTTTGAAATAGTGCAGGAACAAAGAAAACAAGCAAATATGTAAGAGTTTGTTGTATTTCCCAGCGCCTTCTGATCAAAAATATAGGTCAAGGTTATCAGCTCAGACTGGTCCTAGATAGAGAAGTCCATACATTATAAGACTAGTTCTAGATAGAGAAGTCCATACATTATAAGACTAGTTCTAGACAGAGAAGTCCATACATTATAAGACTAGTTCTAGATAGAGAAGTCCATACATTATAAGACTAGTTAGAGATGGAAAAGTCTATACATTAAAAGACTAGTTCTAGACAGAGAAGTCCATACATTATAAGACTAGTTCTAGACAGAGAAGTCCATACATTATAAGACTAGTTCTATCTAGAGAAGTCTACACATTGTAAGACTAGTTCTAGATAAAGAAGTCTATAGATTATAAGCTTCTTCACGCTATCGTGGTCTCTACTTGTTATGGTTATTCTTTCTTTCTTTCGTTCTTTCTTTCTTTCTTGAGCTCTTTTCTATTTACTCCTCGAGTTCTTCCCCATTTATGGTCTTTTGCTCTATTTTTTTCCTCGAGGTCTTTTCAATTTATTCCTGTAGTTATTCTCTATTTATTCCTCGAGTTATTCTCTATTTATTCCTCGAGTTATTCTCTATTTATTCCTCAAGTTATTCTCCATTTATTCCTCGAGTTATTCTCTATTTATTCCTCGAGTTATTCTCTATTTATTCCTCGAGTTATTCTCTATTTATTCCTCAAGTTATTCTCCATTTATTCCTCGAGTTATTCTCTATTTATTCCTCGAGTTATTCTCTATTTATTCCTCGAGTTATTCTCTATTTATTCCTCGAGTTATTCTCAATTTATTCCTCGAGTTATTCTCTATTTATTCTTCAAGTTATTCTCTATTTATTCCTCGAGTTCTTCTGAACTGTCGTCTCGAGATCATTTTTACCTTTTCATGGAGATCTAATTCTGCTGACTTTCTCTATTCTTTGATCTTCTCTCTAATTCTGAAGATCTTCTCTCTAATTCTGAAGATCTTTTCTCTAATTGTGGAAATCTTGTCTCTAACTCAGAAGATCTTCTCTCTAGTTCTGAAGATCTTCTCTCTAATTCTGGAGACCACTAATTAATTTGCAATTCTTTTTTCCTGGATTTATTATCCTCTATTTCTTTCTGAATTTCTTTTGTATATATTCCCGAATTTCTCCTCTATTTCTTTCTGGAGTTTTTTTGTATATCTTCCCAGATGTCTTCTCCATTTCTTCCTGTACAAATGAAGGGATCACCAAATCTCTCCAAATAGATAACGCTACCTGCAACTTCTCTGTTCACAGCTCCAAAACGCTGTAGTAAATTGCTCGCGTTTACTTAATCACCTCATTTGCCGAACAGAGAGCGTGGAGGAGTCGTTGAGTTCGAATCTCTCGTGGGTGTAGCTATGAGCAAAGTCTCAGAATTAAGGTAAACAGCGTTTTCAGCAGGTGCGACTTAGTTACCTGGCGGTAGAACATAGCTAGGCCTGCTAGGAACTGCAAGAAAGACCTCAGATAAAACATATACAGTGCACTTTGAATATCATGTTTGTTGCTCACAGTTGACATAGAGTGCACCTTAAAATATCATGTTCGTTGCTCACAGTTAGATAAAACATAGAGTGCACCTTGAAAATCATTTTATTTGTTCACAGATAGATAAGACATAAAGTGCACCATGAATATCATGTTCGATACTCGCAGTTAGATAAGACATTGAGTGCACCTAAAATATCATCCTCGTTATCAACAGGAAGACTTGTAGCTTGTCAGTGTGTTAACTTTGTCTGAAGACTTGTAGCTTGTCAGTGTGTTAACTTTGTCTGAAGACTTGTAGCTTGTCAGTGTGTTAACTTTGTCTGAAGACTTGTAGATTGTCAGTGTGTTAACTTTGTCTGAAGACTTGTAGCTTGTCAGTGTGTTAACTTTGTCTGAAGAATTGTAGCTTGTCAGTGTGTTAACTTTGTCTGAAGACATGTAGCTTGTCAGTGTGTTAACTTGTAAAGAAGAATTATATCTTGTCAGTGTGTTAACTTTGTCTGAAGACATGTAGCTTGTCAGTGTGTTAACTTGTAAAGAAGAATTATATCTTGTCAGTGTGTTAACTTGTAAAGAAAAATTCTACCTTGTCCGTGTGTTATTTTCATCAGAAAAATTTTACCTTTTCAATGTGTTAACGTTATCAGAAGAATTATATCTTGTCAGTGTGTTAACTTTTAAAAACTAATTTTACCTTGTTAGTTTTTTAACTTGTAAAGAAGAATTGTAACTTGTCAGTGTGTTAACTCGTAAAGAAGAATTGTACCTTGTCAGTGTGTGTTAACTTTATCAGAAGAATTGTACCGTGTCAAAGTGTTAACTTTATCAGAAGAACTCTACCTTGTCTTTACTGGTATTTATCCAACAGTGAGGGACCACTGGAACAAATTCTGAGATTTAAGTGAATTCAGAAGAAAGCGATTGATGAAGAAAATACACAAACACAGATTACTTCGGCGTATTTTGTGAAGTAATGACATCACGGCTTTGTGTATCATGAGATACTTGTAATGTATCATGTATCGTGAATTTATAATGTATCACGAATTTATTACTGTGAGAATATGCCTTCATTTCCGTCTGTTCCTCCATCTCTCTTTATATGTCCTCCGTTCATTCTTCCATCTCTCTTTATATGTCCTCCTGTCTATATTTCCATCTCCCTTTATGTTTATATGTCTTCCTGTCTATATTTCCATCTCCCTTTATGTTTATATGTCCTCCTGTCTGTATTTACATCTCCCTTTATGTTTATATGTCCTCCTGTCTATATTTCCTTCTCCCTTTATGTTTATATGTCGTCCTGTTTGTTCCTCCATTTCTGTTTATATGTCCACCTGTGTTTTCTTCTATCTTCTTCTTCGTTCGCTTCTACCACCAAGGTCGCCCCGTGATCCTACTGAATTTATTCCTGTGGTTCTCGCGATAGTCTCGTTTAGGATGGAGGCTCCGAGCATCGTGGGGCTTGGGCCTGTATTCTCGGTGGGTCTCAGAAGCGGGATTGCGTGACACTGTGGTTTTCGTTGCACCAGTTTAGTCTAGAGTTGGACTTTCTCACCGGAAAACCTCGACGTGTTTTGGATATGGATATATCCCGGCTGGGTGAGATGTAGTTGCCCATCCAGCCTAGAGCTGGACTTTCTCACCGGAAAACCTCGAACTGTTTTTGGATATTATTATATCCCCGCAGGTTGAGAGGTGATTGCCCATCCAGTCCAGCGTTGGACTTTCTCACCGGAAAACCTCAATGTAATTTGGATATAATACATCCCCGTCGGGTGAGAGGTGGTTGCCCATCTAGACTGCCCTGACTAGTGTCTCCGACTTCAGCATTTTCTTCCATCTATCTTTATTTGTACATGTCCTCCTGTCTGTTATTCCATCTCTCTTTATTTGTACATGTCCTCCTGTCTGTTCTTTCAACTGCAAGAAAGACCTCAGATAAAACATATACAGTGCACTTTGAATATCATGTTTGTTGCTCACAGTTGACATAGAGTGCACCTTAAAATATCATGTTCGTTGCTCACAGTTAGATAAAACATAGAGTGCACCTTGAAAATCATTTTATTTGTTCACAGATAGATAAGACATAAAGTGCACCATGAATATCATGTTCGATACTCGCAGTTAGATAAGACATTGAGTGCACCTAAAATATCATCCTCGTTATCAACAGGAAGACTTGTAGCTTGTCAGTGTGTTAACTTTGTCTGAAGACTTGTAGCTTGTCAGTGTGTTAACTTTGTCTGAAGACTTGTAGCTTGTCAGTGTGTTAACTTTGTCTGAAGACTTGTAGATTGTCAGTGTGTTAACTTTGTCTGAAGACTTGTAGCTTGTCAGTGTGTTAACTTTGTCTGAAGAATTGTAGCTTGTCAGTGTGTTAACTTTGTCTGAAGACATGTAGCTTGTCAGGTGTTAACTTGTAAAGAAGAATTATATCTTGTCAGTGTGTTAACTTTGTCTGAAGACATGTAGCTTGTCAGTGTGTTAACTTGTAAAGAAGAATTATATCTTGTCAGTGTGTTAACTTGTAAAGAAAAATTCTACCTTGTCCGTGTGTTATTTTCATCAGAAAAATTTTACCTTTTCAATGTGTTAACGTTATCAGAAGAATTATATCTTGTCAGTGTGTTAACTTTTAAAAACTAATTTTACCTTGTTAGTTTTTTAACTTGTAAAGAAGAATTGTAACTTGTCAGTGTGTTAACTCGTAAAGAAGAATTGTACCTTGTCAGTGTGTGTTAACTTTATCAGAAGAATTGTACCGTGTCAAAGTGTTAACTTTATCAGAAGAACTCTACCTTGTCTTTACTGGTATTTATCCAACAGTGAGGGACCACTGGAACAAATTCTGAGATTTAAGTGAATTCAGAAGAAAGCGATTGATGAAGAAAATACACAAACACAGATTACTTCGGCGTATTTTGTGAAGTAATGACATCACGGCTTTGTGTATCATGAGATACTTGTAATGTATCATGTATCGTGAATTTATAATGTATCACGAATTTATTACTGTGAGAATATGCCTTCATTTCCGTCTGTTCCTCCATCTCTCTTTATATGTCCTCCGTTCATTCTTCCATCTCTCTTTATATGTCCTCCTGTCTATATTTCCATCTCCCTTTATGTTTATATGTCTTCCTGTCTATATTTCCATCTCCCTTTATGTTTATATGTCCTCCTGTCTGTATTTACATCTCCCTTTATGTTTATATGTCCTCCTGTCTATATTTCCTTCTCCCTTTATGTTTATATGTCGTCCTGTTTGTTCCTCCATTTCTGTTTATATGTCCACCTGTGTTTTCTTCTATCTTCTTCTTCGTTCGCTTCTACCACCAAGGTCGCCCCGTGATCCTACTGAATTTATTCCTGTGGTTCTCGCGATAGTCTCGTTTAGGATGGAGGCTCCGAGCATCGTGGGGCTTGGGCCTGTATTCTCGGTGGGTCTCAGAAGCGGGATTGCGTGACACTGTGGTTTTCGTTGCACCAGTTTAGTCTAGAGTTGGACTTTCTCACCGGAAAACCTCGACGTGTTTTGGATATGGATATATCCCGGCTGGGTGAGATGTAGTTGCCCATCCAGCCTAGAGCTGGACTTTCTCACCGGAAAACCTCGAACTGTTTTTGGATATTATTATATCCCCGCAGGTTGAGAGGTGATTGCCCATCCAGTCCAGCGTTGGACTTTCTCACCGGAAAACCTCAATGTAATTTGGATATAATACATCCCCGTCGGGTGAGAGGTGGTTGCCCATCTAGACTGCCCTGACTAGTGTCTCCGACTTCAGCATTTTCTTCCATCTATCTTTATTTGTACATGTCCTCCTGTCTGTTATTCCATCTCTCTTTATTTGTACATGTCCTCCTGTCTGTTCTTTCATCTCTCTTTATTTTTACATGTCCTCCTGTCTATTCTTTCATCTCTTTTTATTTTTACATGTCCTCCTGTCTATTCTTTCATCTCTTTTTATTTTTACATGTCCTCCTGTCTGTTCTTTCATCTCTCTTTATTTTTATATGTCCCTCTGTCTGTTCCTCCATCTCTCTTTACATGTCCCTCTGTCTGTTCCTCTGTCTCTCTTAATGTTTATATATTCCCCTGTCTGTTCCTCCGTCTGTCTGTATGTTTATATGTCTTCCTCTCTATGCATCTGTCTGTCTGCCTGTCTGTGTGTCTATCTGTCTGTCTGTCTGTGTGTCTGTATGTGCGTAGCGGTGTGTTTCTATCTGTCTCTCTGTGCGTCCGTCGGTGTGTATATCTGTGTGTCTTTCTGTGTGTTTGTCTATGTGTTGGTACGTGTGTGTCTGTCTCTATGTCTGTCTGTGTGTCTGCCTATGTGCCTGTCTGTGTGCTTGTCTGTGTGTCTGTCTATATGCTTGTTTGTGTGTTTGTCTGTGTGTCTGTCTATGTGCTTGTTTGTGTGTTTGTCTGTGTGTCTGTCTATGTGTTTGTCTGTGTGTCTGTCTGTGTGTCTGTCTATGTGTTTGTCTGTGTGTTTGTCTATGTGTTTGTTTGTGTGTTTGTCTGTGTGTCTGTCTGTATGTTTGTCTGTGTGTTTGTCTATGTGCTTGTCTATGTGTCTGTATGTGTGTCTGGTCAGTTGACTTATTTCTCTATCTGCTAGTCTGGTGTGCCCCGCCATGTCAGTTATCTCTATACTGTGCTTCGTCTGCGGGGCAGGTCACTTGTTGTTGAACTTGTGTGTCTCTTGTACTACTTCCCTCCCCACACACACACAAACACACAAACACAATCACATCCACACACACAGAAACACAGAAACACAACCACATCCACACACACACAAACACACAAACACGATCACACCCACACATACACAAACACAATCACATCCACACACACAAACACACAAACACGATCACACGCACACGCACACACAAACAAACACACAAACACGATCACACACACAAACACACAAACAAGATCACACACACAAACACACAAACACGATCACACCCACACACACACACAAACAAACAAACACGATCACACACACACACACAAACACAAACAAGATCACACACACAAACACACAAACAAGATCACACACACAAACACACAAACACGATCACACCCACACACACACACAAACAAACAAACACGATCACACACACACACACAAACACAATCACACCCACACACACACACAAACACGATCACACACATACAAACACACAAATACGATCACACCCACACACACAAACACACAAACACGATCACACACACAAACACACAAACACGATCACACACACAAACACGATCACACACACAAACACGATCACACCCACACATACACAAACACGATCAAACACAAACACTATCACACACACAAAAACACGATCACACACACAGAAACACGATCAAACACACAAACACGATCACACCCACACACACACACACAAACACACACACACAAACACGATCACACCCACACACACACAAACACGATCACACCCACACATCTTTCACTTCTCTCACTCTGAACTTGAGTGTTTGGAAAGAACATCTAACAAACTATCACTTATATATCATTCGCCGCGCGCACACAAGCATATCCGCGCACACCTACGCACAGACACAAGCATATCCGCGCACACCTACGATCACACACACACACCCACGATCACACACACACACCCACAATCACATACACACTCACGATCACATACACACACCAACGATCACATACACACACCCACAATCACACATACACACTCACGATCACATACACACATCCATGATCACATACACACCCACGATCACATACACACCCACGACCACATACACACACCCACGATCACACACACACACACCCACGATCACACACACACACACCCACGATCATATATACACATCCACGATCACATACACACCCACGATCACATACACACACCCACGATCACACACACCCACGATCACATACACACACCCACGATCACATACACATCCATGGTCACATATACACACCCACGATCACACACACCCAAGATCACATACACACACCCACGATCACATACACACACCCACGATCACATACACACCCACGATAACATACAAACACTCACGATCACATACACACACCCACGATCACAAACACACCCATGATCACATACACACCCACGATCACAAACACACCCACGATCACAAACACACACCCACGATCACATACACACACTCACGATCACAAACACACACCCACGATCACATTCACACCCATGGTCACATATACACACCCTCGATCACATACATACACACACCCACGATCACACACACACCTACGATCACATATACATACCCACGATCACATACACACACCCACGATCACATACACACACCCACGATCACATACACACCAATGTCACATACACACACCACGATCACATACATACACACACCCACGATCACACACACACCCACGATCACATACACACACCCACGATCACATACACACCCATGGTCACATATACACACCCTCGATCACATACATACACACACCCACGATCACACACACACCTACGATCACATATACATACCCACGATCACATACACACACCCACGATCACATACACACACCCACGATCACATACACACCCATGGTCACATATACACACCCACGATCACATACATACACACACCCACGATCACACACACACCCACGATCACATACACACACCCATGATCACATACACACACCCACGATCACATACACACCCATGGTCACATATACACACCCACGATCACATACACACCCATGGTCACATATACACACCCACGATCACATACATACACACACCCACGATCACACACACACACCCACGATCACATACACACACCCACGATCACATACACACACCCACGATCACATACACACACCCACGATCACATACACACACCCACGATCACATACACACACCCACGATCACATACACACACACAAAATTCATTATATAATCTCTCTAAACCCCTATTTTTTCTTCATTGAAAAAATCACTTCAAAATTGCACATAATTTCCGCTTCGTTTGTAATAGTTTGGTCGTGATTAATGACATTTTCCCGTCCTTTCATTTTCTGGAATTATTAGCCATATTTTCCTCTCTCTAGTGCCAGTCATATATATAATAGAGGCTATCATCTATTTTCTGTTCTCATCCATCTGCTTCATCCAATCAGCTAACATCCAGCTGTCAAATCAAATCAACTTACGATTCTATCTGTCACATCAAATCAACCTACGATTCCATCTGTCACATCAAATCAACCTACGACTCCACTTGTCACATCAAATCAACCGACGACTCCACTTGTCACATCAAATCATTCGACGCCTCTACTTGTCACACCAAATCAACCGACGATTTCACTTGTCAAATCAAATCAACCGACAGATAAAGGAGATGGCGACTGCAGTAAAAAGGTTTCACATAATAACGATAGATAGAGGTGTATGGTGTAGTTTTACAAGGTGCCAGGGAGAGTGAGTGAAGCGAGGATAGAAACGAATAGAAAGTATGAGAATGTATAAATGAAAAACATAAAACATCCAATATTTCGGCGTGAGACCTTTTCGTATTTGGTAAATAACACGTATTTCTGTGTTCTTTAAAGTTGGAGGATGCCACATTGAGATAAGTTTCCCGTTTAGTTATTCTTTTTTTTTTGTCTCGTGTGTTATGTTATTCTCGAAAAAAGGCTCACGCCGAAATATCGGATGTTGTATGCTTTTCATTTATACATTCTCATACTTTCTATTCGTTTTTTCTCACTTTACTCACTCCCTCCCTCACTTTGTAAAACTACACCATACACCTCTATCTACCAAATCAACCAACGACTCCACTTGTCAAATCCAATCAACCGACGACTCCACATGTTAAATCAGATCAATCGACACATCCATTTGTCAAATCAGATCAATGGACACATCCATTTGTCAAATCAGATCAATCGACACATCCATTTGTCAAATCAGATCAATCGACACATCCATTTGTCAAATCAGATCAGTCGACACATTCATTTGTCAAATCAGATCAATGGATGGCATCCACTTGTTAAATAAACTGATAACATTTATTTGTCAAATCAACAGACGACATTCACTTGTTAAATAAACTGATAACATCTATTTGTCAAATCAACAGACGACATTCACTTGTTAAATAAACTGATAACATCTATTTGTCAAATCAACAGACGACATTCACTTGTTAAATAAACTGATACCATCTATTTGTCAAATCAACAGACGACATTCACTTGTTAAATAAACTGATAACATCTATTTGTCAAATCAACAGACGACATTCACTTGTTAAATAAACTGATAACATCTATTTGTCAAATCAACAGACGACATTCACTTGTTAAATAAACTGATACCATCTATTTGTCAAATCAACAGACGACATCCACTTGTTAAATAAACGGATAACATCTATTTGTCAAATCAACAGATGACATCCATTGTTAAATAAACTGATAACATCTATTTGTCAAATCAACAGACGACATTCACTTGTTAAATAAACTGAAATCATCTATTTGTCAAATCAACAGACGACATTCATTGTTAAATAAACTGATAACATCTATTTGTCAAATCAACAGACGACATCCACTTGTTAAATAAACTGATAACATCTATTTGTCAAATCAACAGACGACATTCACTTGTTAAATAAACTGATAACATCTATTTGTCAAATCAACAGACGACATTCACTTGTTAAATAAACTGATAACATCTATTTGTCAAATCAACAGACGACATCCACTTGTTAAATAAACTGATAACATCTATTTGTCAAATCAACAGACGACATCCACTTGTTAAATAAACTGATAACATCTATTTGTCAAATCAACAGACGACATCCACTTGTTAAATAAACTGATAACATCTATTTGTCAAATCAGCATACAATATCCACTTGTTAAATCTACCTACAGCATAATTGTAGGCTGAAATTCCTTGTCACGAAGACATTTCTAGAACACATTTATAAAACGGAATCGTCTAAAACACATTTAAAAGAATCGTCAAAAATTTTGATGGAAAATAGACGCCCGGGCGAAACAGCACAGGATAATCGATACTAGCCGCGGACAAGACTGGGCAGGATATGAGTCATGTCTATTGTCATGGATGCCGGGCGGGCACCAAACTTAAGACTTGTTACTCAACCAGAAAACAGGCAGTGCTCGATTAAAAAAAAAAAATCAGAAAGTAGACAGCTTCTTACTTTTAGGAAGTGTCTCCACGTGTGCAGTTATTTATATGTTATGTGTTTATTCTTCTCTGTGATAATTATTTTGCAATAAATTCCCGTAATTAATTTATGCTGGTGTTAACAGAGGAATGAAAATTTACCAGTTCATTTTAAGAAATCCATTAAACCCTTTCCACTTCACGCTAATAATCCATTAATCTCTGTCCACTTCACGCTAATAATCCATTAATCTCTGTCCACTTCACGCTAATAATCCATTAATCTCTGTCCACTTCACGCTAATAATCCATTAATCTCTGTCCACTTCACGCTAATAATCCATTAATCTCTGTCCACTTCACGCTAATAATCCATTAAACCCTTTCCACTTCACGCTAATAATCCATTAAACCCTTTCCACTTCACACTAATAATCCATTAAACCCTTTCCACTTCACGCTAATAATCCATTAAACCCTCTCCAGTTAGCGTTAAAAAATCCATTAAACCTTCGCCAATTCACGTTAGTAAATCCATTAAACCATTTCCAGTTCACGTTAATAAATCCATTAAATCCGGGCCAGTTCACGTTAATACAGCCACTAAATTCTCACAGACTTCCATTAATAAATCCACTAAAACGTGGTTGATGTTTCTATCTGTGCTAATATGTCTTCATATGTTTATATGTGCAATTATGTCTTCATATGTCTATATGTGCTAATATGTCTTCATATGCCTATATGTGCTAATATGTCTTCATATGTCTATATGTGCTAATATGTCTTCATATGTCTATATGTGCTAATATGTCTTCATATGTCTATATGTGCTAATATGTCTTCATATGTCTATCTGTGCTAATATGTCTTCATATGTCTATCTGTGCTAATATGTCTTCATATGTCTATATGTGCTAATATGTCTTCATATGTCTATGAACATGTGCTTAAATATGTTCCTGTGTTTATATTAAAGAGAAATTGTGATATAAGACACAAACACAGACATACAAACCCACACAAACATGTACACAAAACAGAATAAACTTTAGAGATTAAAGAAGAAAACTCATAAGAAGAAATCACCAGGAGGAAGGTGGCTATCTTCCGGAAGAAGCTTTCCACTCGGTGATAAAGATAAGACGAGAGAGAGGTAACCTCAAAGACAAGACGAGAGAGAGAGAGAGAGAGGGGTAACCTCAAAGACAAGACGAGAGAAAGAGAGAGAGAGAGAGGGTAACCTTAAAGACAAGACGAGGGAGAGAGAGGGTAACCTCAAAGATAAGACGAGAGAGAGAGAGAGTGAGAGAGAGAGAGAGAGAGGGAAACCTCAAAGACAATAAGAGAGAGAGAGAGGTTAATATCAAAGACAAGACGAGAGAGAGAGGGTTACCCCAAAGATAATAAGAGAGAGAGAGAGAGGGTAACCTCAAAGACAAGACGAGAGAGAGAGAGAGAGGGTAACCTCACAGATAATAAGAGAGAGAGAGGGTAACCTCAAAGATAATAAGAGAGAGAGAGAGGGTAACCTCAAAGACAAGACGAGAATTAGAGAGAGGGTAACCTCAAAGATAATAAGAGAGAGAGAGAGGGTAACCTCAAAGACAAGACGAGAATGAGAGAGAGGGTAACCCCAAAGATAATAAGAGAGAGAGAGAGAGGGTAACCTCAAAGACAAGACGAGAGAGAGAGAGAGAGGGTCACCTCAAAGACAAGACGAGAGAGAGAGAGAGGGTAATATCAAAGACAAGACGAGAGAGAGAGAGAGAGAGAGGGTAATATCAAAGACAAGAGGAGAAAAAGAGAGAGAGAGTAATATCAAAGACAAGACGAGAGAGAGAGAGGGAGGGTAATATCAAAGACAAGACGAGAGAGAGAGGGTAATATCAAAGACAAGACGAGGATAGAGAGAGAGAGAGAGGGTAATATCAAAGACAAGACGAGAGAGAGAGAGAGGGTAATATCAAAGACAAGACGAGAGAGAGAGAGAGAGAGAGAGAAAGATAGAGGATAATATCAAAGACAAGACGAGAGAGAGAGAGAGAGAGAGAGAGGGTAATATCAAAGACAAGAGGAGAAAGAGAGAGAGAGTAATATCAAAGACAAGACGAGATAGAGAGAGGGTAATATCAAAGACAAGACGAGAGAAAGAGAGAGAGAGAGGGTAATATCAAAGACAAGACGAGGGAGAAAGAGAGAGAGAGAGGGTAATATCAAAGACAAGACGAGAGAGAGTAACATCAAAGACAAGACGAGAGAGAGAGAGATTAACATCAAAGACAAGACGAGAGAGAGAGGGTAACATCAAAGACAAGACGAGAGAGGGTAACCTCAAAGACAAGACAAGGGATAGAGAGAGAGGGGGTAACCTCAAGACAAGGGAGAGAGAGAGGGGGGTAACCTCAAAGACAAGACACGGGAGAGAGAGGGGGTAACCTTAACGACAAGAGAAAGGAGAGGAGAGGGGGGGTAACCTCAACGACAAGACAGGAGAGAGGGGGTAACCTCAACGACAGGACAAGTGAGAGATAGGGGTAACCTCAACGACAAGACAGGAGAGAGGGGGTAACCTCAACGACAGGACAAGTGAGAGAGAGGGGGTAACCTTAACGACAAGACAAGTGAGAGAGAGGGGGTAACCTTAACGACAAGACAAGAGAGAGAGAGGGGGTAACCTCAACGACAAGACAAGAGAGAGAGAGAGAGAGAGGGGGTAACCTCAACGACAAGACAAGTGAGAGAGAGGGGGTAACCTTAACGACAAGACAAGAGAGAGAGAGGGGGTAACCTCAACGACAAGTCAAGAGAGAGAGAGGGTGTAACCTCAACGACAAGACAAGAGAGAGAGAGGGGGGGTAACCTCAATAACAAGACAAGGAGAGGGGGAACCTGAAAGATAAGACAAGAGAGGGAGAGGAAAACACAAAGATAAAACGAGAGAGAGGGTAACCTCAACGACAGGACAAGAGAGGGGGGGTAACCTCAACGACAAGACAAGGGAGAAAGAGGAGGGGTAACCTCAACGACAAGGCTAGATAGAGAGAGAGGGGGGGAACCTCAACGACAAGACGAGAGAGAGACAAGAGGGTAACCTCAACAACAAGACAAGGGAGAGAGAGAGGGGGGTAACCTCAAATAAAAGACGAGAGAGAGGAGTAACCTGAATGACAAAACGAGAGAGAGAGAGAGAGGGAGTAACCTCAACGACAAGACAAGAGAGAGATGGGGGGGGGGTGGTAAACTCAACGACAAGACGAGAGAGAGAGAGGGGGGGGGGGGTAACCTCAACGACAAGAGAGAGAGAGAGGGGGGTAAAATCAACAACAAAGCAAGAGAGAGGGGGTAACCTCAAAATCAAGACGTGAGAGAGAGGGGGGGATAATCTCAACGACAAGACGAGAGTAGGGGGGGGGTAACCTCAACGACAAGAAAAGTGAGATTGAGAGAGAGGAGTAACGTTAACGAGAAGACAAGGGAGAGAGAGGGGGTAACCTCAACGACAAGACAAGGGAGAGAGAGAGTGAGAGAGGGGTAACCTCAGCGACAAGATAAGGGAGAGAGAGGGGGTAACCTCAACGACAAGACAAGGGAGAGAGAGAGAGAGAGAGGGGGTAACCTCAACGACAAGATAAGGGAGAGAGAGGGGGTAACCTCAACGACAAGACAAGGGGGAGAGAGAGAGAGAGAGGTGGTAACCTCAGCGACACGACAAGACAGGAGAGAGAGGGGGTAACCTCAACGACAAGACAAGAGAGAGAGAGGGCGTAACCTCAACGACAAGACAAGAGAGAGAGAGGGGGTAACCTCAACGAAGACAAGAGAGAGAGGGGGGGTAACCTCAACGACAAGAGAAGGGAGAGAGAGAGGGGGTAACCTCAACGACAAGACAAGAGAGAGAGGGGGGGTAACCTCAACGACAAGACAAGGGGAGAGAGAGAGGGGGTAACCTCAACGACAAGACAAGAGAGAGAGAGAGAGGGGGTAACCTCAACGACAAGACAGAGAGAGAGAGAGAGGGGGTAACCTCAACGACAAGACAAGAGAGAGAGGGGGTAACCTCAACGACAAGACAAGAGAGAGAGAGAGGGGGTAACCTCAATGACAAGACAAGAGAGAGAGGGGGTAACCTCAACGACAAGACAAGAGAGAGGGGGTAACCTCAACGACAAGACAAGAGAGAGGGGGTAACCTCAACGACAAGACAAGAGAGAGGGGGTAACCTCAACGACAAGACAAGAGAGAGGGGGTAACCTCAACGACAAGACAAGAGAGAGGGGGTAACCTCAACGACAAGACAAGAGAGAGGGGGTAACCTCAACGACAAGACAAGAGAGAGGGGGTAACCTCAACGACAAGACAAGAGAGAGAGAGAGGGGTAACCTCAACGACAAGACAAGAGAGAGAGAGGGGGTAACCTCAACGACAAGACAAGAGAGAGAGAGGGGGTAACCTCAACGACAAGACAAGAGAGAGAGAGAGAGAGGGGGTAACCTTAACGACAAGACAAGAGAGAGGGGGTAACCTGAAAGATAAGACAAGAGAGAGAGAGGAAAACACAAAGATAAAACGAGAGAGAGGGTAACCTCATAGATAAGACAAGAGAAAGAGAGAGGGGGTAACCTCAAAGACAGGACGTGAGAGAGAGAGAGAGAGGGTAATCTCAAAGACAAGATGAGAGATGGTAACCTCAAAGACGAAACGAAAAAGGGTAACCTTAAAGACAAGACGAGAGGGGTAAGCTCAAAGACAAGACGAGAGAAAGAGAGAAGGTAACCTCAGAGACAAGCCAAGAGAGGATAACCTCAAAGACAAAATGAGAAAGGGTAACCTCAAAAACAAGACGAGAGAGAGAGAAAGAGGGTAAGCTCAAAGACAAAACGAGAAAGGATAAGCTCAAAGACAAAACGAGAGAGGGTAACCTCAGAGACAAGTACAAACCCTCACTAGACCCGGGGTACTTCTATCATCCAGTGCAAACATCATCGTCTGGATCAAAAGCAGACATGTTCCAGGTAAATGCAACATTCTTGAAAAAATTGGAAATGTCTGGGCTAATCTGTCTGTATCAGTGAAGATAAGTGTAGACGAAGATAGAATAACTGTAGACAGGGATACAGAAATAATGAATATCATGATAGTTTGATGTAGAGAGAGTTCACGAGATAAGCGACTGCAGGGTGCTATATTTGAAGTCACACAACGGTTGTCACACTTTTGCCTGTTCGTGTCACATTTTATCATGGCTGCTGTCTTCTCGAAAACACTAGGCCATGCTGATGTATCAGAACATCTTGAATATGTGTCTAAAATATGTTTTTGAGTTCATAAATGAGATTTCTGACGTATGAAGTGTGTTTGTGTGTTCTGTGTATGTGTTGTGTGTATGTTTTTAGCCTGTGTATGTTCTGCTTCCTATGCATGATATATATATATATATATATATATAACACTGAACATTTGATGGCACATCTGCAACTCTCAGAGGGCACACTACTATGTCATGGCACATCTGCAGCTCTTTGAGGGCCCTCTACTATATCTCGGCACATCCTGCAGCTCTCTAAGGGCACACTACTCGACACATCAGCAGCTCTCTGGGGGCACACTACTATGTCTCGCCACATCTGCAGCTCTCTAAGGGCACACTACTATGTCCTGGCACATCTGCAGCTCTCTAAGAGCACACTACTATGTCGTGGCACATCTGCAACTCTCTAATGGCACACTACTATGTCGTGCCACATCTTCAGCTCCCTAAGGGCACACTACTATGTCTCAGCACATCTACAACTCTCTAATGGCACACTACTATGTCTCGGCACATCTGTAGCTCCCTAAGGGCACACTACTATGTCTCGGCACATCTGCAACTCTCTAAGGGCACACTACTATATCTCGGCATATCTGCAGCTCTCTGAGATCATATCATTTGAAAGAAACTATATTATAGAGCAGCCAAAAATTTGAGCGAACCAATGAACAGAAGCGACTTATTCATTCAT
This sequence comes from Achatina immaculata, assembly GCA_009760885.1. Classification (NCBI taxonomy): domain Eukaryota; kingdom Metazoa; phylum Mollusca; class Gastropoda; order Stylommatophora; family Achatinidae; genus Lissachatina; species Lissachatina immaculata. The sequence continues at coordinate 7,957,479 of CM019712.1, read as the reverse complement.
TCATTCAATCAATCATTCATTCATTCATTCATGTCCATGTCCCTTGCAGAACTTTGCCTCCCAAACAGCACTCCTGTAGACCTCTCGGTTGTGAGCAAGACGCCCTGCTGCTGATTCATCCATTTGCAGATCATCAACGATGTCTTGCAGCCATCTTCGCCTTGGTCTTCCTCTCTTTCTTTTTCCCATTATGTACCCTTCCAAGACTGTTTTCTCTAGATTATCATGACGTTTAATGTGTCCAAAATATTTAAGTTTTCTCTGTTTAATCCTCTTTACTAGCCAGCCTTCTTCAATAATAAGTTCTTGTAGTATGGATATATTTGTTCTTTTTGTGTCCATGATATTTGAAGAACTCTTCTGTAGCATTTATATTCAATCTAGATTATCATGACGTTTAATGTGTCCAAAATATTTAAGTTTTCTCTGTTTAATCCTCTTTACTAGCCAGCCTTCTTCAATAATAAGTTCTTGTAGTATGGATATATTTGTTCTTTTTGTGTCCATGATATTTGAAGAACTCTTCTGTAGCATTTATATTCAAAGACATTTATGTGTTTCTCGGCTGTTTTGTTACGTGTCCACTACATAGCACGCGAGGAAATTAAAATCAGAGTACAGATAGGGAATAAAATAAACTTTGCCTTGCAACACCTGTTAAAATTCTAAATCCTGCCTTGCAACACCTGTTAAAATTCTTCTAAATCCTGCCTTGCAACACCTGTTAAAATTCTTCTAAATCCTGCCTTGCAACACCTGTTAAAATTCTTCTAAATCCTGCCTTGCAACACCTGTTAAAATTCTTCTAAATCCTGCCTTGCAACACCTGTTAAAATTCTAAATCCTGTCCCAAAACACCAAAATAACAATCTACAAAACTATAATAAGATCAACCGTCATGTATGGATCAGAAACATGGAGTACGGCATACTCAAACTGCAGATCTTCGAGAAAAAGATCCTAAGAAGAATCTTTGGACCGATAAAGGATACCAACAGTGGAGAATGGAGAGCTAGAAAGAACACTGAACTGAACAGCTTATTTAAATCCTAATGAATTATAAATGTCTTGAAACTGAGCAGACTACGCTGGGTGGGGCATGTAGAAAGAATGGAAGAGAACAGACAGAAGAAAATGATGTATGCAGGAGATGAGGGAAACAAGACCAAGGGTTAGACCAAGGAAGATAAGGAAAGACAACATAGAAGAGGATATAAAAGAAACTGGCGCCACCAACTGGAGAGAGAATATTAGGAACAGAGAGGAATGGAGGCGAACTTTATCTGCAGCAATGAGCTTTAATGGCTCGGAAAGCTGAAGAAGAAGAAGAAGAAGAATCTATAGATATATCCTTCAGTCAGTCCCACACACATAATCATTACATATAAACCTATAAGATATGAGCATACTTTCTCTTGCCAAGAGATCAACATGACCCAACAACCGAAACAAACCCTTACTCTTCCCATGCCACCCCCCGCCTCCAGCTACCCAGCACATAACACGCCCTGCTGTAACCATCAGTGCACAACTCTCCTCTCTACACATCACGAACACAAAAACTATTTATTTAAAAAAAGGGAAATACAAATAGAACACAGCCTCAAAGCATACACATGTAGCACGCACATCCTCAAAATATGTTACACATTTAGAACACACGCATTTTCAGTACATTAAAGTTTCAGAGACCAAAAAAGAAAAAAAAAAAAACAAACTTACCTGTCTCCTGCAGGTAAATCCAGACACCAACAGCGGGGAACTTTACAAAAATCACTAGCTCAGAGCGAGGCTGTTACCCGGAATAATATTGGCAGTTTCAATATCTTTAAGAAAAGAGCACAAGTTTTCCAGCAATTGATCAAACGCTCTATTCAATTTTAGCAAAAGTTGCGTAGAAAACACTTCACAGTTTCTAGTACTGTGTAGAAAACACTTCACAGTTTCTAGTACTGTGTAGAAAACACTTCACAGTTTCTAGTACTGTGTAGAAAACACTTCACAGTTTCTAGTACTGTGTAGATAATACTTAACAGTTTCTAGTACTGTGTAGAAAACACTTCACAGTTTCTAGTACTGTGTAGATAATACTTAACAGTTTCTAGTACTGTGTAGAAAACACTTCACAGTTTCTAGTACTGTGTAGAAAACAATTCACAGTTTTTAGTACTGTGTAGAAAATACTTAACAGTTTCTAGTACTGTACATTATTGCTGTTGTAAAGTGACAAAAATTGTATCCAACACTTGATGAAAAAGTTCAACATTCCAAATCCTCTGTCAAAATTCCACCAAATTTCACACTGTGAGGGATCTAAGACATCAGAATTTTCAATTTCCCTGGGCACAAACTCAAAACGAAATGTGCAACTGTAATTTTTGACATAAATATTTAAATCACATCTAATGTATTACACGTAATGTTATTATTCACATGTGATGTGTGATATCTGTAAACAAAACCAAAAACAAACTGTTGTTCTACATAAAATAGCTACGGATATCGGTATATAATCTAGGCAAGTATCTACGGGCACTTCAGTTTAAAATCATGAATTTACTAGTTCTTTTCAACAACCTGCCTTCTTAACAAAAGATATACTGGCGTAGTATAGCCCTGTTAACAAAAGATATACTTGCATATTATAGCCCTGTTAACAAAAGATATACTTGCATATTATAGCCCTGTTAACAAAAGATATTCTGGCATATTATAGCCTTGTTAAAAAAGATATACTGGCATATTATAGCCTTGTTTATACTGGCATATTATAGTGTTGTTAACAAAAGATATACTGACATATTATAGTTACAGCTAACAACAAGTTTGGCTTAAGGACTGGACACAGATAAACGCGGCTAATTTTCCGGCCCATCTCGCTAACACTTCCGGTTTGATCTCGTTAGTTTCCGTAACAATGCTGGGGTATGGGCTGGAGAAGGTGTTTTTCTAAAGAATCTGGCGCTAGTAGCTAGGAGAGAGGGGGGGGGGAGTCGGGGGAATGTGGTGGAGCAGAGATTCATTTAACTTCAAGAATGTGTATGTGTTTGTGTGTGTGTGTTTGTGTGGAAACAAAGGGGAGGTTTAATGAGGTCAAATATAAACACGTTCCTAGTTTTTTCATGTCATGGATACTTTCGTTTTTTCATTTCATGGACACTTTCGTTTTTTCATATCATGGATACTTTCGTTTTTTCATATCATGGATACTTTCGTTTTCATTTGACCAGAAAACTTTCCATCTTATCAAGCTTCTCCGCTCACAAAGTTATGTTATAAGCAACCAGACTTCCCACAAACTTGACCTCTACTCTACACTGTGTGATGCCCTCCACTAAATCAGCAAACTTGACCTCTACTCTCCACTGTGTGATGCCCTCCACTAAATCAACAAACTTGACCTCTACTCTCCACTGTGTGATGCCCTCCACTAATTCAACAAACTTGACCTCTACTCTCCACTGTGTGATGCCCTCCACTAAATCAACAAACTTGACCTCTACTCTCCACTGTGTGATGCCCTCCACTAAATCAACAAACTTGACCTCTACTCTCCACTGAGTGGTCTTATCTTATATCTTATATCCTTCCCGTGCCATTAAACGTCACACAGAGCTCGCAAGGTAGTTCGCCAATTTTTCCTGTCTTCGGCGAGTCTTTCAACCTCATCAAGGGATTTTATGCCTGTTAATTTGGCCTCTCTTAACAATGTCCTCTTCAGAGTTTCACGCGGTGTGCCTCTTTTTCTTTGGCCTGTTGAGTTCCACTTGATAGCTTGTTTTGGGATTCTCTGGTCATTTCTTCTCATCAAGTGACCAACATATGTCCATCTCCTTTTCCTGATCACCCATGAGACAGGTTGTTGTTCAGTCATCTGGATATTACATTTGAATTGAATAGTCTTAACTTGGTTTTTGTGCTTATAACTTTTGAATGTCATATGTTCTCAAGATTCTTGAAGATCGATGCTGCTTTTGCAATTCTAATTCTAACTTCCCTTCTGGTGTCACTATCCTGGTCTATGTAGCTGCCAAGGTATGTAAAATGATTGACTTCTTCAATATCTGTCCCTTCTACGTGTATTTTTCCCTCTTGATTAATGGGAAGTTTCATTATTTTTGTTTTGTCCTTGTTAATTTCAAGTTCTATTTTGCTAGCCAGTGAAGACAGGCTATCTGTTTTTTCTTGCATGGAATTCACATTATTACTGATAAGAATTATGTCATCAGCAAAATCAAGATCTTCTAGTTGAGTCCCATGTACCCAGTCAATACCTGTGTTACCTTTGCAGCATTTTTTCATGATGAAGTCTATTGTAATTCCAAAAAGCAAAGGAGACAGTATGCCTTCCAGTAAATCAAAAAACTTGACCTCTACTCTCACTAATTCTTGCCTTCCAGTAAATCAAAAAACTTGACCTCTACTCTCACTAATTCTTGTCTTCCAGTAAATCAAAAAACTTGATCTCTACTCTCACTAATTCTTGTCTTCCAGTAAATCAAAAAACTTGACCTCTACTCTCACTAATTCTTGCCTTCCAGTAAATCAAAAAACTTGACCTCTACTCTCACTAATTCTTGTCTTCCAGTAAATCAAAAAACTTGACCTCTACTCTCACTAATTCTTGCCTTCCAGTAAATCAAAAAACTTGACCTCTACTCTCACTAATTCTTGTCTTCCAGTAAATCAAAAAACTTGACCTCTACTCTCACTAATTCTTGCCTTCCAGTAAATCAAAAAACTTGACCTCTACTCTCACTAATTCTTGCCTTCCAGTAAAACAACCGCCACGAGGCTCAGAATTTTCACGTTGTAAATTTACTGCTGATTTAAGGGTAACATTAACCAGAAATGTTAATTCTTGCCGACATGACACACGTGTGCGGAAGGTTACACAAAAAGTTACTTTCCTGGATAGTGTTAATTTAACACTTATAAAACAAGCCAGAGATGAGCACCACAGCTATAGAACAATTCAACGTTGTAGCATAACACAAGACATATTATCTCCTACAGATATCACTGCTACATTCCCAGATCCTGTAGCAGTTTATCTTACAGATGCCTTAAGTGTCCACTAATATCAAGCAATTTGCCAAGCCCTGTTAGAGCGTTCTCTCAGTTCTATCAGGTACAAGACAAGACTAGACACGACAGGACAGGACAAGGTAAGACAAGATAAGACAAGATAAGACAGAACAGGACAAGACAGCACGATATAGGACAAGTTAAACGGCATTAACGTATAATACGGAATTATCAACTAACCATAAAACTAAAATAATAGGTACTATCACAACTCTACTACTATCACAACTCTACTACTATCACAACTCTACAACTATCACAGCTCCTACTACCATAACTAATCCTACTAATACCACAACTCCTAATACTATGACAGCTGTTACTACTATCATAGCTCCGACTACTTTCATATCTCCGACTACTTTCATATCTCCTACTACTTTCATAGCTCCTACTACTTTCATAGCCCCTACTACTTTCATAGCTCATACTACTATCACAGCTCCTACTACTATCATAGCCCCTACTACTATCACAGCTCCTACTACTATCACTAAACCTACTACTACCACAATTCCTACTAATATGACAGCTGTTACTACTATCACGGCTTCTACTGCTATCTTAGCTCATACTACTATCACTAATGTATTGCTATCACAGCTTTTACTAGTATCACTAATTTTACCAATATCACGTCTCCTGCTACCATCACAGCTCCTACTACTACCACTGCTTCTACTATTATCACAGCTACTACTACTATCACAACTCTTACTACTACGACTACTCCTATTACTACGACTACTCCTACAACTATGGCTACTCCTACTACCATGACTACTTCTACTACTACGACTACTCCTACTGTTACGACTACTCCTACTGCTACGACTACTCCTACTACTACCACTATTCCAAATACTACCACTACTGCTACTACTACTACTACTACTACTACTACTACTACTACTGCTACTACTACTACTACTACTACTACTGCTACTACTACTACTACTGCTACTACTACTACTACTACTACTACTACTACTACTGCTACCACTACTACTGCTACCGCTAATCCTACATCTACCACTATTCCTCCTCCTACTACTACTACTATTACTACTACTACTACTACCACTACTCCTACTCCTACTACTACCACTACTACTACTACTACTATTACTACTACTACCACTACTCCAGCTCCTACCATTACTCCTACTGCTACTACTACTTCCTCTCCTACCACTACTCCTACTGCTACTACTACTTCCTCTCCTACCACTACTCCTACTGCTACTACTACTTCCTCTCCTACCACTACTCTCACTGCTACCACTTTTCCTACCACTACCACTACTACCACTACTCCTACTACTACCACTTCTTCTACGACTACCACTACTACTACCACTACTACTCTTACTACTATTATTACTCCTACTACTACCACTTCTACTCCGACTACCACTACTAATGCTACTGGTACTTCTACCAAAACTATTCCTACTACTACCACTGCATCTAATACTACCACCACTTTTACTTCTACTACCACTATTACTACTACTACTACTACTACTACTACTAATACTACTACTACTACCACTACTTTTACTACTACCACGACTGCTACCTACTACCACTAATTCTAAAACTACCATCACTACTACTACTACTACTACTACTACTACTACTACCACTACTTCTATTATTACCGCTATTTCTACTACTACTACTTCTACTACTACCACTACTTCTACTACTACCACTACTACTACCACTACTTCTACTACTACCACTACTTCTACTACTACCACTACTTCTACTACTACCACTACTTCTACTACTACTACTACTACTACCACTACTTCTACTACTACCACTACTTCTACTACTACCACTACTTCTACTACTACCACTACGTCTTCTTTTTACCCCTACTCCACCTATTTCTACTGCTCCGTCTACCGCCACTGCTACACTTACAACTAATTAAACTTACAACAGAAAATAACCACAGAACTGATCTCATGAACTAATTAAAATCATTCATGAACTAGCGTTTGAGATGGACATTTAACTTCAAATAACAGGATAAGATCAGGAACCAGGCTGTCTGGGAAAGGACAGGAAAACAGTCCGTGAACCTACAAGTCATGTCTAGGAAATGGATGTGGACTGGCCACACGCTAAGAAAACCTTCGTCAGCATAACATGACAGCCACTTCCACGGAATCCTCAGAGAAAATAGAAATCGAGAAAACTTAGGAATACTTGGAGAAGAGAAATTATGACAGTGCTCAGTGACAAGGGATACACGTGGAAGGAAGCAGAGAATAATTCCAAGAACAGGGATGACTGGAGAGCCTTTATCCGTGGCCTATGCTCCCAAGGGAGTGAAAGGCGATAATGAACAAAACAAACCTAATATAACAGTATTTAAGACATAAACCTAACATAATAATCATAATTTATACTGTTAGAAATATACCTAACGTAATAATCATAACTTTATCATGTTAACAAATAAGCCTAACATAATAATCATTCTTTAATCTGTTAACAAATAAACCTAACATAATAATCATACTTTATTCTGTTAACAAATAACCCTAACATAATAATCATACTTTAACTTGTTAAGAATTAAACAAACATAATAGTAATATTTTATACTGTTAAGAAATAAACTTGACATAATAACCATTCTTTATCCTGTTTAAAAATAAATCTGACATAACAATCACTCTTTATCCTGTTTAGAAATAAACCTGACATAATAAACATTCTTTATCCTGTTAAGAAATAAACCTGACATAATAATCATTCTTTATCCTGTTAAGAAATAAACCTGACATAATAATCATTCTTTATCCTGTTAAGAAATAAACCTGACATAATAATCATTCTTTATCCTGTTAAGAAATAAACCTGACATAATAATCATTCTTTATCCTGTTAAGAAATAAACCTGACATAATGATGTACCAGAGTTTCACGAGTTAGACAGGCACTGATGGCCCCGCTATAGGACAATTTTATGGTGGTTCTAGAGACCCGGACAATTATATGGTGGTGCTAGAGACCTGGACAATTTTATGGTGGTTCTAGAGACCCGGACAGTTTTATAGTGGTGCTAGGCACCCGGGCAGTTTTATGGTGGTTCTAGAGACCCGCACAGTTTTATGGTGGTTCTAGAGACCGGCATAGTTTTATGGTGGTTCTAGAGACCCGCACAGTTTTATGGTGGTTCTAGAGACCCGCACAGTTTTATCGTGGTGCTAGAGACCCGCACAGTTTTATGGTGGTTCTAGAGACCCGCACAGTTTTATGGTGGTTCTAGAGACCCGCACAGTTTTATGGTGGTTCTAGAGATCCGCACAGTTTTATGGTGGTTCTAGAGACCCGCACAGTTTTATGGTGGTTCTAGAGACCCGTACAGTTTTATGGTGGTTCTAGAGACCCGCACAGTTTTTTGGTGGTGCTAGAGACCCGGACAATTTTATGGTGGTTCTAGAGACCCTGACAGTTTTATAGTGGTGCTAGGCACCCGGGCAGTTTTATGGTGGTGCTAGAGACGCGCAGTTTTATAGTGGTTCTAGAGACCCGGACAGTTTTATGGTGGTTCTAGAGACCCGCACAGTTTTATGGTGGTGCTAGAGACTCGCAGTTTTATGGTGGTTCTAGAGACCCGCACAGTTTTATGGTGGTGCTAGAGACCCGGACAGTTTTATGACGGTGCTGGAGAGTTCACTAATATGCTGTTCTCTCACGCCTAGGCGATGCTCATCTTACAGGAGGCTGCGGTTCGAGTCCCACGTAATTCTCTCTTACTTGTTTTTTCTCTAACATTTAAAAGTAATTTGTACACGAATGTTTCGAATTTTGATTTTGTAAATTTCTATTCTAATATTGAACTGTGAGCCTGTGTTGGTAACTCTGATCTAACAGCTGTTTTATATGTCCCTGTGTTGATAACTCTGATCTAACAGCTGTTTTATGTGTCTCTGTGTTGATAACTCTGATCTAACAGCTGTTTTATGTGTCTCTGTGTTGATAACTCTGATCTAACAGCTGTTTTATGTGTCTCTGTGTTGATAACTCTGATCTAACAGCTGTTTTATGTGTCTCTGTGTTGATAACTCTGATCTAACAGCTGTTTTATGTGTCCCTGTGTTGATAACTCTGATCTAACAGTTGTTTTATGTGTCTCTGTGTTGATAACTCTGATCTAACAGCTGTTTTATGTGTCCCTGTGTTGATAATTCTGATCTAACAGCTGTTTTATGTGTCCTTGTGTTGATAACTCTTATCTAACAGCTGTTTTATGTGTCCCTGTGTTGATAAATCTGATCTAACAGCTGTTTTATGTGTCCCTGTGTTGATAACTCTGATCTAACAGCTGTTTTATGTGTCCCTGTGTTGCTAACTCTGATCTAACAGCTGTTTTATGTGTCCCTGTGTTGATAACTCTGATCTAACAGCTGTTTTATATGTATCTGTGTTGCTAACTCTGATCTAACAGCTGTTTTATGTGTCCCTGTGTTGATAACTCTGATCTAACAGCTGTTTTATATGTATCTGTGTTGCTAACTCTGATCTAACAGCTGTTTTATATGTATCTGTGTTGATAACTCTGATCTAACAGCTGTTTTATATGTATTTGTGTTGATAACTCTGATCTAACAGCTGTTTTATATGTATCTGTATTGCTAACTCTGATCTAACAGCTGTTTTATATGTATCTGTGTTGATAACTCTGATCTAACAGCTGTTTTATATGTATCTGTGTTGATAACTCTGATCTAACAGCTGTTTTATATGTATCTTTATTGCTAACTCTGATCTAACAGCTGTTTTATATGTATCTGTGTTGCTAACTCTGATCTAACAGCTGTTTTATGTGTCCCTGTGTTGATAACTCTGATCTAACAGCTGTTTTATGTGTCCCTGTGTTGATAACTCTGATCTATCAGTTGTTTTCCTGTATCCTGTGGTGCTAAGCCATATCTATCATATGTTTTCTTATGTCCCTGTATTGCTAACTCTGATCTTTCAACTGTTTTCTTGTGTCCCTTTGTTGCTAATTCTTATCATTCAGATGTTTTCTTGTGTTCTCTTGCTGCTAATCCTTATCTACCAGCTGTTGTCATGTGTCCTTGTGTTGCTAACACTGATCTATGTTATGAAGCCAGTGTTACTAGAAATAGGAAGTGCATTATTATGCAGATGAGAACTGTCTCTGATAGGAAGTGCATTATTATGCAGATGAGAACTGTCTCTGATAGGAAGTGCATTATTATGCAGATGAGAACTGTCTCTGATAGGAAGTGCATTATTATGCAGATGAGAACTGTCTCTGATAGGAAGTGCATTATTATGCAGATGAGAACTGTCTCTGATAGGAAGTGCATTATTATGCAGATGAGAACTGTGTGTGAGTTTAGGAGCTGATATCAAACAATTCTGCTATTGCCGTGCTAAACATTTCAGAAAATCTTAAAACTCATAATTTAGTCCATAGATTGTTATCATTCATGTAAGTGTCACTTTGATGTTTTGTTATCATTCATGTAAGTGTCACTTTGATGTTTTGTTATCATTCATGTAAGTGTCACTTTGATGTTTTGTTATCATTCATGTAAGTGTCACTTTGATGTTTTGTTATCATTCATGTAAGTGTCACTTTGATGTTTTGTTATCATTCATGTAAGTGTCACTTTGATGTTTTGTTATCACTCATTTAAGTGTCACTTAGATATTTTGTTATCATTCATGTAAGTGTCACTTTGATGTTTTGTTATCACTCATTTAAGTGTCACTTTGATATTTTGTTATCATTCATGCAAGTGTCACTTTGATGTCTCGTTATCATTTATTAAAGTGTTACTTATGTGTCTTTATAAATGTCACAGGCCTGCAGTGATTGCTACCAGAGATGGCAATCCTGCGACTGAAGAATTTGTCCCGCAAGACGGGAAAACCTGATGAATTTCCCTAGTGTAGACCGATCCCAGTGTATAAACTCGGCCATGAAAGTCTGTACTTGTCTTCAAGATAGAACCCCATCACCGAACCCCTTCCCCCAGCAGCGCTCCCAGCACTGTCTGAACGTGCATCCGGTCTGATTTTGTTCACGGTACAGGCCATATCGTGCGGGTCACTGCGTCATGCAAATTAAAGAACTATGTTCAGTAGCTTCCACCCTCAAAGGTGGGGTTTCGTGTCTGTGGCGAATACAAATTATTGTCAGGCGATTTGTTCATTTTTTTTTTTACTTTTCTGTTGTCCTGTTTGTCAGAAAAGATTCTAAACCACACGGGTTTAAATTTAAAAAAAAACTGAATGCGAAAAGGGAAAAGGAAATAGATAATTAGAGACTTTCCAAACAAGGGCAAGGAAAATAAGACAAGAGTAAGGGTTTCAGTCAAACGATCTTTGTTAGGAGATCTGTCTGTCTGTCTGTCTGTAGCTTTATCTTTCTGTCTCTATGTCTGTTTCTCTCTCTCTCTCTCTTCTTTCTGTGAAGCGACTGGCACCAGCGTGATCAGATCTTTTTTTTTTAAATAAAAGAGCAGATATCAATAGATCTTTCTTGTAAAATATATAGATCAATATATTTTTATATGTAGATTATTCTTGGTAAAATATTTATTGTTGTTGAAAGATGCATCAAAACTGATGAGAAGAGAATTTCTTTCATCCAGAAAAGAGAGTGGAAGGGAAAATGGTGTTCACAGATTTCAATCCAAGTACAAAAACTGGGGGAAAGGTAACAATATTTCAGTGAATTTAGCAGAATGTAACTGTGAGGTAACAATATTTCAGTGAATTTAGCAGAATGTAACTCTGAGGTAACAATATTTCAGTGAATTTAGCAGAATGTAACTCTGAGGTAACAATATTTCAGTGAATTTAGCAGAATGTAACTCTGAGGTAACAATATTTCAGTGAATTTAGCAGAATGTAACTCTGAGGTAACAATATTTCAGTGAATTTAGCAGAATGTAACTGTGAGGTAACAATATTTCAGTGAATTTAGCAGAATGTAACTGTGAGGTAACAATATTTCAGTGAATTTAGCAGAATGTAACTGTGAGGTAACAATATTTCAGTGAATTTAGCAGAATGTAACTGTGAGGTAACAATATTTCAGTGAATTTAGCAGAATCTAACTGTGAGGTAACAATATTTCAGTGAATTTAGCAGAATCTAACTCTGAGGTAACAATATTTCAGTGAATTTAGCAGAATCTAACTCTGAGGTAACAATATTTCAGTGAATTTAGCAGAATGTAACTCTGAGGTAACAATATTCAGTGAATTTAGCAGAATGTAACTCTGAGGTAACAATATTTCAGTGAATTTAGCAGAATGTAACTCTGAGGTAACAATTTCAGTGAATTTAGCAGAATGTAACTCTGAGGTAACAATATTTCAGTGAATTTAGCAGAATCTAACTCTGAGGTAACAATATTTCAGTGAATTTAGCAGAATGTAACTCTGAGGTAACAATATTTCAGTGAATTTAGCAGAATGTAACTCTGAGGTAACAATATTTCAGTGAATGTAGCAGAATGTAACTCTGAGGTAACAATATTTCAGTGAATTTAGCAGAATGTAACTCTGAGGTAACAATATTTCAATGAATTCAGCAGAAAGTAACTCTGACGTAACAATATTTCAATGAATTGAGCAGAAAGTAACTGTGAGGTACAATATTTCAGTGAATTTAGCAGAATCTAACTGTGAGGTAACAATATTTCAGTGAATTTAGCAGAATCTAACTCTGAGGTAACAATATTTCAGTGAATTTAGCAGAATCTAACTCTGAGGTAACAATATTTCAGTGAATTTAGCAGAATGTAACTCTGAGGTAACAATATTTCAGTGAATTTAGCAGAATGTAACTCTGAGGTAACAATATTTCAGTGAATTTAGCAGAATGTAACTCTGAGGTAACAATATTTCAGTGAATTTAGCAGAATGTAACTCTGAGGTAACAATATTTCAGTGAATTTAGCAGAATCTAACTCTGAGGTAACAATATTTCAGTGAATTTAGCAGAATGTAACTCTGAGGTAACAATATTTCAGTGAATTTAGCAGAATGTAACTCTGAGGTAACAATATTTCAGTGAATGTAGCAGAATGTAACTCTGAGGTAACAATATTTCAGTGAATTTAGCAGAATGTAACTCTGAGGTAACAATATTTCAATGAATTCAGCAGAAAGTAACTCTGACGTAACAATATTTCAATGAATTGAGCAGAAAGTAACTGTGAGGTAATCATACAAATATAATGTCTCTTCCTAAACAAGCCAACAGTTTCCTACACATAAAATATTTCTAAAATATAAAATGCTCCACATATTCATATTAATAACATTAACAAACTTCATTATTACAGTGACAGTTACCAAGTGTTGCTATTGTTATTCTTGTTGTTACTGTTGATGTAATATCTAAGTTTGAGAACATAAAGTAGCAGGACTTACATAAATTCTGAAGTTTATTTTACATTTTCTTTCTTTACAATTTCATGTTGTCTTCCTCGGAATATTACCACAGATTTCTTTAGACCCTATCTCAGATCTCTTTAGACATTATCTCAGATCTCTTTAGACCCTATCTGAGATCTCTTTAGACATTATCTCAGATCTCTTTAGACCCTATCTGAGATCTATTTAGACCCTATCTCAGATCTCTATGGACCCTATCTCAGATCTCTTTAGACCCTCTCTCATATCTCTATAGACCCTATCTCATATCTCTTTAGACCCTATCTCATATCTCTTTAGACCCTGTCTGATCTCTTTAGACCCTATCTCTGATCTATTTAGACTGTACCTCAGACCTCTTTAGACCCTACCTGAGATCTTTTTAGACTTTACAAAAGATCTCTCGCGACCCTATCCCAAATCTCTTTAGACCCTACCTTAGATCTCTTTAAAGTCTACCTGAGATCTATTTAGACCCTAATTTGAATGGTTATCTTAAATAGAGAAGCAGGGATAGAAAGAGATTGATTGATTGATTAATCTTTGCTTCCAGAGGGTTGAGAATTGGGCACGCAGGCCCGTCTGGCATTCTGCCGCGCGTGGGGTGAAACTCTTCCCGCCCCATAAAGAAAATACGAAAAGGGTTGCCGAGCGGCGCCGCTGTGAAAAGGTGATGGAAAGGATGAAGTGAAGATTAATCGGTATGTCCAGTAGTCTCGCAACGAGAGCTACTCATACCATGGCACCTCTGCTCTAGAGGCCGGCCACGTCCGATATACACTCATACTGGTGAAATATGACTAAACCGGCTTAATCCAGGGGGTGAAACTTGATGGCTACTCATGTCAAGGTACCTCCGCTCTAGAGGTCGGTCATGTTCTAAACATGCCCATACTGGGATAATACTCCTAAACCGGCTCAACCCAGGGGTGAAACTTACTAGCGGCGAGGATTCGTCCTCCTGGAGAAAAGATCCGTCCTGGTCACAACTAGGAAGGGTAGCGGCCACGACCGCAAAATGCTGAAGTCGGAGACACTGGACCAGGGCAGTCTAGATAGGCAACCACCTCTCACCCGGCGGGGATGTACGCGTATCCTAATCACGCTGAGGTCTTCCGGTGAGAAAGTCCAACTCTAGACTAAACTGTTGCAATGAAAACCACGGTGTCACGCAATCCCGCTTCTGAGATCCACCAAGAATACAGGCTCAAACCCTGCGATACTCTGAACCTCTTGTGGTCCTCTTAGGGATCTCTTGTGGTCCTCACGGGACTGGAAGAGAGGGTGACCACAGAACCAATCAAGGACCACAGAAGTAAATTCAGTAGGATCACGGGGCGATCTTGGTGATAGAAGCGAACGAAGAAGAAAAAGAAAAAGTAATATATGGCTTGTATGTGTGTTGAAGGTTCATTCATTCATTCATTCATTTGCATGGCCTTTGCGGAACTTTGCCTCCCTAATAGCTCAGATGTAGGCCTCTCGGTTGTGAGCAAGATGACGTGCTGCTGATGCAACTATTTGCAGATCATCAACGATGTCTTGCAGCCATCTTCGCCTTGGTCTTCCTCTCTTTATTTTTCCCATTATGTACCCTTCCAAGACGGTCTTCTCTAGATTATCATGATGTTTAATGTGTCCAGAATATTTAAGTTTTCTCTCTTTAATCCTCTTTACTAGCCAGCCTTCATCAATATTAAGCTCTTGTAGTATGGATATATTTCTTCTTTTGTGTGTCCATGATATTTGAAGAACTCTTCTGTAGCATTTACATTCAAAGGCATTTATGTGTTTCTCAGCTGTTTTGTTAAGTGTCCAGGTCTCACAGGCATATGTTGCGATGTGAAAGTTGCATGCCCTTAAAAATCTTATTTTTATGGTTCTGTCTGCTCCTCTCCACAGATTCTTTATTTGTTTTACTTTCTGAAGAGCGATAGATGTCCTCCTTTTAATTTCCCTCATTGTATCTCCATTATTAGTTAGTAGTGATCCAAGATATTCAACACTCTTTGTTGGAGGTTCAGCAGTATAAAACCATATACCAGGATCTTAGATTTACTGTTGTAAACTGTTCTACACCTCTAATACAAATATTTGTTTTTTCTGACGCGGTGAAAGTGAATTATGTGTTCATCATTACGTCATCATTCTAAAAATAAACTGACCCCTTTACACCATCATTATAAAAATAAACTGGTCCCATTACATGACTGTTCTAAAAATAAACTCTTCTCATTAGATCATGATTTCAGATTGAAAGCTTTTGTTTCCTAAAGTTGGAGACCAGTGAGTAAACCACAGATTTCTCTGACAAAATGAAGGAGCTAGTCTCCATGTTGGAGACAGACAGTGGAGGATGTTCACACAGAATGAAGGAACTAGTCTCGATGTTGGAGACAGACTGTGGAGAATGTTCACACAGAATGAAGGAACTAGTCTCGATGTTGGAGACAGACAGTGGAGGATGTTCACACAGAATGAAGGAAGTAGTCTCGATGTTGGAGACAGACAGTGGAGGATGTTCACACAGAATGAAGGAAGTAGTCTCGATGTTGGAGACAGACAGTGGAGGATGTTCACACAGAATGAAGGAACTAGTCTCCATGTTGGAGACAGACAGTGGAGGATGTTCACACAGAATGAAGGAACTAGTCTCCATGTTGGAGACAGACAGTGGAGGATGATCACTTGAGTGGAACACGTGGGCAATAATTAGTGTCTCACCCCTCCCCGTCCCCACCCTCCCCACCCGTCCCCACCCCACAGCTACTAATTAAATACACTTCTACAGTTCAGAGAAACTTCCAGCAAATTGATTGTTAACTCTTTGTGAACTAGGCTCCAGTTTTGTTTCGGAATTCTTCCTCATAGAAGAACAAAGTACAGCCATGGGTTAAAATGTAACTGTTTGATAAAACGAAGACTATTCAGTCGATATGGACAATAAAACCCAATATAACATTAAATGCACAATCTAACATTCGTCAAATGAATTCCGTGTCGAAAATTGAGAAAACAATCCATCACAAATTAGATTAACATTGTAATCCTTTACAAGAATGAATGGGGACAGACATAGAAACAAAAGGAACAAATCAGCGCAGAACTTGTGACCAATCATCGCCAGGAAGGTACATATCAGCGCAGAACTTGTGACCAATCATCGCCAGGAATGTACAAATCAGCGCTGAACTTGTGACCAATCATCGCCAGGAAGGTACAAATCAGCGCTGAACTTGTGACTAATCATTGCGAGGAAGGTACAAATCAGCGCAGAACTTGTGACCAATCATCGCCAGGAAGGTAAACTATGTACTCATGACGATTCTTATATCCGGGAGCCACATAACCACTTCCCGTATCAGGCGGAAGGATATGCCAGGAATATGTTCAGCAGGAACTACATTGCTCTCATCTATTGTAATAAATCACATTTTGTTCTCATCTATGTTAACAAACCACATTGTTCTCATCTATGTTAAAAAAAACCTGAGCTCTGATCTATGTTAACAAACCACAATTTGTTCTCATCTATGTTAACAAACCACAAATTGTTCTCATCTATGTTAACAAACTACATGTTTTTTGTTCTGATCTATGTTAACAAACCACAGTGTATTAATCTATGTTAGCCAAACAAGAATATTATCAAGTGACCAAACAAAGCAACGCAAACTCATGATTACAGCAGCCTCCGTATATTAGAAAGTCCAGGAATGTGTTTGTCTGAGTAGTGTAATATAAATTAGGGACATCTTAAATGTGTGTGTGAGAGAGAGAGAGAGAGAGAGAGAGAGAGAGAGAGAGAGAGGGAGCGTGTGTGACAGAGTGTGTGAGAAAGAGTGTGTGACAGAGTGTAAGAGATTTTGTGTGAGAGAGACTGTGAGAGAAAATGTGTGAGAGAGAGGGAAAGAGAATGTGTGTGTGTGACAGATTGTGTGTGAGAGAGAGAGAGAGAGAAGGAAAGAGAGTGTGTCTGTGTGACAGAGTGTGTGTGAGAGAGAGTGTGTGTGAGAGTGAGGGAAAAAGATTTGTGTGAAAGAGAGAGGGAGAGTGTGAGAGAGAGAGAGGAAAGAGAGTGTGTATGAGAGAAAGAGAGGGAAAGAGAGTGTGAGAGAGAGAGGGAAAGAGAGTGTGTGCGAGAGAGTGTGTATGTGATAGAGTGTGTGTGAGAAAGAATGTGTGTAAGAGTGAGGGAAAAAGAGTGAGTGTGAAAGAGAGAGGGAAAGTGTTTGAGAGAGAGCGGGAAAAAGAGTGTGTGTGATAGAGTGTGTATGAGAAAGAGTGTGTATGAGAGAGAGAGAAGGAAAGAGAGTGTGTGTGAGAGAGAGAGGGAAAGACAGTATGTGTGTGAGAGAGAGAGGAAAGAGAGTGTGTGAGAGAGAGAGTGGAGGATGATCGCTTGAGTGGAACACGTGGGCAATAATTAGTGTCTCACCCCTCCCCGTCCCCACCCTCCCCACCCGTCCCCACCCCACAGCTACTAATTAAATACACTTCTACAGTTCAGAGAAACTTCCAGCAAATTGATTGTTAACTCTTTGTGAACTAGGCTCCAGTTTTGTTTCGGAATTCTTCCTCATAGAAGAACAAAGTACAGCCATGGGTTAAAATGTAACTGTTTGATAAAACGAAGACTATTCAGTCGATATGGACAATAAAACCCAATATAACATTAAATGCACAATCTAACATTCGTCAAATGAATTCCGTGTCGAAAATTGAGAAAACAATCCATCACAAATTAGATTAACATTGTAATCCTTTACAAGAATGAATGGGGACAGACATAGAAACAAAAGGAACAAATCAGCGCAGAACTTGTGACCAATCATCGCCAGGAAGGTACATATCAGCGCAGAACTTGTGACCAATCATCGCCAGGAATGTACAAATCAGCGCTGAACTTGTGACCAATCATCGCCAGGAAGGTACAAATCAGCGCTGAACTTGTGACTAATCATTGCGAGGAAGGTACAAATCAGCGCAGAACTTGTGACCAATCATCGCCAGGAAGGTAAACTATGTACTCATGACGATTCTTATATCCGGGAGCCACATAACCACTTCCCGTATCAGGCGGAAGGATATGCCAGGAATATGTTCAGCAGGAACTACATTGCTCTCATCTATTGTAATAAACCACATTTTGTTCTCATCTATGTTAACAAACCACATTGTTCTCATCTATGTTAAAAAAAACCTGAGCTCTGATCTATGTTAACAAACCACAATTTGTTCTCATCTATGTTAACAAACCACAAATTGTTCTCATCTATGTTAACAAACTACATGTTTTTTGTTCTGATCTATGTTAGCAAACAAGAATATTATCAAGTGACCAAACAAAGCAACGCAAACTCATGATTACAGCAGCCTCCGTATATTAGAAAGTCCAGGAATGTGTTTGTCTAAGTAGTGTAATATAAATTAGGGACATCTTAAATGTGTGTGTGAGAGAGAGACACTGCGTGTGAGAGAGAGAGAGAGAACGTGTGTGACAGAGTGTGTGAGAAAGAGTGTGTGTGACAGAGTGTAAGAGATTTTGTGTGAGAGAGACTGTGAGAGAAAATGTGTGAGAGAGAGGGAAAGAGAATGTATGTGTGTGTGACAGATTGTGTGTGAGAGAGAGAGAGAGAGAAGGAAAGAGAGTGTGTCTGTGTGACAGAGTGTGTGTGAGAGAGAGTGTGTGTGAGAGTGAGGGAAAAAGATTTGTGTGAAAGAGAGAGGGAGAGTGTGAGAGAGAGAGAGGAAAGAGAGTGTGTATGAGAGAAAGAGAGGGAAAGAGAGTGTGAGAGAGAGAGGGAAAGAGAGTGTGTGCGAGAGAGTGTGTATGTGATAGAGTGTGTGTGAGAAAGAATGTGTGTAAGAGTGAGGGAAAAAGAGTGAGTGTGAAAGAGAGAGGGAAAGTGTTTGAGAGAGAGCGGGAAAAAGAGTGTGTGTGATAGAGTGTGTATGAGAAAGAGTGTGTATGAGAGAGAGAGAACGGGAAAGAGAGTGTATGTGAGAGAGAGAGGGAAAGACAGTATGTGTGTGAGAGAGAGGAAAGAGAGTGTGTGTGACAGAGAGAGGGAAAGAGTGTGTATGAGAGAGAGAGAGGGAAAGAGAGTGTGTGAGACAGAGAGAGGGAAAGAGAGTATGTGTGAGACAGAGAGAGGGAAAGAGAGTTTGTGTGAGACAGAAAGGGAAAGAGAGTATGTGTGAGAGAGAGAGGGAAAGAGAGTGTGTGTGTGAGAGAGAGAGAGAGGGAAAGAGAGTGTGTGTGAGAGAGAGAGGGAAGAGAGTGTGTGTGAAAGAGAGAGAGGGAAAGAAAGTGTGTGTGATAGAATGTATGTGAAAGAGAGGGAAAGACAATGTGTGTGAGAGAGAGAAAAAGAGAGTGTGTATGAGAGATAGGGAAAGAGAGTGCGTGTGTGATAGAATGTATGTGAAAGAGTGGGAAAGACAGCGTGTGTGTGTGAGAGAGAGAGAAAAAGAGAGTGTGTGTGAGAGAGAGGGAAAGAGAGTGTGTGTGTTTGATAGAGTATATGTGAGAGAGAGTGTGTATGAGAGTGAGGGAAAAAGATTTGTGTGAAAGAGAGAGGGAGAGTGTGTGAGAGAGAGAGAGGAAAGAGAGTGTGTATGAGAGAGAGAGAGGGAAAGAGAGTGTGAGAGAGAGGGAAAGAGAGTGTGTGCGAGAGAGTGTGTGTGTGATAGAGTGTGTGTGAGAAAGAATGTGTGTAAGAGTGAGGGAAAAAGAGTGAGTGTGAAAGAGAGAGGGAAAGTGTTTGAGAGAGAGCGGGAAAAAGAGTGTGTGTGATAGAGTGTGTATGAGAAAGAGTGTGTATGAGAGAGAGAGAACGGGAAAGATAGTGTATGTGAGAGAGAGAGGGAAAGACAGTATGTGTGTGAGAGAGAGGAAAGAGAGTGTGTGTGACAGAGAGAGGGAAAGAGTGTGTATGAGAGAGAGAGAGAGGGAAAGAGAGTGTGTGAGACAGAGAGAGGGAAAGAGAGTATGTGTGAGACAGAGAGAGGGAAAGAGAGTTTGTGTGAGACAGAAAGGGAAAGAGAGTATGTGTGAGAGAGAGAGGGAAAGAGAGTGTGTGTGTGAGAGAGAGAGAGAGGGAAAGAGAGTGTGTGTGAGAGAGAGAGGGAAAGAGAGTGTGTGTGAAAGAGAGAGAGGGAAAGAAAGTGTGTGTGTGATAGAATGTATGTGAAAGAGAGGGAAAGACAATGTGTATGAGAGAGAGAAAAAGAGAGTGTGTATGAGAGAGATAGGGAAAGAGAGTGCGTGTGTGATAGAATGTATGTGAAAGAGTGGGAAAGACAGCGTGTGTGTGTGAGAGAGAGAGAGAGAGAAAAAGAGAGTGTGTGTGAGAGAGAGGGAAAGAGAGTGTGTGTGTTTGATAGAGTATATGTGAGAGAGAGTGTGTATGAGAGAGGGAAGAAAGAGAGTGTGTATGAGAGAGAGGGAAAGAGAGTGTGAGAGAGAAAGAGGGAAAGAGAGTGTGTGTGTGTGATAGAGTGTATGTGAGAGAGAGTTATATGGGAGAAAGAGAGGGAAAGAGAGTGTGTATGAGAGAGAGAGGGAAAGAGAGTGTGTGTGAGAGAGAGGGAAAGAGAATGTGTGTGAGAGAGAGGGAAAGAGAATGTGTGTGAGAGAGAGGGAAAGAGAATGTGTGTGTTTGATAGAGTATATGTGAGAGAGAGTGTGTATGAGAGAGGGAAGAAAGAGAGTGTGTATGAGAGAGAGAGGGAAAGAGAGTGTGAGAGAGAAAGAGGGAAAGAGAGTGTGTGTGTGTGATAGAGTGTATGTGAGAGAGAGTTATATGGGAGAGAGAGAGGGAAAGAGAGTGTGTGTGAAAGAGAGAGGGAAAGAGAGAGTGTGAGATAAAGAGAGTGTGTGTGAGAGAGAGAAGGAAAGAGAGTCTGTACGACAGAGTGTGTGTGTGATATAGTGTATGTGAGAGATAGTGTGTATGAGAGAGAGAGAGAGAGTGAAAGAGAATGTGTGTGAGAGAGAGGGAACGAGTGTGTGAGAGAGAGAGTGTTGTGAGATAGAGTGTATATGAGAGAGCAGGAAAGAGAGAGTGTGTGAGAGAGAGAAGGAAAGAGATTGCGTGAGAGAGAGTGTGTGTGAGAGTGTGAGAGAGTGTATATGAGAGAGAGAGAGATTAAAAGAGATTGTGTGAGAGAGAAAGTGTGTATGTGTGTTAGATTGCGCATGTGTGCGAGAGTGTGTGAGGGAATACCAGTGTGGGAGTACCTCATCTAGAGAAGAGCATTGCACGCTCTAATTACTGAAATGAAACGAAGAAAGCCAAGGGAAGCTGCAAGCACATCTGAGCTAATGCGATGAGATCTAGTTAGACAGAAATCTATGTTGATGGGATGAGACAGGTCGACGGTGTCCTCTGTTTTCTTGATGAAGAAGATGATCTGTTCTTCCTGACCATGAGAGAATATATCAATAACAGTATCACAGGCTATGTTATAGAAGAAAAGATTATATCACAATATATGTTAGATAATATAAGAAAAAAGATTATATCACACGCTACGTAATACAAGAAAAAAGATTATATCACAATTTACATTAGAGAAGATAAGAAAGAAGAATGTATCACAATCTACATTAGAGAAGATAAGAAAGAAGAATATACCACAATCTACGTTAAAGAAGATAAGAAAAAAGAGGCTACATTACAGAAGATGAGAAAGAATAATATATCACAATCTACGGTAGAGAAGATAAGAAAAAAGAATATATCACAATCTACATTAGAGAAGATAAGAAAAAAGAATATATCACAATCTACGTTAAAGAAGATAAGAAAAAAGAATAATATCACAATCTACGGTAGAGGAGATAAGAAAAAAGAATATATCACAATCTACATTAGAGAAGATAAGGAAGAAGATATTATTGCAGATAGCGGTAAGCATGCAACAAAGATGATTAAAAAAGAGAATATATTACAGATATCGTTAGTCTAGAAAAATAGCTTGGTAAAATATTGTGTATATTCTGTAGTAGTGTACGGATCAGAAACCTGGACTCTATTGAAGAAGAAGAAGAAGAAGAAGAGAGACAGAGAGGCATTTATACAGAATAAATCTGGTTCTACAGAAAATTAAGTCATATAACATGAAGAATACAAAGAACAAATGTACAAGTTTTAGAACAACTACAAGTGCAATGTGAACTTCTGAAGGAGTTCATTATCAAGAAAACAAAATACTTTGGCCATATCAAAAGACATAATATTACACCGAAGACTCATGCAGACAGGAAGACAGCATACTAGACTGGACAAGACACAGCCTGGCTGGGTGCGCCATCAAGGGGAGGGATGGAGGAAACTGGAGATTAATTACCGCCATCTTTCTTACTGGAGACGACACATGATGATGATAAGAGATAAAGATAGAGAATGTTAAACATAGCGTTACAGATAACATACATGAAAACACTGGCTAACGAAGATAAGGATATGTTAGTGATAGCTTTAACGAAAAGAAGACAGAGCAACAGAGCACACATGATGGAATACAAGAACTGACAACAGGGAAACTTTTGTGAACATAAAGAATGCACACAGAGCAATTCTCAATTATTATTATTAGACGTCTTTTTCATTTCAACAAACAACAGAAAAAACTCTCACGATTCAAAATCTTGAAGTAATTCTCTAAACTAACTGATTTACACGATGAGAATGAATATAAAGTTGTAGCACATTAACTAATACAGTAGCAAGGAATGTACATGAATGAATGAATGAATGAATGAATGATCTTTATTTTTCAAGGGTAAAGAATTGGGCACGCAGGCCCGTCTTACATTCTGCCCTTCATCACTCCATCTTTTATTCTTCCCACACTCTTGATTTAGTACAAATATACAAATTAAATTAGGAAAAAACATATCAAAAGAGTGTAAGATTTAACTACTATATAGAGTTGTAGCACATTAACTGATACAGCAGCAGAGAATGTATATAGAGTTGTAGCACATTAACTAATTAATGTAACACATTAACTAATAGAGCAGCAGAGAATGTATATAAAGGTGTAGGACATTAACTAACACAGAAACAGAGAATGTATATAGAGTTGTAGCACATTAACTGATACAGCAGCAGAGAATGTATATAGAGTTGTAGCACATTAAATAACACAACAGCAGAGAATATATATAAAGTTGTAGCACATTAACTAACACAACAGCAGAGAATATATATAAAGTTGTAGCACATTAACACATTAATGTAGCACATTAACTAATAGAGCAGCAGAGAATGTATATAAAGGTGTAGGACATTTATATAAAGTTGTAGCATATTAACTAATACAACAGCAGAGAATGTATATAAAGTTGTAACACATTAACTAATGCAGCAGAAGAATTGTTCAAGTTATTCTAAGAGCGTTATAAATTACTTACGAAAAGCTCATACAGTCGCTTGTACAGTCAAAGATGAGGGCAATAAACCACATTAAGAACCAGATATAATCAACAAAGTGAGATAGCAGTCGTAGACAGGGTCGCTTGTATAGTCATAGATGAGGCCAGTAATCCAGATTAAGAACTAAATATAATCAACAAAATGAGATAGCAGGCATAGACACCAGTTCGCTTGTATAGTCATAGATGAGGCCAGTAATCCAGATTAAGAACTAAATATAATCAACAAAGTGAGAAAGCGGGCGTAGACACGAGTTTGCTTGTATAATCATAGATGAGGCCAGTAATCCAGATTAAGAACTAAATATAATCAACAAAGTGAGAAAGCGGGCGTAGACACGAGTTCGCTTGTATAGTCATAGATGAGGCCAGTAATCCAGATTAAGAACTAAATATAATCAACAAATTGGGGAGCTTGAATACCCAGAAAACATAAACCAGGGCAGAGAATAAACTCCGTGCAGAGAATGTTCGCAACAAACACAAACGCTATCAAACCAAGACATTAGACAGACTACAGGCCCAGATTAATGCAGACTTTGTCGGCTGATGTTATCTTAAATTTCTCTCATTTTCCTTCTCCTTACTTTTTTTCTTATTAAACTTCTGGAATCTGAGATAAGCTTCCATCCTTCTACTTCCATTACTTCCATTACTGTTTTTTTCTTTTCTTTGTCTTTAGACAAAGTAGTTAACTGTGACAGGGGATAAAGTAGTTAACTGTTACAGGAGACAAAGTAGTTAACTGTGACAGGAGACAAAGTAGTCAACTGTGACAGGAGGAAAGTGTGTGGACAAAGTTTCAACTGTGACAGGAGACAAAGTAGTCAACTATGACAGGAGGAAAGTGTGTGGACAAAGTAGTGAACTGTGACAAGAGGAAAATGTGTAAACAAAGTTATCAACTGTAACAGGAGACAAAGTAGCCAGTTGTGACAGGAGGAAAGTGTGACTACAAACTAGTCAGCTGTGACAAGAGAGAAAGTGTGCAAACAAATAACTGTGACCAGAGATAAAGCAAGTAGACAAATAATATTGACAGAATAGAAAGTATGGAGACAAACAGATGTGACATGAGATAAAGTATGCTGACAAACAACTGTGACAGGAGATAAAGTATGTAGACTAAGAACTGTGACAGGAGATAAAATATGTAGAGTAACAACTGTGACAGGAGGTAAAATATGTAGACAAATAACTGTGACAGGAGATACAGTGTATAGGCAAACAACTGTGACAGGAAGTAAAGTATGTAGATTAACAGCTGTGACAGGAAATAAAGTATGTAGACAAACAACTGTGACAGGAAATAAAGTATGCAGATTAACAACTGTGACAGAAGATAAAGTATGTAGACAAACAACTGTGACAGGAGATAAAGTATGTAGACAAACAACTATGACAGGAAATAAAGTATGTAGACAAACAGCTGTGACATGATTGATTGATTGATTGACTGATGATGTGTGTCAGGAATGAATTTAGTAGAATGTGGAGGCTGTTTAAAATGAGACCCCACTTAAAATCGATGCTACCCGTTCAAATAATGACATAGTGGAAGCAACTATTAAAGACCTGATTACAGAAGGTGGCCTCCCACCCCAATCTGTTTCTCTTCACATTAAGGATACCTGTTTAGGCACACCTACCTTCTATCTTCTTCTTAAAATCCACAAACCAGGTAACCCTGGACGGCCCATTGTATCAGCGTGTTTATGCCCCACTGAGCACATTTCTGACTTTTTGGATAGCATTTTCCAGCCTCTTGTGCACAAACTACTCTCCTTTGTGAAAGATACCAACCACGCATTAACAACTTTTGATACGATCACACTCTCTCAACACCACACCTATCACATCTTTCTCCTTGATGTCTGCTCCCTATACACTTCTATCCCCCATGAGGATGGACTTTTAGCAATCCGTTATTTTCTCGACAAAGACCCTCACCACACTACTAGCACTGACACCATAATCAGACTTACACGGCTAGTACTAAACCTAAATTCTTTCGAATTCAACGGCGAACACTTCGAGCAAATCAGTGGTGTTGCCATGGGAACGAAAATGGGTCCCAGTTATGCATGTCTATTTATGGCCTTTCTGGAAGTCAAATTACGAGAAACCTACACTGACAGACTTCCAGAATTCTATAAAAGGTACATCGATGATGGCATTGGAGTCAGAAGTACGCCACAGGAAGAGTTTAAGAAATATAATGAATTCGCCAACTCACTCAACAATAACACAAAATTCACTTATGAAATTTCTGACAAGTCTGTCAACTTTTTAGACATTAAAATTTCTATTGGCACAAATAGGCTTATCATCTCTGTATTTTACAAGCCCACCGACAGCCACATCTATTTGCTTTATACCTCCTCCTATCCTGAAGCCTGTAAGAACTCCATCCCATACTCTCAACTCCTCTGTCTTCGCCGTATATGTCAGGATAATTTGGACCTTATAGATCAGTCCAACAAGTTATTAGAACTTTTCCGTCATCGCCACTACTCAGAAAAGGTCCTTCGTGAAGCCTTCAACCGTATCCAACTAGTGAGCCGCAAAGAAGTATTCAGGAAAAAGCCTGTTACTCCATCTGACAGAGTTAAGTTAGTACTGCCTTTCCACCCGCACGGTCAGATGGTTAAGAAAATTCTTTATCGCCATCTGCCGATAATCCAACTCGACTCCGACACTCGCGACATTTTCTCTGATCCACCCACATTGGCATACAAACGTGAGCCAAACCTTAAGGACATCCTCGTCCACAGCCACTTGAAGCAGAGCCTTACATATGCTGGCACCAGAAAATGTAACCGTCCCCGCTGCGTTACCTGCCCTGTAGTCTGGGAAACGAAAACAATCACCTTTCCTAAAACTGTCCTCACCCTTTATGAGGGATTCACATGCGAGTCCCGTAATATGATATATGTCATCGTTTGCAAGAGATGCAGGATAACGTGTATTGGTGAGACTGGCCTCAGATTAGGGGACCGCATGCAAAAACATCTGTACGACATCGCCCAGCATGCTTCGAAACTAGTCCCAAATCATTTCAATGGCCCCAACCACAGAGGCAAATCTGATTTTCTGGTAACAGCCATCAAACAATGTCACGCAGATGACACAAACCGCCTGGCGCTTGAGAACCGCTACATTCAAAATTATGGGACGCTGGAGCCAAACGGGTTAAACTCGCTGTTCAGCTACACGTAACATTCTCTTCAATCATTATAGTACCTCTCCACTAAGTCCACCCCTTCTTACTTTTCAAACTTCCTCACAGCATCACTTTGCAACCTCTCTTCCCTAATCATCTATTTCACCTTCTCCTGGCTAGGTCAACATTGTATCACTCTCCCTCCCCTCCACGGTTCCCCATCCATCGCCCCCAGTTACAACCCACCGACCACATATCACAGGTCTCTATTTAAACAGTCTCCACGTTCTACTAAATTCATTCCTGACACACCGCCGGACAAGCCACATCTTACAATTTACAGCTAAGTACTCTATTTCATTTATTTATTTTATTTTTTTAGTAGTATTCATGTGAATCTATACTTTATCTCCTCTCTCTGTTTCTTCGTCCTGTATGTTTTTGTATGATTAAGGCTCACGCCGAAACGTCACAACTTTGTAATCGTTAAGTAATAAAGCTGCTCCTACTTTTTTCCTAGTTTATACATTCACAGTCTGTAGACAAACTAGTCAAATGTAAGAAGAAAAGAAAGGCACCGATTCTGATTAAACAGGAGAAAGATTGTGCAGAGAAGAGAAACATAATCAGCACTTATCATTACGGGACATTTATCATTACGGGACATTTATCATTACGTGACACTTATCATTACGGGACACTTAATATTCATACAAGCTACGACCAGCCAAAAGAAATTAAGAGAGAAACAAAGATAAATAAAACATCTTTCTTCTCCACAACACAAAAAGGAATGAAAAAACTAATTATGTCAGTCCGTAAGAACAGCGAAGAGCAGAACCTCTATCTTAATGCAAAGAAAACTAAATTGATGATAACTGACAAAACAATAAGGCAGCTGAAATATGTATCAATGAGGAAAAATTGGAAGAAATGGAGAGTTTTGAATATCTTGGATCATTACTAATTAATAATGGAGATACAATGAGGGAAATTAAAAGGAGGACATCTATCACTCTTCAGAAAGTAAATCAACTAAAGAATCTGTGGAGAGGAGCAGACAGAACCACAAAAATAAGATTTTTAAGGGCATGCATCTTTCACATCGCAACATATGCCTGTGAGACCTGGACACTTAACAAAACAGCTGAGAAACACATAAATGCCTTTGAATGTAAATGCTACAGAAGAGTTCTCCAAATATCATGGACACAAAAAAAAGAACAAATATATCTATACTACAAGAGCTTAATATTGAAGAAGGCTGGCTAGTAACGAGTATTAAAAAGAGAAAACTGAAATATTTTGGACACATTAAACATCATGATAATCTAGAGAAGACCGTCTTGGAAGGATACATAATGGGAAAAAGAAAGAGAGGAAGACCAAGCCGAAGATGGCTGCAAGACATCGTTGATGATCTGCAAATGGATGCAGCAGCGGCAGGTCATCTTGCTCACAACCGAGAGGCATACAGGAGAGCTGTTAGGGAGGTAAAGTTCCACAAGGGACATGGCTGACAACTGACTGTCTGATTATTTCTTGTGAAATTTTATACCGGTTTCCCCCCCCCCCCCCCCAAAGTCCACTGTTATATACTCATCAACCCCCTCCCCCCCCCCCCCCCCCCCCACCACCCTAGAAGAAAATCACTGACTCTTAGATTTTTATCATTAAAAGATTTCTTGCACAATGTGTTGACGACATAAAGCAGCACTTTCTGTAATTCTGAGCCCTGCACTTCTCCACACACAGCCACAAACACACACCTCCACAAGCACACGCCGCCACAAACACACACGCCACAAACATACACGCCACAAACACAAGCCTCACAACCACACGCCACGACAAACACACACTCCCACAACACACACCTCCACAAATACACACTTCCACAAACACACACCCCCACAAACACACACCCCCACAAACACACGTCGCCACAAACACACACCCACAAACGCACAGCTCCACAAACACATGCGACCACAAACACATGCGACCACAAACACATGCGACCACAAACACATGCGACCACTTCAAAATCAGTCACTACGGATTATCACAGGTGCCATGAGGTCCACACCAATAGTAGAAATGCAGAAAATAGTTGGTGTTCAACCACTAAAGGAACGTAGAGACACAAAGGTCATGACCATGGGAGAAAAATTCCTTAGCTCTGTAAGCCATCCCCTGAAGGAGAGATTCAATAACTTGGCATTAGGACGGCTTAAAAGAAGCAGCTTCATTCATCAGGCCAAGCGTATGCGTAAGCTGATACCTGACCTTCCAACTGTAGTCACTCCATTATCATCTGTACCAGAGCATACACCATGGAAAGAAGCAGATTATACACAAATAACTATTCAGACTGAAGTGAAAGGTGTGCAGAATGGTGAGATGCAGAGCAGTCTTGTAAGATCAACATTCACACTTAGTGTTCTAGATGACAAATATCCATGTGACACCTGGATACGTGTGTATATAGATGGATCTGCACATAATGCCATAAAGAATGGTGGGGCAGGAGCATATATTGAATATCCAAACAACACCATTGACAAGATTTCCATACCCACTGGTAAATACTGCAACAACTTTGATGCAGAAGTTAGGGCAATTATTGCTGCAGTTGAAAAACTATCAGACTCCAGAATTGATACATGTCCTGTAGTAATTCTCACAGATGCAAGATCAGTACTGGAGGCTCTTCAGTGCAACAAACTACCAGACCTTAAGGATGCCTTGTCAAAAATTGGCTTACAACATGGAGTCACTTTGCAATGGATTCCCTCCCACTGTGGGATACCAGGCAATGAGAAAGCTGACCATCTGGCCAAAGAGGGCACTGAAATGGAGCAACCAGACATACCAGTCACCTATAATCAGAAGAAAAGCATGATAAAAACCTACAGGAAGCCACAAACACCACCACATGATGACTATCACATGCTAAACAGAAAGGAACAAGTCACCATCTTCCGTCTCCGAACAGGACACAGCCGACTCCGAAGTCATATGTATACAAAGTTTAAGGTTGGTACTACTAATCTATGTACATGTGCCCAGGTGCCCCAAACCGTGGAACATATCCTCCAGAACTGCATCAACTACGAGACACTGAGAAATAATTACTGGCCCAGTGAAACCACTAAAGAAGATAAGCTCTACGGTTCCATACATGAGTTACAAAAAACAGTGAAATTTATCCAAGAGACAGGACTGCAGATATAGACAGACAGTGCGAACGAAGAAGAAGAAGAAGAAGACATGCGACCACAAACACATGCGACCACAAACACATGCGACCACAAACACATGCGACCACAAACACATGCGACCACAAACATAGATTTATATTTTCTACAGCTTTATTTTCGAGGTATTCATTCATTTTCTTATTATTGCTGACATTTTCTAAAATTTACTTCTCTCTTTTCTCTTTTCTGTTTCTCTTTCAAACTTGATTTCTCCGTGAACCGCTCATTACGTCCCTGAGCCTGCTCTTGGCCTAGTTTTTGCCTTAATTACTCCAGGCTTACATCACAGCAGCCTTGCAAAGTGAAAATTACAAAATATAAATGCTCCTAAAACGGAAGATAATTGTGCAAAGATAAAAATAATGAATACTTTTCAGCAAACTTGCCATTGTTGATATTTCTGAATGTTCATCAGAATTTAATGAGCGGCCCGCGCCGTGAAGATCTGGCCTCGTTATCTCCTGTCAGTTGTATGTGATTGACAGCTGGGACACTTGACATATTACTCTGTCCCAGGGGAACACGTGTCAGGCTGTAGAGCCTGGAGTTACTGATAGTTTCTTTATGATCTGATGCAAAGATGGCATCTGGTGAATGTAATATTTCGACCAAAATGCCTTATTCAGACAACAAAAGTAATAACTTGAATTAGCATAAACAAAGAACTGAACTTTGGTGTACGAATGAATCAACATTGTGAAAACCTCAACAAAACAACAACCAAAATCGTTGAGAACAAAATAAAGTTAACGAAACCAAACGGAGCAATTCATAGTGAGTGGTAGATCATGTCCCTCCACTTCCTGTTGTATCAAGTCTCATTCGCTATGATAAAAATGCAAGAGCGTAGATATTGCTATCTGTATCTGTCTGCCTTCTTCATTCACTCTCTTTCTTCTTCTTCTTATTCTTCTTCTTCCTTCATGATACATCTTCGTTCTAACAGAACTTCAGGAATGTCTTATGCTACTCTGTTCCTGAAAGAACTCTAGGACTGTTTTGTGCCTTTCTGTTCATGAAAGAACTCTAGGACTGTCCTGTGCTTCTCTGTTCATGAAAGAACTCTAGGACTGTCCTGTGCTTCTCTGTTCATGACAGATCTCTAGGACTGTCCTGTGCCTCTCTGTTCATGACAGGACATGGAACTGAAACACGTCAGCGACATAACATGTCATGACAGAAACACTTCCGGGACATGAACTGAGAAACAGGAGCAAGCAGGCTCTGACTCCGCGTGATACCGGACGTGGCAGAGAGGACGGTCATATATACCGGACGTGGCAGAGAGGACGGTCATATATACCAGACGTGGCAGAGAGGACGGTCATATATACCGGATGTGGCAGAGAGGACGGTCATATATACCAGACGCGGCAGAGAGGACGGTCATATATACCGGACGTGGCAGAGAGGACGGTCATATATACCAGACGTGGCAGAGACGACGGTCATATATACCGGACGTGGCAGAGAGGACGGTCATATATACCGGACGTGGCAGAGAAGACGGTCATATATACCGGACGTGGCAGAGAGGACGGTCATATATACCGGACGTGGCAGAGAGGAAAGTCATATATACCGGACGTGGCGGAGAAGACAGTCATATATACCGGACGTGGTGGAGAAGACAGTCATATGTACCGGATGTGACAGAGAAGACAATCATATATACCGGACGTGGCGGAGAAGACAGTCATATATACCGGACGTGGCGGAGAAGACTGTCATATGTACCGGATGTGACAGAGAAGACAATCATATATACCGGGTGTGGCACAGAAGACGGTCATATACATATATCTGATGTGGCAGAGAGGCCAGTGATATACATATAACGGTTGTGGCAGAGAGGACAACCATATACATATAGCGGATATGGCAGAGAGGATGAATATATATATACCGGATGTAGTAGAAAGGATTGTCATATATATAACGGATGTGACAGAGAGGACGGTCACATGTTTAACGGATGTGACAGAGAGGACGGTCATATATAACAGAAGTGACAGAGAGGACGGTCATATATACAGTGGATGTGACAGAGAGGACGGTCATATATATAACGGATGTGACAGAGAGGACGGTCATATATATAGCTTATGTGACAGAGAGGACGGTCATATATATAGCGGATGTGACAGAGAGGACGGTCATATATATAACGGATGTGACAGAGAGGACGGTCATATATATAGCTTATGTGACAGAGAGGACGGTCATATATATAGCGGATGTGACAGAGAGGACGGTCATATATATAGCGGATGTGGCAGAGATTTTTGATTGACATTCCTTTAGGGCCAACATTGGTTCATAGACCGGAAATCACATCTTTCCATGTCTGACGACTCGTCGTTGCCCGCTGTAGGTCTTGGATGGACTTGAATCTCAAAGTTGTACTCTGTCTAGTGATGGTTCTACGTAGACTTGAATCCCAAAGTTGTACTCTCTCTAGTGATGGTTCTACGTAGACTTGAATCCCAAAGTTGTACTCTCTCTAGTGATGGTTATACGTAGACTTGAATCCCAAAGTTGTACTCTCTCTAGTGATGGTTCTACGTAGACTTGAATCTCAAAGTTGTACTCTCTCTCTAGTGATGGTTCTACGTAGAGTCTCCCTTGGCCTGCCTTGCTTTCTTGTGCCCTTCGCTGACCATGTGAGGGCTTGGCGAGGGAGTCTGGATTCATCCATTCTGAGAACGTGGCTGAGATAGGCCCATCGACGTCTTTTGACGTATCTTGATACGTAGACTTGGTTCCATTCCTATCTTATTGATTCGTTCGTTTTAAAGTCGGACCATCTGATGTTCAATCGTCTACGGAGACATTTGCTCTCAAATGCATCAAGTCTTTGATTGAGTAGACTGGTTGATTTCCAACTCTCACAACCATATGTTAACACTGGGATCACACAGGAGTTTAACATTTTAAGTTTCTTGGTTTTTTTTAATTTGACTTCCAGATAGTAGAGAGTTTTTTCCGGTTTCCGGTTACAAGATGGAGGGACGTTGTTCTTCTAGCCTGTCTCTGGCCGTTGAGCAACGGCCTAATCAGCCGTTATTTTAGAAGCAACACGGGGTCTCTGAAACGGATTATACTTTTCCATGCAGGATGTCTCATTCCAATCTGCTAAATTGTCACGTTACTTCCAAAATAGGATTTTTGGAACATAAGAACTCTATACCAAGAGGGAAAACTGCCCAAGTGTGGCAGAGAGAGGATTGTCATATATATACCGGATGTAGTAGAGAGGATTGTCATATATATAGCAGGTGTAGTAGAGAGGATTGTCATATATATAGCAGGTGTAGTAAGAGGATTGTCATATATAGCAGGTGTAGTAAGAGGATTGTCATATATAGCAGGTGTAGTAGAGAGGATTGTCATATATATAGCAGGTGTAGTAGAGAGGATTGTCATATATATAGCAGGTGTAGTAGAGAGGATTGTCATATATATAGCAGGTGTAGTAGAGAGGATTGTCATATATATAGCAGGTGTAGTAGAGAGGATTGTCATATATATAGCAGGTGTAGTAGAGAGGATTGTCATATATATACCGGATGTAGTAGAGAGGATTGTCATATATATAGCAGGTGTAGTAGAGAGGATTGTCATATATATACCGGATGTAGTAGAGAGGATGATCATATATAAAGCGGATGTAGTAGAGAGGATTGTCATATATATACCGGATGTAGTAGAGAGGATTGTCATATATATAGCAGGTGTAGTAGAGAGGATTGTCATATATATAGCAGGTGTAGTAGAGAGGATTGTCATATATATAGCAGGTGTAGTAGAGAGGATTGTCATATATATAGCAGGTGTAGTAGAGAGGATTGTCATATATATAGCAGGTGTAGTAGAGAGGATTGTCATATATATAGCAGGTGTAGTAGAGAGGATTGTCATATATATAGCAGGTGTAGTAGAGAGGATTGTCATATATAAAGCGGATATGGTAGAGAGGATTGTCATATATAAAGCGGATGTGGTAGAGAGGATTGTCATATATAAAGCGGATGTGGTAGAGAGGTTAGCCATATATATATATATAATATGACAGAGAGGTTGGTCAGTTGTACAGACAGAAAGGCAGAGAGCTTGCCGGGCTGACAAAATGGCACAACCAAAGAAATGCAAATGGCAGGAGCAACGATCGTGCAAGATGAGGAAGCATGGTGTCCAACTTCCACTGACAAGAACGAAATGGTTGAGTCACCACTGTATTGCCTACTTTACTGTAAAAAATGCTGAGTATGATCTTGTCTACTTTACTGCAAAACATTATGAGTGTGATATTGTCTACTTTGCTGCAAAACATGATGAGTATGATATCGTCTACTTTACTGTAAAACATGCTGAGTATGAAATTATCTACTTTACTGTAAAACATGCTGAGTATGATATTGTCTAATTTATTGTAAAACACGCAGAGTATGATATTGTCTAATTTATTGTAAAACACGCAGAGTATGATATTGTCTAATTTACTGTAAAACACGTTGAATATGATATCGTTTACTTTACTGTAAAACACGCTGAGTATGATATCGTTTACTTTATTGTAAAACATGCTGAGTATGACATTGTCTACTTTACTGTAAATATGCAAAGATACCCATCGCGTACTTTACGGTAAAGTATACCTACACTATTACATTTCTTATTTAATCATTTACATGAACACAGGGAAGCAAAGTTCCACAAGGGACATGCAAATGACTGACCCACTGACTGAACAAATATGTTTATTATATATTCTGTTATAAAACTTATTCTTTTTCATTGTATGTTGCATCCTAACAATTTTTATATTTTATTCGAACAAGTCTGGTAATTGTGTTCTATTCTGGCGACTCTCTCTTCTATTGTAATAATTCTGAAGACTCTCTCTTCTATTGTAATAATTCTGAAGACTCCCTTTTCTATTGTAATAATTCTGAAGACTCCCTCTTCTATTGTAACATTTATGGCGACTTCTCTTTCTATTGTGATAATTCTGGTGACTCCCTCTTCTATTATAATAATTCTGGCGCTTCCCTCTTCTAACGTAACAATTATGGTGACTCTCTCTCTCTCTCTCTCTCGCTCTTCCATTTCAGCAATTCTGGTGACTCTGTTTTTATTGTAACAATTATGGCGACTCTCTCTTCTATTGTAAAACTATTCTGGCAACTCTCTGCTTTTATTGTAACAATTCTATCGACACTCTCTTCTGTTGTAACAATTCTGGCTACACTTTCTTCTATAGTAATATTTCTGGTGACATGTTAAAGAAGTGAACACTCCAACAATATCTTCAGCCTCGTCGAGCAACCCACAGACCTCTGGGAGTCTTGACCCACAGGGGCCCACCCTCCTTTGAGTGTTAGAAGTTTATAGGGCCCAAACGCTTGCCTGAGGGGGGTGGGGTGGGGTACTTCTCTGATCATCTGAGGAGTTGTGCTGTTGTTTTGCTCTCCACGACAGAGAATTTCCTGTCTGTTGTAACAATTCTGACGACTCTCTCTCTCTCTCTTTCTCTCTCTCTCTCTCTCTCTCTCTCTCTATTGCAACAGTTATGGCGACTCTCGCGTTTATTGTAACAATTCTGGTGACTCTATGTTCCATTGTAACAATGTTACTGAGTGTATGTTCTGTTTGAACTATTTCTACATTGTCTAGATGAGAATTAATTGTCTGAGCTGTTATTTTCACGGTTTTATGTGACGAAGCTGAAGGGACATAATTCTGCTTAATTTGTTGGTGAGTGGTCCCCCTTCTGTGGCTTTTTTTTTCCTTGTAACATCTGGCATCAGTTTCCGCGGCAACTGTTGTGTAGTGATCTTGTCTACGTGTAGACATATCAGCTTTGTTCTTGTGTGGTGATCTTGTCTACGTGTAGACATATCAGCTTTGTTCTTGTGTGGTGATCTTGTCTACGTGTAGACATATCAGCTTTGTTCTTGTGTGGTGATCTTGTCTACATGTAGACATATCAGCTTTGTTCTTGTGTGGTAATCTTGTCTACACGTAGACACATCAGCTTTGTTCTTGTGCAGTGATCTTGTCTACTTGTAGGCGTATCAGCTTTGTTCTTGTATAGCATTCATGCATTTATTCTAAAGTGACTGAAAACTTTGAAAAACTGCATTTGTATGTAACAACAAAACTTTTGTTTGCCAATGGTTAGAGATGATGTGTTCGGAACAAACGTTCTCAAACAAAGAGCTACACACGATATGTGAAGGACTCACCAACAAGTTGTGGTCAGAACTTTAAAGCCACAATCAGGATAGAATGATCCACTACCACACACACATATTCCTGTATAAACTTGACAGCAGCTCACGGCATGATGATATATACAGATATATCGGGAAAAAAACCGCGAAAAGATGTACAGATACATGGAAGAACGCAATCTTGTACATGTACGCTTTCTGTGAGTAAACAAATCCTGAGCCCATGAAACAGTTTACCAGGGTAGGAATTAAATCTATCGAGTGCCAGCTTGGAGACCCAGTCCTGTTATACAATCCCTGGCTCGTCACTCACTATATTCCTTTCTCTTCGTCTTGTTGATATATCGCGATCAATGTTTGTCGTCAATTAAAATTTCTGCCCAGAGTGAGCACTGACAAGATGCGATCAGCGCAAGCACGAAGCTCTGCCTTCCGGCAGTTATTTGTTGCTTGTATATCAACAATTTAGCTCCCTCCTGTCTTTCATTCAAAGGAAGAAGATCAATTTAATTTTCGTCTGTAGATCGAAGTGTTGTGTCCGCCTAGCCAGACATCACGCATGTTGAGTAGGTTGAGTTTGTCCCAGTTGATGTGTTAGCGAGCTCTCCGAGTTGTTGAGGCACGTTCTACTGAAGTGGGACAAACTAAATTGTTGAGGCACGTTCTACTGAAGTGGGACAAACTAAATTGTTGAGGCACGTTCTACTGAAGTGGGACAAACTAAATTGTTGAGGCACGTTCTATTGAAGTGGGACAAACTAAATTGTTGAGGCACGTTCTACTGAAGTGGGACAAACTAAATTGTTGAGGCACGTTCTACTGAAGTGGGACAAACTAAAATTGTTTCCATCACCACAAACTAGACGAGTAACTGGCCAGAAAAGTCTACATTCCTGCTACAAGCCTACATACAAATTACATCTACCAGTGGTGTTCAATTACACGTCACTTATGTTACTAATTGTTCAATTATATTTCACTGTTAATACTAATTGTTCACTTACCTGTCACTTATAATACTAATTGTTCAATTACATGTCACTTCCGATACTAATTGTTCAATTACATGTCACTTCCGATATTAATTGTTCAATTACATGTCACTTCCGATACTAATTGTTAATTACATATAATTCTCACTATGATATGACGTGAAATAAAAATGAAGTAAAAGGAAACTTACAACAACTGAAAGGAGATTCTTGAGAAGAATTCTTGGAATATCAAGAATGGACAGAATCAGAAATAATGTCATTAGAAATAAAGTAGGAGTTGAACCCGTTCTGAACTATATTCAAAAACAGCAAATAAAATGGTTCGGACAACCAACAGAACGTGTACTACAGAGAGCAATGTTTTACAGACCTCACAAAGGCACAGGAAGGGGCCGCCCATGCAAACGATGGACCGATGGCATAACAGAGTCCCTGAACATCTCAGTGTACGAAGCCAACAGATGATTCATTGGGAGACAACTGCACTTCCCCTCTACACTAACCAGTAAATGAGAAAGGACAAGACAAGACAAGATATGAAGTGAATGAAACATCTTATAACAAATACATCTGTCCTAAATCACTTTTACAAATACGTCACACAGCGGACAATAAGACAGTGTCAAATATTTTATCCGCACGTAACATACTAGATCAATGACAGGCCACGAATGATTCATGTATGTGTCATGTGTGTGTCATGTATGTGTCACATATGTGTCATGTATGTTTCATGTGTGTGTCATGTATGTGTCATATATGTGTCATGTATGTGTCATTTGTGTGACATGTATGTGTCATATATATGTCATGTATATGTGACGTATGTGTCATGTCTGTGCCACAGTTAAGCAGACATCTAACAAATCAAAGTGAATAAATAAACATACAGCAATAATACCAGATCACTGGAAGTTGAAGGCTCATGCTCTAACAGTTAAACCAGCCGTCTACTCAGTCACAACCAGCCGTCTACTCAGTCACAACCAGCCGTCTACTCAGTCACAACCAGCCGTCTACTCAGTCACAACCAGTCGTCTACTCAGTCACAACCAGTCGTCTACTCAGTCACAACCAGTCGTCTACTCAGTCACAACCAGCCGTCTACTCAGTCACAACCAGTCGTCTACTCAGTCACAACCAGCCGTCTACTCAGTCACAACCAGTCGTCTACTCAGTCACAACCAGCCGTCTACTCAGTCACAACCAGTCGTCTACTCAGTCACAACCAGTCGTCTACTCAGTCACAACCAGCCGTCTACTCAGTCACAACCAGCCGTCTACTCAGTCACAACCAGCCGTCTACTCAGTCACAACCAGTCGTCTACTCAGTCACAACCAGTCGTCTACTCAGTCACAACCAGTCGTTTACTCAGTCACAACCAGTCGTTTACTCAGTCACTTTCCAGGTGCATACAGTCAGTGAAAATAATCAAAGCAAAAACATTCTTCTAATGAAAATAGTCTAAACACACTTATTTTTAAGTGAAAATAGTCTGAACACACTTTTATGTTGGTGAAAATATTCCAAACACACTTCTCTTCAGTGAAAATAGTCTAAACACACTTCCATATTGTTGAAAATAGTCTAAACACACTTCCGTATTGTTGAAAATAGTCTAAACACACTTCTGTGTTGGTGAAAATAGTTTAAGCACACTTCTGTGTTGGTGAAAATAGTCTAAACACACTTCTATGTTGTTGAAAATAATCTAAACACACTTCTATGTTGTTGAAAATAGTCTAAACACACTTCTATGTTGTTGAAAATAGTCTAAACACACTTCTATGTTGTTGAAAATAGTCTAAACACACTTCTATGTTGTTGAAAATAGTCTAAACATACTTCTGTGTTGGTGAAAATAGTCTAAACACACTTCTATGTTGTTGAAAATAATCTAAACACACTTCTGTGTTGGTGAAAATAGTCTAAACACACTTCTATGTTGTTGAAAATAGTCTAAACACACTTCTATGCTGTTGAAAATAGTCTGAACATACTTCTGTGTTGGTGAAAATAGTCTAAACACACTTCTATGTTGTTGAAAATAGTCTAAACATACTTCTGTGTTGGTGAAAATAGTCTAAACATACTTCTATGTTGTTGAAAATAGTCTAAACATACTTCTGTGTTGGTGAAAATAGTCTAAACACACTTCTATGTTGTTGAAAATAGTCTAAACACACTTCTGTGTTGGTGAAAATAGTCTAAACACACTTCTATGTTGGTGAAAATAGTCTAAACACACTTCTATGTTGGTGAAAATAGTCTAAACACACTTCTATGTTGGTGAAAATAGTCTAAACATACTTCTGTGTTTGTTAAAATTGTCTAAATATATTTATCTAGGAAGATATTCTAACACTTCTCCGCTTGAGTAGAAACAGCCAGAAAACACAGGGCGCATGTAAGAGAATGGATTCAACGATCACAGTTTTCCAATGAAATGCCGGCCTCCTGTATGCGGCCAGAAAAGTTTAGAGCAGCTCAGAGAGGACTGGAGGCAGGACCTGGCTGGGAGGAAGGACCGTGTCTGTTTTGCTGAAGGACATCGTCCCACTGCTCACGTTAGTCCAAGAACTGAGCTGTAGCGAGGAGAGATGAGGCTAAAGAAACCACGGAGCTATTCTTGGTATCAAGTGAGAGAGAAGCCACTCGCAATCGGTGCAGAAAAAGATGAAATTAAGGAGGAGAGAGATAACATGTTTTCTAGGCCTCGAGGAAATGTGAAACGCAGAGCCCGTGGATCAGGTCGTCTTCCTAATATTGTGGGGTGTTTTTTTTTTCAGTTTAATTTTGTGGTGAGTTAGTTTCCGTGTTTGTAAGCGACGCACGCACGAGAGTGAGGCCGGCCTGGGAGCTGATGTTAAAACACGAGCCAGGTTCGAGGGCGTTTATTTGAGGAGATGTCGTTGCCGTGAAGATGAGGTTAACGCTGAGAATAGAAAGCTCGAGGTGGACAAAGATAAGCAGAAACAAGAGAAGGATGAAACTATATTTCCTCTGGGAAAATAGAAAGAAAGATGAAACTATATTTCCTCTGGGAAAATAGAAAGAAAGATGAAACTATATTTCCTCTGGGAAAATAGAAAGAAACAACGAAGGAGTGTTTTGGAAGAAATAATGAAGGAGTGTATTGAATAAGCAACAAGAGTGGATATGTGAGAAAGAACATAAAATAAAAGGATACTAAACAATACCAAAAAAAAAACAAGCTGATGAAATGTGATAATAAGTAATACAAAATGGTAGGTAAGAGAAGTTATGTATTACCTGTAACTGATGAACGATTAAGCTAGAATGTAAGAAAGAGCAGGAAAGGTTTATGTTACATTCTAACTCAGGAAGTAGCGTTCTGTCTAGTTAGGACGTTCCCATTTCTGCTCCCTCTCCTGTTCCAGTAACAAATGTAAAGTGTGTGCTCTGACTGTCCCTGCCTTCATCATCGTGGGTTCCTCGTTCCGTCCACGGAGGGAAATTATCCATCCTTCATCTTGCCTCATTAGGAAAAGAAACTAGGAAAAGACACTAGGAAAAGACACTAGGAAAACATACTACATATCACAAATACAAACACATTTTGACTACTGTTCCACAGTCTGGGATGGTTGCTCCATGTCAAACATGAAAAGACTTTACTCACTTCAAAAACTAGCAGTAAAGCTTAAAGACAACAAACATGTAGCACATGTTACAAATAAAGGCAAACATCTTGACATTCTACCCCTAAAGAAGAGATTTCTATTCAACAAGGCCACGTTAGTTCGCAAAATGTTTTCACACAATGCTCCACAATATCTGAGATCGCTGTTCAAATCCAACCCAAAACAGTCAACGCTTAAGCAATTGTATTCTCCCAAAACCAAGGCTTAACATGTTTAATAAAAGCTTCTATTAATCAGCTGCCCACCTTTGGAATAACCTACCAGCTCTTGTAAAACTTATAAGTAATAATAGTTCTTATAATTTCAAACTTTGTCAACATCTGTTTGAGATGGACTATATGCCTCCCTAATATGTATTTGTGTTTGTTCATACTTTATATACACGTATGAATAGGTGTCAGTCATTTGCATGTCCCTTGCGGAACTTTGCCTCCCTAACAGCTCTCCTGTAGGGGAACTTTGCCTCCCTAACAGCTCTCCTGTAGGGGAACTTTGCCTCCCTAACAGCTCTCCTGTAGGGGAACTTTGCCTCCCTAACAGCTCTCCTGTAGGGGAACTTTGCCTCCCTAACAGCTCTCCTGTAGGGGAACTTTGCCTCCCTAACAGCTCTCCTGTAGGGGAACTTTGCCTCCCTAACAGCTCTCCTGTAGGGGAACTTTGCTTCCCTAACAGCTCTCCTGTAGGGGAACTTTGCTTCCCTAACAGCTCTCCTGTAGGCCTCTCTGGTATAAGCAAGATTCCCGGCTGCTGATGCGTCCACTTGCAGATTAAGGAACAGGTGTATGTATGTATATGTGTATGCATATATATTGGTATGTTTGTATGTGTATGTACATACGTATGTATTTGTACATACACGAATGTATGTGCACATATCTTTCTGTGTATATACATACATATGTGTGTATGTACCTGTGAATGTATGTGTACATATGTGTGGATGTGTGTTGTGTATATGTGGTATATGTGTGTGAATGTATGCGTTTGTATGTATTTGATTTATGAAAAGTATAGGTGTATATACTATCAGTCTAAATTAGTTTAAAATATGGCTTGATTGTTGTATCTGCTATGTTGCTGTTCTATAAATCTGCTATTTTATAATGAATGTGAGAATGTAATAAAGTTTATTTCATGTAGTTACATAAAGCAGAATGTGGGGTGTATGAAAAGAGAGGGTTTATTAATTATTTACTTATCAGTTTCTTGCTCTTCCATAGAGATTATGTCAGTAACAAATGCTAAATATCTGTGGGTGAATGAAAGTCTCATATGATGGAGCGGGGGATGGTAGACGGGCCTGCGTACCCAATGTTTGGAAAATGAAGTCTGTTCGTTCGTTCACCCACCCCCTCCCCACGCCCCCGCCCCGTCATTCTGTGCATGTGGGGGTTATCCTTACACTTCTACTCTTCATCCCCACACATTCTGTCCAGAACAGCCTCCCAGATGTCCGAAGAGACCTTGTGGGGGAGCCCTTCCAGCAGCTGGTCGGTCCTCACCAGGCGCTCCTGCATGCCCCGGGGCCAGCAGATACACGCGAGACCTGCAACGTGAAGTGTACCAGGAGGTTGGTCCGTCACTATGACAACATGCCTTTGTCAATCTTACGGGACATACTTTGAGAGCCCGTCACTATGACAATATGCCTTTGTCAATCTTACGGAACATACTTTGAGAGCCCGTCACTATGACAACATGCCTCTGTCAATCTTACGGAACATACTTTGAGAGCCCGTCATTATGACAATATACCTTTGTCAGTCTTACGGAAATACTTTGAGAGCCCGTCATTATGACAATATACCTTTGTCAATCTTACGGAACATACTTTGAGAGCCCGTCATTATGACAATATACCTTTGTCAATCTTACGGAACATACTTTGAGAGCCCGTCACTATGATAACATAGTATATTTGTTGTTGGTCAAAACAAACGATTACAGCAGTGGCGGCTTCGATTCCCATGCAGTTGTGATGTCATTTGCATCCTCTCTTTCCTTGGCCGTCTTTCCACTGACAAAACCACAATCACAAAGAAGTCATCTGATAACAAAATCATCGGTAAAGATGTGGTTGAGGGTGGCTCATCGGTAAAGATGTGTTTAGGGTGGCCCATCAGTAAAGATGTGATTGAAGGTGGCCCATTGGTAAAGATGTTTTAGAGGCTATCATTGAATGATTTTATGTATGAGAAAGTCAGTGGTGTCCCAGTTTCAGCATTCTCTATCCAGTTGAATGACAGCTGTGATGAAATTTCTCTTGTCAGACATTATAATATCTTATCATATCTTACATGTCCCCTATTAGGTTTCTTCTGTCTCAGCTAACTAAGATATCCCAGGCTTGTTGTCATGATCTTGACTTGTGCATGTGTGCATCATGATCTGATATTGATCAGCGCACTGAGATAGATCTTCACTTGTGCATGTGTGCGTCATGATCTGATATTGATCAGCTCCAGAAAGTATCTCGTAGTGTCACTATCAGTGCATTACTTGTGCAACCTAGAACAATCTCTTAGCCTCATTCTGGACTCTTTCCAGCTCTGATATCTGCGTCAGAGACAGCTTGAGGAGACTGCGTTCTTACCCAAAAAATGATGATTTGCTTAAAATGATGAGCACAGTAAGATTAAAAAGTGTAAGATAGCTTAATAAATGTAAGGCAGTTTAATAAGTGTAATTTAGTTTAATAAATGTAAGATAATTTGACAAATGTAAGATAGTTTAAATAGAAACCCCAAACAATGATGATTTGCTTAAAATGATGAGCACAGTAAGATTAAAAAGTGTAAGATAGCTTAATAAATGTAAGGCAGTTTAATAAGTGTAATTTAGTTTAATAAATGTAAGATAATTTGACAAATGTAAGATAGTTTAAATAGAAAGAAAACTGAACTGAACAGCGTGTTTAAATTACAACGAATTATAAATGTCTTGGAACTGAACAGACAACTTTGGCTGGGGCATGT
This sequence comes from Achatina immaculata, assembly GCA_009760885.1. Taxonomy (NCBI): domain Eukaryota; kingdom Metazoa; phylum Mollusca; class Gastropoda; order Stylommatophora; family Achatinidae; genus Lissachatina; species Lissachatina immaculata. The sequence continues at coordinate 7,913,196 of CM019712.1, read as the reverse complement.
AGAAAGAAGAGAACAGACAAACGAAAATGATGTATGCACAAGAGATGAGGGAAACAAAACCAAGGGGTAGACCAAAATAGAGGTGGAAATAGAACATAGAAGAAGAATGGAGACGAACGTTATCTGCAGCAGTGAGCCTTAATGGCTCGGTAAGATGAATAATAATAATAATAATAATAATAATAATAATAATAATAATAAGAAGAAGAAGAAGAAGAAGACACAACAGGCAAGTGTAAGAAAGAATAGACACACAACAGTCACGTGAAAGAAGTGTACACTCTAACCGTTGAGAGTTGAGGAATGTTGTACACTCTAAGTGTTGAGAGTTGAGGAATGTTGTACACTCTAAGTGTTGAGAGTAAAAGAATGTTGTACTCTGTAAGTTTTGAGAGTGAAATAATGTTGTACACTCTGAGTGTAGAGAGTGAAAGAATGATGTACCCTAAGTCTGGATATTTTAAGAATGCCTCACACCCTAAATGTTAGGATGAATGTTGTATACTCTAAGTGTTTAAAGTGGAAGAATATTATACACTCTAAGTTTTTAGAGTGGAGTAAAAACACAATCTAAGCTGAGGAATGGTGTACAATCTAAGTGTTTGGAGTAAAAGAATGTTGTACGCTCTAAGTGTAGATAGAGAAAAAGTGTTGTACACTCAAAGTGTTGAGATTGAAATAATCCTGTACACGCTAAGGTAGATATGGAAAGAATGTTGCACACCCTAAGTGTCGAGATTTAAGAATGTTGTACACCCTAAGTGTTAGGATAAATACTGTACACTCTAAGTGTTGAAAGTGGAAGAATGTTGTACACTGTAAGTGTTTTAGAGTGGAGCAATATTGTATACTCTAAGTGTTGAGAGATAAGGAATGTTGTACACTCCAAGTGTTGAGAGTTGAGGAATGTTGTAAAGTGTAAGTGTAGAGAGTGAAAGAATGTTGTAAACTCTAAGTGTTGAGAGTGAAATAATGGTGAAACCAAGTTTTGAAGCTGAAGGAAAGCTGTACATCCTAAGTATTGAGAGTTTAAGAATGTTGCACACCCTAAGTGTTAGGAAGAATGTTGTACACTCTTAAGTGTAGAGAGTGAAAGAATGTTGTAAACTCTTAAGTGTCGAGAATGAAGGAATGTTGTACTCTAGAAATGTTAAAAATAGTGGAAAGTTGTACACACTGTGTATTGAGAGTAGAGGAATATTGTAAGATCGAATGCTGAAAATGAAGAAATTGTGTACACTCTAATGAATGAGAATGGGAGAATGATATACACGTTGAAGCGTCAAGAGAGGAGAAGTGTTGTGCTTTCTAGAACAATGAGACATGAGCATCAGTATAGAGCGTAGAAACAGAATTCTCTAGTTGTTTATGTAGAACTTTCTTTAATATCATTATCTTCAATTTATTTACTGGCACTCGACAGACGCTCCTAACATCACTCGACAGACGCTCCTAACATCACTCGACAGACGCTCTTAACATCACTCGACAGACGCTCTTAACATCATTCAACAGGCACTCCTAACATCACTCGATAGACGCTCCTAACATCACTCGATAGACGCTCCTAACATCACTCGACAGACGCTCTTAACATAACTCGACAGACGCTCCTAACATCACTCGACAGACGCTACTAACATCATTTGACAGAAGCTACTAACATAATTCGACAGAAGCTACTGACATAATTCGACAGAAGCTGCTACATAATTCAACGGAAGCTACTAACATCATTCGACAGAAGCTACTAACATCATTCGATAGAAGCTACTAACATCATTCGACAGAAGCTACTAACATCATTCGATAGAAGCTACTAACATTATTCGATAGAAGCTACTAACATCATTCGACAGAAGCTACTAACATAATTCGACAGAAGGTACTAACATCATTAGACAGAAGGTACTAACATCATTAGACAGAAGCTACTAACATCATTCGACAGAAACTAGTAACTCCATTCAACGGATACTAGTAACATCACTTGACAGACGCTAGTAACACCATTCGAGAGAAGCTACTCGATGGATGCTACAAATATCATTCGACAGACAATAACATCATTCGTCAGATGCTACTAACACCACTCAGCAGACAAGACCATCATAATTCGACACATACTACTAACATCATTCGACAGATGCTACTAACATCATTCGGTAGACAAGGCCATCATAATTCGGCACATGCTACTGACATCATTCGACAGATGCTACCAACTTTATTTGAAAGATGCTACCAACATCTTTTGACAGATGTTATTAACATCATTCGACAGATGCTACCAACATCATTCGACAGATGCTGCCAACATCATTTGACAGATGCTAAAAAACATTATTCGACAGATGCTACCAACATCATTCGACAGATGCTACCAACATCATTCGACAGATGCTACTAACATCATTCGACAGATCTCCAGCACTAAAAGTAAACTTTTAATCCAGAGACCACGCACCCCTTTAGATCATGGGGTAGGTTTAGTCGTGACTAACATTGGTTTAATATGAATAATAGTAGGTTTAGACGTGACTAACATTGATTTAATATGAATAAGAGTAGGTTTAGTCGTGACTAACAGAATGTTGTACGCTCTAAGTGTAGATAGAGAAAAAGTGTTGTACACTCAAAGTGTTGAGATTGAAATAATCCTGTACACGCTAAGGTAGATATGGAAAGAATGTTGCACACCCTAAGTGTCGAGATTTAAGAATGTTGTACACCCTAAGTGTTAGGATAAATACTGTACACTCTAAGTGTTGAAAGTGGAAGAATGTTGTACACTGTAAGTGTTTTAGAGTGGAGCAATATTGTATACTCTAAGTGTTGAGAGATAAGGAATGTTGTACACTCCAAGTGTTGAGAGTTGAGGAATGTTGTAAAGTGTAAGTGTAGAGAGTGAAAGAATGTTGTAAACTCTAAGTGTTGAGAGTGAAATAATGGTGAAACCAAGTTTTGAAGCTGAAGGAAAGCTGTACATCCTAAGTATTGAGAGTTTAAGAATGTTGCACACCCTAAGTGTTAGGAAGAATGTTGTACACTCTTAAGTGTAGAGAGTGAAAGAATGTTGTAAACTCTTAAGTGTCGAGAATGAAGGAATGTTGTACTCTAGAAATGTTAAAAATAGTGGAAAGTTGTACACACTGTGTATTGAGAGTAGAGGAATATTGTAAGATCGAATGCTGAAAATGAAGAAATTGTGTACACTCTAATGAATGAGAATGGGAGAATGATATACACGTTGAAGCGTCAAGAGAGGAGAAGTGTTGTGCTTTCTAGAACAATGAGACATGAGCATCAGTATAGAGCGTAGAAACAGAATTCTCTAGTTGTTTATGTAGAACTTTCTTTAATATCATTATCTTCAATTTATTTACTGGCACTCGACAGACGCTCCTAACATCACTCGACAGACGCTCCTAACATCACTCGACAGACGCTCTTAACATCACTCGACAGACGCTCTTAACATCATTCAACAGGCACTCCTAACATCACTCGATAGACGCTCCTAACATCACTCGATAGACGCTCCTAACATCACTCGACAGACGCTCTTAACATAACTCGACAGACGCTCCTAACATCACTCGACAGACGCTACTAACATCATTTGACAGAAGCTACTAACATAATTCGACAGAAGCTACTGACATAATTCGACAGAAGCTGCTACATAATTCAACGGAAGCTACTAACATCATTCGACAGAAGCTACTAACATCATTCGATAGAAGCTACTAACATCATTCGACAGAAGCTACTAACATCATTCGATAGAAGCTACTAACATTATTCGATAGAAGCTACTAACATCATTCGACAGAAGCTACTAACATAATTCGACAGAAGGTACTAACATCATTAGACAGAAGGTACTAACATCATTAGACAGAAGCTACTAACATCATTCGACAGAAACTAGTAACTCCATTCAACGGATACTAGTAACATCACTTGACAGACGCTAGTAACACCATTCGAGAGAAGCTACTCGATGGATGCTACAAATATCATTCGACAGACAATAACATCATTCGTCAGATGCTACTAACACCACTCAGCAGACAAGACCATCATAATTCGACACATACTACTAACATCATTCGACAGATGCTACTAACATCATTCGGTAGACAAGGCCATCATAATTCGGCACATGCTACTGACATCATTCGACAGATGCTACCAACTTTATTTGAAAGATGCTACCAACATCTTTTGACAGATGTTATTAACATCATTCGACAGATGCTACCAACATCATTCGACAGATGCTGCCAACATCATTTGACAGATGCTAAAAAACATTATTCGACAGATGCTACCAACATCATTCGACAGATGCTACCAACATCATTCGACAGATGCTACTAACATCATTCGACAGATCTCCAGCACTAAAAGTAAACTTTTAATCCAGAGACCACGCACCCCTTTAGATCATGGGGTAGGTTTAGTCGTGACTAACATTGGTTTAATATGAATAATAGTAGGTTTAGACGTGACTAACATTGATTTAATATGAATAAGAGTAGGTTTAGTCGTGACTAACATTGATTTAATATGAATAAGAGTAGGTTTAGTCGTGACTAACATTGATTTAATATGAATAAGAGTATGTTTAGTCTTGACTAACATTGATTTAATATGAATAAGAGTAGGTTTAGTCGTGACTAACATTGATTTAATATGAATAAGAGTAGGTTTAGTCGTGACTAATATTGATTTAATATCAGTAAAAGCTAAATCGCTAAAGACGCACTTCATAAAGTGCAGTACTAACTGGAAGACCATGGGTTCAATCCCGGGACCGGGGAAAAAGCAACAACTCACAAGACCCCTGGGAGTCATGACCCAGAGGGGCCCACCCCCCTTAGAGTGTCAGGAGTTTAAAGGGCCGAAACACTTGATTAAGGGTGGGTACTTCCTCTGATGATCTGAAGGAGTTGTGTTGTTGTTCCGCTCTCTACGGTAGAGAGTTTCCTGCATATGAATAATAGTAGGTTTAGTGGTGACTAATATTGATTTAATACTAATAATAGTAGGTTTAGTGGTGACTAATATTGATTTAATACTAATAATAGTAGGTTTAGTGGTGACTAACATTGATTTAATATTAATAATAGTAGGTTTAGTGGTGACTAATATTGATTTAATACTAATAATAGTAGGTTTAGTCGTGACTAACATTGATTTAATATGAGTAATAGTAGGTTTAGTCGTGACTAACCTTGATTTAATATCAATAAAAGTAGGTTTAGCTGTGACTAACATTCATTGGATAATAATAGTAATAGTAGGTTTAGTTGTGGCTAACATTGATTTAATATGAATAATAGTAGGTTTAGCCTTGACCAGCATTGATTTAATATGAATAATAATAATAATAATAATAATAATAATAGGATGTTTAACTGTGACTAACATTCATTGGATAATAATAATAATAGTAGGTTTAGCTGTGACTAACATTCATTGGATAATAATAACAGTAGTAGATTTAGCTATGGCTAACATTCATTGGATACTAATAGTAATATTAGGTTTAGCTGTGGCTAACGTTCATGTGATACTGATAATAATATTAGGTTTAGCTGTGGGTAACATTCATTGGATACTAATAGTAATATTAGATTTAGCTGTGGCTAACATTCATTGGATACTAATAGTAATAGTAGGTTTAGTTGTGGCTAACATTGATTTAATATGAATAATAGTAGGTTTAGTCGTGACTAACATTGATTTAATATCAATAAAAGTAGGTTTAGCTGTGACTAACATTCATTGGATAATAATAGTAATAGTAGGTTTAGTTGTGGCTAACATTGATTTAATATGAATAATAGTAGGTTTAGCCTTGACCAGCATTGATTTAATATGAATAATAATAATAATAATAATAATAATAGGATGTTTAACTGTGACTAACATTCACTGGATAATAATAATAATAGTAGGTTTAGCTGTGACTAACATTCATTGGATAATAATAACAGTAGTAGATTTAGCTATGGCTAACATTCATTGGATACTAATAGTAATATTAGGTTTAGCTGTGGCTAACGTTCATGTGATACTGATAATAATATTAGGTTTAGCTGTGGGTAACATTCATTGGATACTAATAGTAATATTAGATTTAGCTGTGGCTAACATTCATTGGATACTAATAGTAATATTAGGTTTAGCTGTGGCTAACGTTCATGTGATACTAATAGTAATATTAGGTTTAGTTGTGGGTAACATTCATTGGATACTAATAGTAATATTAGATTTAGCTGTGGCTAACATTCATTGGATACTAATAGTAATATTAGGTTTAGCTGTGGCTAACGTTCATTGGATAGAAATAATAGTCGTAATATACATGTCGCTGTGACCGTAGCTTCCAGGACTGCTGTAACAATCACCACAGCATCTACATCTGCTTTTATCGCCAACAGCTAAGTCACATTACTTACACCGACAAAATGTCTCAGGTGGTGGCTATCTTGTACCCAGAGATTGGAGCAGAATATTAGACGAGTAAAGAGACAGTGACTATCTGCAGAGTTATGTACATTACCGTATAGATTGGTAAGCTTACTTGCCACTGATTGCAGCATCTGCGAAGTCTTATAGTGATAGTTTTTATAGCACACACGGTATGTGTTTGATGTATGCTGTATGTTTGTATGTGACTCAGAGAGACGAGTGAGAGTAGCAAGTTGAAGAGGAATGCTTCCACAGTCCGCCCCCCCCCCCCCCAAACCTCAAGACGATTGTCATCCACAGCGTCTGAGAAAAAAACAAAGATTTATCTTACTCTCCTCAAACACTTTCTCCAAAATCTTACCCCATACCGAGTTCTTTGTCCCACAATACCAATCATCTTTCATCTAAATACGATAAAGAACATGATACACAACCTCACAATACCAAACATCTTTCATCTAAATACGATAAAGAACATGATACACAACCTCACAATACCAATCATCTTTCATCTAAATACAGTTAAGAACAAGATACACAACCTCACAATACCAAACATCTTTCATCTAAATACGATAAAGAACATGATACACAACCTCACAATACCAAACATCTTTCATCTAAATACAGTTAAGAACAAGATATACAACCTAACAATACCAATCATCTTTCATCGAAACACGTTAAACATCATGATACACAACCTCGCAGCCAGCTCTTTACCCAACAATACCAATCATCTTTCATCTAAATACAGTAAAGAACATGATACACAACCTCACAAACTCTGACAGTATCTCACAGCGCTGATCTTACAAGAATAAGAGACTTGGTTGTATTTTGTACCCTCAACACAGTCAACGAAGTCCAACTGTCCAGATAGCGCCTACTTCAACATTTAATTATTCCCTTTATCTTCTTCAGCACTTCCGTCATAAAGTATCTCTTATTTTTAATAAATAATATAAACATGAAACTTGTTTAAAATACTCGAAATAACAGCAAAATTTATTTGATTCTGTGCAAAAAAAAAAACCCCAAATAATTAAAAATTCATTTCTTTCTCCAGGCATATTATCTAGCACGCAGTCGGTTATAAATCTCACAGTGACAGCATCTCGTCTTTGGCCCTACCCTTAACTTCCAGACAGTCGCCTATAAATCTCACAGTGACAGCACCTGCTCTATCGCCCTACCTTCAACGTCCAGACAGTCGCTTATAAATTTTAGAATGACAGCGCCTGCTCTCTTGTCCTACCCTCAACTTATCCCCGTCCTGTCAGGCTTGTATTTATTCTCTACTCGCGGATATCATGGCAGGCTACATTTCTGTAGCTCATGCTTGGTTTACAGTTCTCAGACAGCACAAAGGAAGTAATAAATCTGTGTGACTGTCTGATAAAAGTTCTGTTCCTCTCTCTTAAGCCAGAACATCCGTTTTCTTTTATGGTAATATCTATATGTGCAACTGTTTACATATTTGTATTTATCTTTTCTTCTCCTTACAGTGTTATATCTATCTATTTCTCTGTCTAAATGGCTACATTTATCTTTTCTTCTCCCTACATAGTTGTATCTATATGTTTTTCTGTCTACATGGTTGTATTTATCTTTTCTTCTCCTTACATAGTTGTATCTATCTGTTTCTCTGCCTACATGGCTACATTTATCTGTACTTCTCCTTACATAGCTGTATCTATCTATTTCTCTGCTTTCATAGTTATAGAAATCTCTTTGTTTCCACATTTATATTTCTCATTTATTCACTTGCTTCGTTATATCTTCATGTTTCACTGCTTACATAATTATATCAATCTGGTTACATCAGACTGCCTCCTAGCATGGTTGTATCAATTTATTTGCTTACATAGTTATATCAGTTTGTTTGATTACCTCATTACATCCGACTGTCTGCTTATATAGTTAAATTAATCTATCTCATTACATGGCTATATCAGTCTGTCTGCTTATATGGTTATATTACTCTTTCTGCTTATATGGTTATACCAATCAGTCTGCTTATGTGGTTATAACAATCTGTGTGCTTATATGGTTATAACAGTCTGTCTTCTTTTGTGATTATAATAATCTGTCAGCTTATATGGTTATAACAATCTGGTTGCTTATATGGTTATAACAGTCTGTTTGCTTTTATTAGTAAAACAATCTGTCAGCTTATATGGTTATAACAATCTGTCAGCTTATATGGTTATAACAATCTGTCAGCTTATATGATTATAACAATCTGTCAGCTTATATGGTTATAACAATCTGTCAGTTTATATGGTTATAACAATCTGTCAGCTTATATGGTTACAACGATCTGTCAGCTTATATGGTTATAACAATCTGTCAGCTTATATTGTTATAACAATCTGTCAGTTTATATGATTATAACAATCTGTCAGCTTATATGGTTATAACAATCTGTCAGCTTATATGGTTATAACAATCTGTCAGCTTATATGATTATAACAATCTGTCAGCTTATATGATTATAACACTCTGTCAGCTTATATGATTATAACAGTCTGTCAGCTTATATGAGTATAACAATCTGCCAGCTTATATGATTATAACAATCTGTCAGCTTATATGATTATAACAATTTGTCAGCTTATATGATTATAACAATCTGTCAGCTTATATGATTATAACAATCAGTTTGCATGGTTATACGAATACGTACATTTATCAAGGAACGTACATACTTGTAAACACAGGCAGACAGACAGACAGACAGACAGACAGATAGATAGATAGATAGATAGATAGATAGATAGATAGATAGATAGATAGATAGATAGATTTTGGTAAGAGACACAAAACAGAAAAAAATGCTTTAATCAACAAAGTTATCTTTCCTTTGTATGGCAGCTGTTGTGATTGAAGGAGCTTTAAGACCCGAGGTCACAGTTTCTCACTTGCCAGAAAGCACAGGACACCGTTTCCTAAGTTAATATACTGAGATGAGTGAGCAAAGAACACAACACAGAACCGTGCCCTAAGTTAATATACTGAGATGAGTGAGCAAAGAACACTCTTACAAGAATAAGAGACTTGGTTGTATTTTGTACCCTCAACACAGTCAACGAAGTCCAACTGTCCAGATAGCGCCTACTTCAACATTTAATTATTCCCTTTATCTTCTTCAGCACTTCCGTCATAAAGTATCTCTTATTTTTAATAATAATATAAACATGAAACTTGTTTAAAATACTCGAAATAACAGCAAAATTTATTTGATTCTGTGCAAAAAAAAAAACCCCAAATAATTAAAAATTCATTTCTTTCTCCAGGCATATTATCTAGCACGCAGTCGGTTATAAATCTCACAGTGACAGCATCTCGTCTTTGGCCCTACCCTTAACTTCCAGACAGTCGCCTATAAATCTCACAGTGACAGCACCTGCTCTATCGCCCTACCTTCAACGTCCAGACAGTCGCTTATAAATTTTAGAATGACAGCGCCTGCTCTCTTGTCCTACCCTCAACTTATCCCCGTCCTGTCAGGCTTGTATTTATTCTCTACTCGCGGATATCATGGCAGGCTACATTTCTGTAGCTCATGCTTGGTTTACAGTTCTCAGACAGCACAAAGGAAGTAATAAATCTGTGTGACTGTCTGATAAAAGTTCTGTTCCTCTCTCTTAAGCCAGAACATCCGTTTTCTTTTATGGTAATATCTATATGTGCAACTGTTTACATATTTGTATTTATCTTTTCTTCTCCTTACAGTGTTATATCTATCTATTTCTCTGTCTAAATGGCTACATTTATCTTTTCTTCTCCCTACATAGTTGTATCTATATGTTTTTCTGTCTACATGGTTGTATTTATCTTTTCTTCTCCTTACATAGTTGTATCTATCTGTTTCTCTGCCTACATGGCTACATTTATCTGTACTTCTCCTTACATAGCTGTATCTATCTATTTCTCTGCTTTCATAGTTATAGAAATCTCTTTGTTTCCACATTTATATTTCTCATTTATTCACTTGCTTCGTTATATCTTCATGTTTCACTGCTTACATAATTATATCAATCTGGTTACATCAGACTGCCTCCTAGCATGGTTGTATCAATTTATTTGCTTACATAGTTATATCAGTTTGTTTGATTACCTCATTACATCCGACTGTCTGCTTATATAGTTAAATTAATCTATCTCATTACATGGCTATATCAGTCTGTCTGCTTATATGGTTATATTACTCTTTCTGCTTATATGGTTATACCAATCAGTCTGCTTATGTGGTTATAACAATCTGTGTGCTTATATGGTTATAACAGTCTGTCTTCTTTTGTGATTATAATAATCTGTCAGCTTATATGGTTATAACAATCTGGTTGCTTATATGGTTATAACAGTCTGTTTGCTTTTATTAGTAAAACAATATGTCAGCTTATATGGTTATAACAATCTGTCAGCTTATATGGTTATAACAATCCGTCAGCTTATATGATTATAACAATCTGTCAGCTCATATGGTTATAACAATCTGTCAGTTTATATGGTTATAACAATCTGTCAGCTTATATGGTTACAACGATCTGTCAGCTTATATGGTTATAACAATCTGTCAGCTTATATTGTTATAACAATCTGTCAGTTTATATGATTATAACAATCTGTCAGCTTATATTGTTATAACAATCTGTCAGCTTATATGGTTATAACAATCTGTCAGCTTATATGATTATAACAATCTGTCAGCTTATATGATTATAACACTCTGTCAGCTTATATGATTATAACAATCTGTCAGCTTATATGATTATAACAATCTGTCAGCTTATATGATTATAACAATCAGTTTGCATGGTTATACGAATACGTACATTTATCAAGGAACGTACATACTTGTAAACACAGGCAGACAGACAGACAGATAGATAGATAGATAGATAGATAGATAGATAGATAGATAGATAGATAGATATATAGATAGATAGATAGATTTTGGTAAGAGACACAAAACAGAAAAAAAATGCTTTAATCAACAAAGTTATCTTTCCTTTGTATGGCAGCTGTTGTGATTGAAGGAGCTTTAAGACCCGAGGTCACAGTTTCTCACTTGCCAGAAAGCACAGGACACCGTGCCCTAGGTTAATATACTGAGATGAGTGAGCAAAGAACACAACCAAGAACCGTGCCCTAGGTTAATATACTGACATGAGTGAGCAAAGAACACAACACAGAACCGTGCCTTAGGTTAATATCCTGAGATGAGTGAGCAAAGAACACAACACAGAACCGTGCCTTAGGTTAATATCCTGAGATGAGTGAGCAAAGAACACAACACAGAACCGTGCCTTAGGTTAATATCCTGAGATGAGTGAGCAAAGAACACAACACAGAGCCGTGCCTTAGGTTAATATACTGAGATGAGTGAGCAAAGAACACAACACAGAACCGTGCCTTAGGTTAATATACTGAGATGAGTGAGCAAAGAACACAACACAGAACCGTGCCCTAGGTTAAAATACTGAGATGAGTGAGCAAAGAACACAACCCAGAAGAAGAGAAGATAACTTGGAAACTGGAACTAGTAGAATGAGAATATCCCAATACGTGTAACATGTGGGAAATTCTTTACATTTCAGCATTTGCTGAGACAGACAGATGATAATGATGATGCTAATGATGATGATAATGATGATGGGGAACAGCACGGTAATAACTCAGCTAACGAGCCGTGCAACATGATTTCCCAAATCTTACACCCCCCCTCCACCTCCACCACTCTCACTCCCCGAGATACTAGCTATGGAGAAGAAGAGCGGGCATGAGACCAGGTATAGACGAAGTAGATACTGAAAGTAATAATGTAGATATTTTCCTGTAGTAGATGTGTCACACATCTCACCTGGTGCCCCCCTACACGACACAAAGTTTACAGGTAAAGCTTTCTAATCTGACGTGTTCCAACTCCAGGCGAAAACTTTTGAGTATATTTTATTACTACCTGACTTGGGGGCTTCGTCAGATCATGACGTTCTCTCTGGTGGCTTCGGCAGATCATGACGTTCTCTCTGGTGGCTTCGGCAGATCATGACGTTCTCTCTGGTGGCTTCGGCAGATCATGACGTTCTCTCTGGTGGCTTCGGCAGATCATGACGTTCTCTCTGGTGGCTTCGGCAGATCATGACGTTCTCTCTGGTGGCTTCGGCAGATCATGACGTTCTCTCTGGTGGCTTCGTCAGATCATGACGTTCTCTCTGGTGGCTTCGGCAGATCATGACGTTCTCTCTGGTGGCTTCGGCAGATCATGACGTTCTCTCTGGTGGCTTCGTCAGATCATGACGTTCTCTCTGGTGGCTTCGGCAGATCATGACGTTCTCTCTGGGGGCTTCGGCAGATCATGACACTCTCTGGGGGCTTCGGCAGATCATGAAATTCTCTCTGGGGGCTTCGGCAGATCATGACGTTCTCTCTGGGGGCTTCGGCAGATCATGACATTCTCTCTGGGGGCTTCGTCAGATCATGACATTCTCTCTGGGGGCTTCGTCAGATCATGAAATTCTCTCTAGGGGCTTCGTCAGATCATGACATTCTCTCTGGGGGCTTCGGCAGATCATAACATTCTCTCTAGGGGCTTCGGCAGATCATGACATTCTCTTTTTATTTTCAAATATGGCGAGGACTTTTTTTAGAAAATGCTGCATTTCTTTCTAAACCTAAAATAAGCCATTTCATTTTTTATTAATATTGTGGAAATCACGTTATACGAGAAAATACGAGGTTTAAACGAGGTTATCATGATTTGGATAAATGACTGTTTGGTAAGACGTGTTTTGTTTAAAAAAATATACTTGATGTTTTATCAGTTAATTAGAACTGTTTTTGATATTTCATCAATTAATTAGAACTGTTCTTGATGTTTCATCAGTTAATTAATTATAACTGTTCTTGATGTTTCATCGTTTAAATACAATTGTACTTGATGTTTCATCAGTTAATTAATTAGAACTATTCTTGATGTTTCATCCGTTAATTAATTAGAACTGTTCTTGATGTTTCATCATTTAATTAATTAGAACTGTTCTTGATGTTTCATCAGTTAATTAATTAGAACTGTACTTGATGTTTCATCATTTAATTAATTAGAACTGTTCTTGATTTTTCCTCATTTAGTTAGACCTATTCTTGATGTTTCATATGTAAATTAAATCTTTCATTGTGCTGATGTTCAGTTTATGGAACATCTTGTTTTCTGTAAAGTGAAAGATATTTAGCAACTCATTACAGATCTTGTAGGTAATATTTGAGACCTATAGTTCCGGCCACATATATACTGACTTCCTTGTACTGAGCACATGGATTACACTGAAACTTAAATGCTTTGTTATTTCAGTTTGTGTTATTATCTTTATACGAAGTAATGCACAATGCCTGGAACAGAGAGAAGGTATGACAAGGGACGGAATGTCAGACGGGCTTGCGAGCTTTATTCTTCATTCTCTGAAAATAACATTGTTCCTTTTCAGTAATTTATTACTTACCAGATCCGTGCCCTAAGTTAATATACTGAGATGAGTGAGCAAAGAACACAACACAGAGCCGTGCCCTAGGTTAATATACTGAGATGAGTGAGCAAAGAACACAACACAGAACCGTGCCCTAGGTTAATATACTGAGATGAGTGAGCAAAGAACACAACACAGAGCCGTGCCCTAGGTTAATATACTGAGATGAGTGAGCAAAGAACACAACCAAGAACCGTGCCTTAGGTTAATATACTGAGATGAGTGAGCAAAGAACACAACCCAGAACCGTGCCCTAGGTTAATATACTGAGATGAGTGAGCAAAGAACACAACCAAGAACCGTGCCCTAGGTTAATATACTGAGATGAGTGAGCAAAGAACACAACCCAGAACAAGAGAAGATAACTTGGAAACTGGAACTAGTAGAATGAGAACATGCCAATACGTGTAACATGTGGGAGATTCTTTACATTTCAGCATTTGCTGAGACAGACAGATGATAATGATGATGATAATGATGATGATAATGATGATGATGGGGAACAGCACGGTAATAACTCAGCTAACGAGCCGTGCAACATGATTTCCCAAAGCTTACACCCCCCCTCCACCTCCACCACTCTCACCCCCCGAGATACTAGCTATGGAGAAGAAGAGCGGGCATGAGACCAGGTATAGACGAAGTAGATACTGAAAGTAATAATGTAGATATTTTCCTGTAGTAGATGTGTGACACATCTCACCTGGTGACCCCCTACACGACACAAAGTTTACAGGTAAAGCTTTCTAATCTGACGTGTTCCAACTCCAGGCGAAAACTTTAGAGTACACTTTATTACTACCTGACTTGGGGGCTTCGTCAGATCATGACATTCTCTCTGTGGGCTTCGTCAGACCATGACATTCTCTCTGGGGGCTTCGGCAGATCATGACATTCTCTCTGGGGCTTCGGCAGATCATGACATTCTATCTGAGGGCTTCGTCAGACCATGAAATTCTCTCTGGGGGCTTCGTCAGACCATGACATTCTCTCTGTGGGCTTCGTCAGATCATGACATTCTCTCTGGAGGCTTCGGCAGATCATGACATTCTCTCTGGGGGCTTCGTCAGACCATGACATTCTCTCTGGGGGCTTCGGCAGATCATGACATTCTCTCTGGGGGCTTCTGCAGATCATGACATTCTCTCTGGGGGCTTCTGCAGATCATGACATTCTCTCTGGGGGCTTCGTCAGATCATGACATTCTCTCTGGGGGCTTCGGCAGATCATGACATTCTCTCTAGGGGCTTCGGCAGATCATGACATTCTCTCTAGGGGCTTCGGCAGATCATGACATTCTTTCTGGGGACTTCGGCAGATCGTGACATTCTCTCTTTATTTTCAAATATGGCTTGGACTTTTTTAGAAAATGCTGCATTTCTTTCTAAACCTAAAATAAGTAATTTCATTTTTTATTAATATTGTGGAAATCACGTTATACGACAAAATACGAGGTCTAAACGAGGTTATCATGATTTGGATGAATGACTGTTTGGCAAGACGTATTTTGTTTAAAAAAATATACTTGATGTTTTATCAGTTAATTAGAACTGTTTTTGATATTTCGTCAATTAATTAGAACTGTTCTTGATGTTTCATCAGTTAATTAATTATAACTGTTCTTGATGTTTCATCAGTTAATTACCACTGTTCTTGATGTTTCATCAGTTAATTAATTAGAACTGTTCTTGATGTTTCATCCGTTAATTAATTAGAACTGTTCTTGATGTTTCATCAGTTAATTAGAACTGTTCTTGATGTTTCATCAGTTAATTAATTAGAACTGTACTTGATGTTTCATCATTTAATTAATTAGAACTGTTCTTGATTTTTCCTCATTTAGTTAGACCTATTCTTGATGTTTCATATGTAAATTAAATCTTTCATTGTGCTGATGTTCAGTTTATGGAACATCTTGTTTTCTGTAAAGTGAAAGATATTTAGCAACTCATTACAGATCTTGTAGGTAATATTTGAGACCTATAGTTCCGGCCACATATATACTGACTTCCTTGTACTGAGCACATGGATTACACTGAAACTTAAATGCTTTGTTATTTCAGTTTGTGTTATTATCTTTATACGAAGTAATGCACAATGCCTGGAACAGAGAGAAGGTATGACAAGGGACGGAATGTCAGACGGGCTTGCGAGCTTTATTCTTCATTCTCTGAAAATAACATTGTTCCTTTTCAGTAATTTATTACTTACCAGATCTGGTAATTCTTACCAGTAACAATGTGAATTCCATGCAAGAAAAAATAGATAGCCTGTCTTCACTGGCTAGTAAAATAAGACTTGAAATTAACAAGGACAAAACAAAAATAATGAAAATTCCTATTAATCACAATGGAAAAATACACGTAGAAGATATTGAAGAAGTCAGTCAATCTGCATACCTTGGCAGCTACATAGACCAGGACGGTGACACCAGAAAGGAAGTTAGAATTAGAATTGCAAAAGCAGCATCAATCTTCAAGAATCTTGAAAACATATGGCATTCAAAAGTTATAAGCACAAAAACCAAGTTAAGATTATTCAATTCAAATGTGATATCCACCCTCATTTATGCATGCGAAAGCTGGAAAACAACTAAAGAAATAGACAAGAAATTAGACTCTTTTGAAAACAAATGCCTAAGGAAAATACTCGGCATCAAGTGGAACGAATTCAAGAACAACGCAGAGATAAGACAGATGACTGAACAACAACCAGTCTCATGGGTGATCAGGAAAAGGAGATGGACATATGTTGGTCACTTGATGAGAAGAAATGATCAGAGAATCCCAAAACAAGCTATCAAGTGGAACTCAACAAGCCAAAGAAAAAAGAGGCAGATCGCGTGAAACTCTGAAGAGGACATTATTAAGAGAGGCCAAATTAACGGGCATAAAATCCTTTGATGAGGTTGAAAGACTCGCCGAAAACAGGAAAAATTTGGCAAACTACTTTGTGAGCCCTATGTGACGTTTAACGGCACGGGAAAGATATAAAATATAAGAAGACCTGGAGACATTGTGGTCTGACTTAATGACCGGTGTAGTTAGTTCCCATGTTTCTTCTTTTGACTTTTGTTTTCTGTTAGACCATTTCGTCTACACTTCCAGTCCACTATTAGCCTCTGAGCCATGCAGTATATGAAGCTAATAGCTTGCCACACTCAACTTTCTATGTCAACATAAATATCTCTGTGGAATCTCCAATATTCTTCAGCTTGGCGTGTCTGACCAGGAGAATGATGCATTTTTATAGTCAATATAAGTTTGTCAGGTCAAGGTAGATATTTACAGCAATATCATTTCTACACAGCCATTAAACATTGATAGGGGAGGTAAGTCTGCATCGGTTTTCGTCTCTCAGAGAGTGGCATTATCTCCCTTCCTGATCTGCAATGTCCTGAGAAGAGATTGCTCCAGTAAGTCTACGAGAGAAGAAGAGAGAGAGGGTCAGGAAGGGATGGAGAGAAAGAGAGAGAGAGGGGGAGAAAGAGAGAGAGAGAGGGAAAGAGAGATAATACAGAGAAAGAGAGATAGAGACAGAGAAAGAGGGAGACAGAAGGAAGGGAGAGAAAGGGAAATAAGGAGATAGAGACCCGCAGAGAGCGGAGGAGAGAGAGGGAAAGAAGGAGAGATAGATAGAGACAGAAAGAGGGAGGAGAGAGAGAGGGAAAGAACGAGAGATAGAGACAGAAAGACGAAGGGGAGAGAGAGGGATAGAAGGAGAGATAGAGACAGAGGGAGGGAGAGAGGGGAGAGAGAGGGAAAGAACGAGAGGTAGAGACAGGGAGGAAGACAGAAGGAGGGAGAGAGAGGGAAAGAAGGAGGAAGGGGGAGAGAGAGAGGGAAAGAAGGAGGAAGGGGGAGAGAGAGAGGGAAAGAAGGAGAGAGATAGAGATACAGAGAGAAGGAGGGAGAGAGAAAAAGAAAGGAGAGAGAGAAACACAGAGAGGAGGGAGAGAGAGGAAAAGAAGAAGAGAGAGACAGAGCGAGAGAGTGAACTAGACGGAAGGAAAGAGGGAAGGAGTGAGAGAGAGGGAAAGACACGTAGAAGATATTGAAGAAGTCAGTCAATCTGCATACCTTGACAGCTACATAGACCAGGACGGTGACACCAGAAAGGAAGTTAGAATTAGAATTGCAAAAGCAGTATCGATCTTCAAGAATCTTGAAAACATATGGCATTCAAAAGTTATAAGCACAAAAACCAAGTTAAGATTATTCAATTCAAATGTGATATCCACCCTCATTTATGCATGTGAAAGCTGGAAAACAACTAAAGAAATAGACAAGAAATTAGACTCTTTTGAAAACAAATGCCTAAGGAAAATACTCGGCATCAAGTTGAATGAATTCAAGAACAATGCAGAGATAAGACAGATGACTGAACAACAACCAGTCTCATGGGTGATCAGGAAAAGGAGATGGACATATGTTGGTCATGTGATGAGAAGAAATGATCAGAGAATCCCAAAACAAGCTATCAAGTGGAACTCAACAAGCCAAAGAAAAAAGAGGCAGATCGCGTGAAACTCTGAAGAGGACATTATTAAGAGAGGCCAAATTAACGGGCATAAAATCCTTTGATGAGGTTGAAAGACTCGCCGAAGACAGGAAAAATTGGCGAACTACTTTGCGAGCCCTATGTGACGTTTAACTGCACGGGAAAGATATAAGATATAAGAAGACCTGGAGACATTGTGGTCTGACTTAATGACCGGTGTAGTTAGTTCCCATGTTTCTTCTTTTGACTTTTGTTTTCTGTTAGATCATTTCGTCTACACTTCCAGTCCACTATTAGCCTCTGAGCCATGCAGTATATGAAGCTGATAGCTTGCCACACTCAACATTCTATGTCAACATAAATATCTCTGTGGAATCTCCAATATTCTTCAGCTTGGCGTGTCTGACCAGGAGAATGATGCATTTTTATAGTCAATATAAGTTTGTCAGGTCAAGGTAGATATTTACAGCAATATCATTTTTACACAGCCATTAAACATTGATAGGGGAGGTAAGTCTGCATCGGTTTTCGTCTCTCAGAGAGTGGCATTATCTCCCTTCCTGATCTGCAATGTCCTGAGAAGAGATTGCTCCAGTAAGTCTACGAGAGAAGAAGAGAGAGAGGGTCAGGAAGGGATGGAGAGAAAGAGAGAGAGAGGGGGAGAAAGAGAGAGAGAGAGGGAAAGAGAGATAAGACAGAGAAAGAGAGATAGAGACAGAGAAAGAGGGAGACAGAAGGAAGGGAGAGAAAGGGAAATAAGGAGATAGAGACCCGCAGAGAGGGGAGGAGAGAGAGGGAAAGAAGGAGAGATAGATAGAGACAGAAAGAGGGAGGAGAGAGAGAGAGGGAAAGAACGAGAGAGAGAGACAGAAAGACGGAGGGGAGAGAGAGGGATAGAAGGAGAGATAGAGACAGAGGGAGGGAGAGAGGGGAGAGAGAGGGAAAGAACGAGAG
The DNA here is from genome assembly GCA_009760885.1 of Achatina immaculata. Lineage (NCBI taxonomy): Eukaryota > Metazoa > Mollusca > Gastropoda > Stylommatophora > Achatinidae > Lissachatina > Lissachatina immaculata. The sequence continues at coordinate 7,893,727 of CM019712.1, read as the reverse complement.
GTAGAGACAGGGAGGAAGACAGAAGGAGGGGAGAGAGAGGGAAAGAAGGAGGAAGGGGGAGAGAGAGAGAGGGAAAGAAGGAGAGAGATAGAGATACAGAGAGAAGGAGGGAGAGAGAAAAGGAAAGGAGAGAGAGAAACACAGAGAGGAGGGAGAGAGAGGAAAAGAAGAAGAGAGAGACAGAGCAAGAGAGTGAACTAGACGGAAGGAAAGAGGGAAGGAGTGAGAGAGAGGGAAAGACACAGAGAGATAGAGAGAGAGGGAGACAGAGGAAGGGAGAGAGAAGGGAGAGATATAGAGACAGAGAGAGGGAGACAAGGGAGGGATAGAAAGAGATAGAGACAGATGGCAGAGACCGAAGGAGGGAGAGAGAGAGGGGGAAGGAAGAAAGAGAGAGACAGAGACAGAAAGAGGAAGGGAGAGAGAGAGGGAAAGGAAAGAGATAGAGACAGAGGGAGGGAAGAGAAGGAGAGAAAGAGACAGAGGGAGATAGAGGGTGGATAGAAAGAGAGAGAGAAATACAGAGAGAGACAGAAGGAGACAGAGGAGGTATAGAAGGAGAGAGATACAGAGAGAGACAGGGGGTATAGAAGGAGAGAGAAATACAGAGAGAGACAGGGGGAAAAAGAGGAGGGATAGTAGGAGAGAGAAATACAGAGAGAGACAGGGGGAGACAGAGGAAGGATATAAGGAGAGAGATACAGAGAGAGACAAAGTATAGAAGGAGAGAGAAATATCGAGAGTGACAGAGGGAGACAGAGGAGGGATAGAAGGAGAGAGAAATACAGAGAGAGACAGGGGGTATAGAAGGAGAGAGAGATACAGAGAGTGACGAGGGAGACAGAGGGAGACAGAGTAGGAAGAGATAGAAAGAGAGAGAGATAGAGAAAGAGAGGGGGAGACAGAGGGAGAATAGAAGGAGAGAGAGAGACACACAGAGAGAGGGAGACAGAGGGGAAATAGGAGAGAGAGATAGAGACAGAGAGAGAGAGGGAGACAGAGAGGGAATAGAAGGAGAGAGAGACAGAGAGAGAGGGAAACAGAGAGGGAATAGAAGAAGAGAGAGATAGAGACAGAGAGAAGAAGAAGACATAGGGGGAAGAGATATAAGGAGAGAGAGATAGAGACAGAGAGAGAGGGAGACAGAGGGGGAAGAGATAGAAGGAGAGAGAGATAGAGACAGAGGGGGAAGAAATAGAAGGAGAGAGATAGAGATAGAGATCGAGGAAGACAGAGGGGGAAGAGATAGAAGAAGAGAGAGAGTTAGAGACAGAGAGACACAGAGGCGGACAGAGAGAGGGAGGGAGGGAGAGAGAAGGAGACGATGGGGAATAGAAGGAGAGAGATATAGAGACAGAGGGAGACAGAGGAGGAAGACAGAAGGAGAGAGAGTTAGAGACAGAGAGACACAGAAGCAGACAGAGGAAGTGAAGGAGGGAGAGAGAAGGAAAGAATGAGAGAGAAAGAGCAAAGAACAACAAGAACAGCAACAATAACAACAGCAACAACAAAAACAACAACAGCAATAAGAACAGCAACAGCAACAAGAACAACAGAAAACAACAGCAACAAGAACAACAAGAACAACACCCAGCATCAACAACACCCTACAACAACAACACAAAACAACAACAACAAGAACAACACCCGACAACAACAACGAAACCAACAGCAACAAGAACAACAACACCCGACAACAACAACGAAACCAACAGCAACAAGAACAACAACACCCGACAACAACAACGAAACCAACAGCGACAAGAACAACAGCAGCCACAACAAAATAAAACAACAACAAAAACAACAGCAACAACAACAAAAACAACAGCGACAAGGATAAGAACAGCAACATCCAAGACAACAACAACAAGAAAAACAACAGCAACAACAACAAAAACAACAGCGACAAGGATAGAACAGCAACATCCAAGACAACAACAACAAGAAAAACAACAGCAACAACAACAAAAACAACAGCGACAAGGATAAGAACAGCAACATCCAAGACAACAACAACAAGAAAAACAACAGCAACAACAACAAAATCAACACCGACAAGGATAAGAACAGCAACAACCAAGACAACAACAACAACAAAAACAACAACAACAAAAACAACAGAAACAACATCGACAAGGATAAGAACAGCAACATCCAAGACAACAACAACAAGAAAAACAACAGTAACAACAACAAAATCAACACCGACAAGGAAGAGAACATAAACATCCAAGACAACAACAACAAGAAAAACAAAAGAAAGAACAACAAAAACAACAGCGACAACAACAAAAACAACAGCAACAACCAAGACAACAACAACAACAAAAACAACAGCGACAACAACAAAACCAACAGCAACAACCAAGACAACAACAACAAAAACAACAGCGACAACAACAAAAACAACAGCAACAACAACAAAAAACAACAGCGACAATAAGAAAAACAACAACAACAAAAACAACAACAACAACAAAAACAACAGCGACAACAAAAACAACAACAAGAAAAAAAACAACAACAACCAATACAGCAACACCAACAAAAACAACAACAACAAGAAAAACAACAACAACAAGAAAAACAACAACAAGAAAAACAACAACAACAAGATAAACAACAACAAGAAAAACAACAACAAGAAAAACAACGACAAGAAAAACAACAACAACAACGACAACAACAACAAGAAAAACAACAACAAGAAAAACAACAACAACACTAACAAAAACAACAGCGACAAGTATAAGAACAGCAAACAAGAACAATAATACCCAACAACAACAATAACTGTAGGAAATAATAACTCAACATATGAAGCTTAATAAACGTATATAAGAAACATACAGAAACCAGAGCAGGTACAAAATTTCTCCATTTACAGTAACAAAAGCAGGTACAGACTTTCCCCATTTACAGAAAGCAAACCACATATAGATTTTCCTCATTTACAGAAAGCAAACCACATATAGATTTTCCTCATTTACAGAAAGCAAACCACATATAGATTTTCCTCATTTACAGAAAGCAAACCACATATAGATTTTCCTCATTTACAGAAAGCAAACCACATATAGATTTTCCCCATTTACAGAAAGCAAACCACATATAGATTTTCCCCATTTACAGAAAGCAAACCACATATAGACTTTGCGCGTTTACATAAAGCAAACCACATATAGATTTTCCCCATTTACATAAAACAAAGCACGTATAGACTTTCCTCATTTCTCGTTTTCCCCAAGTTGCTGAACTACATAACAGGACAGACAGAAGATTTAGAAAGATCTGGAAACGAAAGATGGAAAGATGAGCTAGAACAAATAATGAGGTTCTGTGTGTCTTCAGTTGTTAATTTTTTAAAAACTTACGCTTCGGATAAGTCAGGATCAAGCTGTTCAGACAGACATACCGGCGGACAGACATACAGGCGGACAGACAGACAAACATGCACGTAGCTGGAAGAAAAACAGACAGACAGGCGGACAGACAGACAAACATGCACGTACCTGGAAGAAAAGCAGACAGACAGGCGGACAGACAGACAAACATGCACGTACCTGGAAGAAAAGCAGACAGACAGGCGGACAGACAGATAAACATGCACATAGCTGGAAGAAAACAGACAGACGGGGGGCAGACAGACATACATGCGCGTAGCTGGAAGAAAAACAGACAGACAGCAGACAGACAAATATGCACGTAGACGGAAGAAAAATGGACAGACAGACGGACAGGCAGACAAATTTACACGTAGACGGAACAAAAACAGACAGACAGCAGACAGGCAGACAAACATGCACGTAGCTGTAAGAAAAACACACAGGCGGACAGACAGGCATACATCCCCGTAGCTGGAAGAAAAACAGACAGACAGGCAGACAGACAAACATGCACGAAGCTGGAAGAAAAACAGAACGCCAAGCAGACAGGCAGACAAATATGCACGTAGACGGAATAAAAATGGACAGACAGGCAGACAAACAAACATGCACGTAGACGGAAGAAAAACAGACAGGCAGACAGAGAGACAGACATTTTAGCTGGGTCAGTCATGAGCTGTGATGACATACACACCTGGCTTGGTGCAGGATGGAGTGAGCATTTGCTATTGATTGACGTGTTGCACATGCCACGTGCTGGCACATCTGTCGCGCACCAAGAACACGATTTGTGGTTCAATTTTCTCATATTCTGACACACAAATTGCAAAACATGCTGGAAAATGTTTGTAAATGTGAGCAGTTCATGCATGCTTGTGGGCCACATTATATATATGTATGCATATATATATATATATATATATATATATATATATATTTGCAACCATTGTTAAATATCTCATTACTGTATATTCTATCTGTGTACACATAAGACTATCAGCTTGACTTCTATAAACTATAAATCTTTATAGTCTATCATCTTTTCGTCCGTCAGTCATTCCATCTTTCATATTCTCTGTATAACCATCAAATCTTTTTATCTATCAGTCCATCTATCTGTCTGACTATCCAGATCACTTTGTCTGTCTATAAATATGTCTGTCGATTTGTTTGTCATTTATTTGTCTGTAATTCATACCAGCCCATGTTACGCCAGCCCATGTTATGTCAGCCCATGTTATGTCAGCCCTTGTTATGTCAGCCCTTGTTATGTCAGCCCTTGTTATGTCAGCCCATGTTATGTCAGCCCATGTTATGTCAGCCCTTGTTATGTCAGCCCTTGTTATGCCAGCCCATGTCATTATCAGTCCGTCTCTTGTCCAGATCTTCTCATCTCCAACATTTGTTGATCTCTTGTTACATCTCCAACATTTGTTGGTCCTTACGGTAATGTAAGTGTGTAATCATGTCTTCTTGTTTAAACTTTTTTTTCTTTGGGGAACTTTCGTGGATATAGCTGCACTCTGAGCATCGAGACACAGTTTGGTTCAAGACACAGAATTTGTCCAAGACACAGAGTTGAACCAAGACACAGAATTTGGTCAAGACACAGGATTTGGTCAAGACATAGATTTTGAGATAGACATAGAATTTGATCGAGACATACATTTTGGCCAAGAGCTGGGAACTACAGGGAACCGAACGCTAGACTCCAGGCTGCTGCAACATAACACGATGTTAAATTAAATGCTGGAACTTTTGTTAAATTCTCTGTTTGAAATAATTTCATATCTTGGATGTGTATTTCCTATCACAGGACACCTGGAGGTTTGGCAACATTTCTATTTCAACAAAGAACAGCTACATGTTACCTCCAGGTGAGAGATGAACATAGCGTGAAGGCAAACAAGTACAGATTTTGCGATATCTACGTCCCACATGAGGGAAATGATTCGTGTGTAAAATGAAACAAAAACTCTACATATCTTCTAAGCTACTTAACTGCACTCGACTTTCTGCTAAAATTACCTGGTGCACTCGACTTTCTGCTAAAATTACCTGGTGCACTCGACTTTCTGCTAAAATTACCTGGTGCACTCGACTTTCTGCTAAAATTACCTGGTGCACTCGACTTTCTGCTAAAATTACCTGGTGCACTCGACTTTCTGCTAAATTTACCTAGCGCGCTGGACTTTCTGCTAAAAATACCTAGCACCCTCGACTTTCTGCTAAAATTACCTGCTGTGGTTGAATTTTAATTGGGATAGTTATTGCGCTGTGCTTTTCGGTTACTTAGTGCAGTGAGGTATTTATTTACTTTATCTGGTGCACTGAGATTTTTTTGTTGGTTAGGTTACTTAGTGCAGTAAGATCCGTCTGTATATGTTGTATGATGCTGATACTTGACAACTTACGTTTCTAGCGTTTGTGCTTATTATATGATGTTGACACTTGACAACTCTGTGTAATTTTCTAGAGTCTGTATATGTTATATGATGTTGACATTTGACAACTCTGTGTAATTTTCTAGAGTCTGTATATGTTATATGATATTGACACTTGACAACTGTCTACATTTCTAGAGTCTCTATATGTTTTATGATGTTGACACTTGACAATTCTGTCTACGTTTGGTATCATTTGTGTGGAAGCATGCATTGGTCTTTTTTTGTAGAAAATAATTTCAAACATTTCATTATCCTGTTCATTTTCGCTTCACAATTTACAATTGTCTGTAACAAGGAATATAAGATGTAAGATCTTTTCTTTCTCCTGAATATAAGATGTAAGATCTTTTCTTTCTCCTGAATGTAAGATGTAAGATCTTTTCTTTCTCCTGAATGTAAGATGTAAGATCTTTTCTTTCTCCTGAATGTAAGATGTAAGATCTTTTCTTGTATGTTCTCCTGTATCCTAGCACTCACATTTCATCTTTACATATGGCTTTTATTTCGTCAGATGGCAACCGCGATAGAATAGGAGAACCTGAAACATGTATTTCTAGAAGAGGAGAACCTGTAACATGTATATCTAGAAGAAGAGAACCTGTAACATGTATTTCTAGAATAGGAGATCTTGTAACATGTATTTCTAGAATAGGAGATCTTGTAACATTTATTTGTAGAAGAGGAGAACTTGTAATATGTATTTCTAGAAGAGACGAACCTGTAACATGTATTTGTAGAAGAGGAGGACTTGTAATATGTATTTCTAGAAGAGGAGAACTTGTAACAAGTATTTCTAGAAGAGGAGAACTTGTAACATGTATTTGTTGAAGAGGAGAACTTGTAACATGTATTTCTAGAAGAGGAGAACCTGTAACATGTATTTCTAGAAGAGGAGAACTTGTAACATGTATTTTTAGAAGAGGAGAAATTTTAACATGTATTTCTAGAAAAGGAGAAATGTAACATGTATTTCTAGTCTACATTCGTGACTCTCAAGTGCTTTTTTTTCTATGACACAAGCCTGATGTAATCGATCTATCAATTCCGTATCTAGATCAATGTCAGCAGATCTGGGATGTCACGGAAACTTAAGAAATCTTTCCGTGAAAATCTACTCATATTTTAAACTCAGAAGAATCTACCCACATTTTATACTCAGAAAAATCCATCCATATTTTGTACCCGAAAAATCTACAAAATGTACCCATATTTTAAACTCATAAAAATCTACCCATGTTTTAAACTCATAAAAATCTACCTATATTTTAAACTCATAAAAATCTACCCATGTTTTAAACTCATAAACTATAGATAATGAAGCGGAAACCTGGATCTATAACTGTCGTCATATCTTGGTCATTAAAAGCTGTCCTGGAGAAACATCTGTTTTACTGGACCAAAACCTGCGTCTACAGATCAGACAGATCATAGAGATCAGACAGATCAGACAGATCAGACAGATCATACAGATCATACAGATCAGACAGATCAGACAGATCATAGAGATAATAGAGATCAGACAGATCATAAAGATCAGACAGATCAGACAGATCATAGAAATCAGACAGATCAGACAGATCAAACAGATCATAGAGATCAGACAGATCAGACAGATCATAGAGATCCGACAGATCAAACAGATCATAGAGATCAGACAGATCATAGAGATCAGACAGATCAGACAGATCATAGAGATCAGACAGATCAGACAGATCATAGAGATCCGACAGATCAAACAGATCATAGAGATCAGACAGATCATACAGATCATACAGATCAGACAGATCATAGAGATCAGACAGATCAGACAGATTATAGAGATCAGAGAGATCAGACATATCATGGAGATCAGACAGATCAGACAGATCATAGAGATCAGACAGATCATAAAGATCATAAAAATCATAAAGATCATAGAGATCAGACAGATCATAAAGATCAGACAGATCAGACAGATCATAGAGATCCGACAGATCATAGAGATCAGACAGATCAGACAGATCATAGAGATCAGACAGATCATAAAGATCAGACAGATCAGATATATCATGGAGATCAGACAGATCAGACAGATCATAAAGATCAGACAGATCATAGAGATCAGACAGATCAGACAGATCATAGAGATCAGACAGATCATAAAGATCAGACAGATCAGATATATCATGGAGATCAGACAGATCAGACAGATCAGACAGATCATAGAGATCATACAGATCAGACAGATCATAAAGATCAGACAGATCATAGAGATTAGACAGATCATAAAGATCAGACAGATCAGACATATCATGGAGATCAGACAGATCAGACAGATCATAGAGATCAGACAGATCATAGAGATCAAACAGATCATAAAGATCAGACAAATCAGAGTCAGACCTCGCAAACATCAGACACTGACTACTTGATTATATTGCTGAAAACCGTATTGACGGATGGGACATATAAGGACATCATCAGGACTATTGGAGGACACAAGAGTATTTGAGGACATGACAGGTATATTACAACACAAGAGTACAGGACTACAACATAAATATATTAGAACAAAAGAGTACAGAAGGAAACCAGAAATATATTAAAACAAAAGAGTATTTCAGGAGATCACAAGTAAATTAAAATAGTAGAGTATAAGAGGACATCAGAAATATATTAGAACATAAAGTATAGCAGGACGTTACAAGTATATAAGAATATAAAGTACAGAAGGACATTTATATTAGAACATAAAGTACAGGAAGATATTTATATTAGAATAAAAAGTACAGGAAGATATTTATATTCGAACATAAAGTACATGAGGTCATTACAAGTATATTAGAACATCAAGTATATGAGGACATTTATATTAGAACATAAAGTATAGGAGGATATTGGAAGTATATTAGAACATAAAGCACAGAAGGACATTACACGTATAATAGAACATAAGGTATAGGAGAACAGTACAAGTAGATTAGAACATAAAGTATAGGAGGACATTAGAAGTATATCAGTACACATATTATAAGAAGACAGCAAGTCGTTGGGGGACATGAGAAGTATATCTGAACAAATACTATAAGATGACAGCAAGATATAAAAGGACATCAAGTTATAAGAGGACAACAAGTTATAAGAGGACATCAAGTTATAAGAGGACATCAAGTTATAAGAGGACATCAAGCTATAAGAGGACATCAAGTTATAAGAGGACATCAAGCTATAAGAGGACATCAAGTTATAAGAGGACATCAACCTGTAAGAGGACTCTTGGAAACAAGAAAGAGAGAAATGTTTAAATACCTGCACAACAAACCAAGAATAACGGGAGCAGGATACACGATTTGAAAATTGCTGTCTGCAGTAGCGAATAAACTGTAAGTAAATGTGATCTTTCGAAACAAAAGAAAACAAGACAAGCAACAACTTTTTGTGTCTTAAGATAAAGAAATTAATGTCTTGCCCCAAACTGCCAGTTGTATATACATTTCTCCACCAGTTGCTTTGCTTTCTTCACCACGCAGATAAAGGTCAGAGTTCACTCAGGTCACCTTGATACCCTCGTTCTTTCCACAGTGTCTGAGTGGGTCTTGTCTCAAGTACATCAAGACCACGTGGGAGCTCTTCCATTCACTGTAGGTAATCTGATCTCGTGTACACATTTGTCTCGTGTACACACTTGTCTCGTGAGTGACAATAATTTCAAAGTTCTCACGACCAGATTTGCTCAGACCTTAACTGAAAAATAAACTACGCTCGCTAAAGTCAGGTTCTGAAAGTTTACAGTCAACTTTTACAAATTCATGAAATAATCTTTTTATTTGAAACGAAGAAAAAAAAAATCTAACACCAAGAAATGACATTGTTGGTATCTACAAGTTTTTCAAACAACATAACTGCTAACGTGTTTATAATATATACACAGATAGTCCCCGCTTTACAACCTCTCGATTTACGACGTTTCGTTTTTCCAACCATTGGATCAGTGAGTGACGTCTTACCATAAATTTACACATTTTTTTTTAGAAAATACAGAACTTATTGAATGTAAGTTTACTTATTTGAAAGTAACTGAACAAATGATAAGGTCACTCATTTCATTTTTTATGTTTTAAAATATATGCCTGCTAATTTACGATAAAATACTGTCTGTTTCTCCATATGACATTCGTTCTACGTGCATTTCACTTTCTGACATGGTCGTTAAGTGAAGACTATTTGCAAAGTTTAATGACAGATTTGCCTGACTGGGAGTGAGTTGGTAATATTTAAGAGTTTAATGACAAACTGCTACAATTTATTGACAGACTTGTACAATTAATGGACAAACTGCTACAATTTATTGACAAACTTGTGCAATTAATGGACAAACTGCTAAAATTTATTGAGAAATTTCTACAATTTATTAACAAGCTTCTACAGTTTATTAACAAACTTCTACAAAATATTGACAAACTGCAATGAATGCTGTGTTACAACTTAGATAATTACTTTCTTTCTTTAGCAGCATGTTTTTAACAGCAACCCATTCCACGGACTGAAAACCACTGGGCTATTAATTACAATCCTTGTACATGTTTGTGTGTGTGGGAATGTCCTCAGATTAGAACATCTGTGTAAATGTTTGAAAAATTCATCTTGTTTTATTACTCACGTTTAGCACGTGGTCTGTGCCTGGACAAGTCACGTGTCGCTCACGTGCTTGTATTTCTGGGCCTGAAGATCTGTTCTGTAATTTATGTTCCCAGAGAAAATGAAACACATGTTCCCGCGGAACTACTTCCCAGCTTCCGTTTACGTTATTTACGCACGTTTACGTAGTGGCGGTGATCTCCTACAACTTCTGTCACATACGTATGCTAGTTTATCTATATCTAAAACCTAAACGATGTGTTTCTCGGTTATGTCAAAGGTTGCCAGATCTGAGAGACTAAGTTCCTGTGTGAAGATGTGAGGAAAAGTCGTTGAAGTCTGGTAACTCTTATGTCGTCTTCGTGCATGTTAGGGAATATAACGTAGGCATCTCACGCTGGGCCGTTGGGGGAACACTGGCAGAATTGGTAACTCTGCTCTTGTATGCCCGCTATGGGGGTACTGGGGTGGTAAGAAGGGGAGAAGGGGAGATATCATAGCTAAATTTACAATACATGGGAGGTGTGGTAGGGTATATATCATAGCTATATTTACAATACATGGGAGGTGTGGTAGGGTATATATCATAGCTAAATTTACAATACATGGGAGGTGTGGTAGGGTGTATATCATAGCTAAATTTACAATACATTGGAAGTGTGGTAGGGTGTATATCATAGCTAAATTTACAATACATGGGAGGTGTGGTAGGGTGTATATCATAGCTAAATTTACAATACATGGGAGGTGTGGTAGGGTGTATATCATAGCTAAATTTACAATACATGGGAGGTGTGATAGGGTGTATATCATAGCTAAATTTACAATACATTGGAGGTGTGGTAGGGTATATATCATAGCTAAATTTACAATACATTGGAGGTGTGGTAGGGTATATATCACAGCTAAATTTACAGTACATGGGGACTGTATGGGGGATATATAATAGTTAAATTTACAATGCATAGAGTGGTGTAGGTGTTGAGATATCAGAGCTAAATTTACAATAAAGGGAGTGTGCTGTTGTGGAGACATTAGACTTAAATTTACAATTAATGGGGGGAGGGGGGGAGAGAAGAGAGATATCAGAGCTAATTTTGGAATTAATGGGGGGAGGGGATATCAGAGCTAACTTTAAAATGCATCGGGTTGTAGTGGGGGAGTTATCAGAGCTAACTTTACAATACATGGAGGAGTGTAGGAGATATCAGAGCTAAATTTACAGCACATGGGAGTTGTAGTGGGGAAATACCAGAGTTAAATTTACATTACATGGGTGGGGTATGGTGGTTGATTTATCCGAGCTAAATTTACAATGCATGGGGGGTTGTGATGGATGAGATATCAGAGTTAAATTAGCAAAACATGGGGGTGTGGTGTGGGGGACATCAGATCTAAATTTACAATACAATGAGGGTTGTGATGGGGAGGATATCAGAGCTAAATTTTACAATACGTGGTGGGGGAGATATTAGAGTTAAATTTACAGCATACGGTGGGTGGATATCAGAGTTAAATGTACAATACATGATGGGAGATATCAGAGGTAAATTTACAATTATGTGGGGGGGCGGGGAGATATCAGAGCTAAGTGTACAATACATGGTGAGGATGTGATGGGGGGGGGGGGAGAATATCAGAGATAAACTTACAATACACAGTGGGGGTGTGGTGGGTTATATTAGAACTAAATTTACAATACATGGGGGGAGGGGGAGATATCAGAACTAAATTTACAATACATGAGGGATGTTGTTGGGTGGGGGGGGGGGAGAATATCACAGCAAAATGTACAATATATAGTCGGAGGAGATATCAGAGCTAAATTTACAAACATGGTGGGGGGATATCTGAGCTAAATTTGCAATACTTAGTGGGGGGGGGTGTGGTGGGGAATATCAGATCTAAATTTACAATACATAGTGGGGTGTATGGTGGAGGGATATCAGAGCTAAATTTACAAATCATAGTGGGGTGTATGGTGGAGGGATATCAGAGCTAAATTTACAAATCATAGTGGGGTGTATGGTGGAGGGATATCAGAGCTAAATTTACAAAACACTAAACCTCCGTCCTTTGTTTTCCCCGTGACGTATTTATACTTAATCCCAGGCCAAGTTTATAACCCGTCGTATTTATGTCAACATATATCTTCGTGCTGTTGCTCGCTTACGTCTGCTGCTTATTACAATATGATAGTAAACTAGACAATAGGAAGAAAATAGTGTTTATATTTTATCAACTTTGTCTGCACGTTTATTTGAAGCATAGCTCTTTTTTGTTCTGAGCGTTTAGTCATCATTATAATGACTTCCACTAATCACGAATTTTGACATCAACACTCTCTTCACGATATGTTCTGACATCACACTTCCCATATTATATACTGAAATCACGCATCTCATAATGTCCTCTAATATTATATATTTCAAATATCGTCTGACATCATATATATCATAATATCCTCTGACATCACAGATCTCATAATATCCTCTGATATTTCACATCATCCCGTTATATTTACTTTTAAGTGTTTCTTGTGGGACAACTTAGAGCTATGTGTTCCGTGGTTCATTTTCCAGAAAAATAGTTGACAAAGCACTTTAGATATGAGAGAACGAAAAATAGTAGACATAGCACTTTAGATATGAGAGAAATAAAATTAGTAGACAAAATATTTTAGATGAGAGAGAAATAAAAATAGTAGACAAAATATTTTAGATGTGAGAGAAATAAAAATAGTAGACAAAGTATTTTAGATGTGAGAGAAATAAAAATAGTAGACAAAATATTTTAGATATGAGAGTAATAAAAATAGTAGACAAAATATTTTAGATATTAGAGAAATAAAAGTAGTAGACAAAATATTTTAGATGTGAGAGAAATAAAAATAGTAGACAAAGTATTTTAGATGTGAGAGAAATAAAAATAGTAGACAAAATATTTTAGATGTGAGAGAAATAAAAATAGTAGACAAAATATTTTAGATGTGAGAGAAAGAAAAAAGGTAGACAAAGTATTTTAGATGTGAGAGAAAGAAAAATAGTAGACAAAATATTTTAGATGTGAGAGAAAGAAAAATAGTAGACAAAATATTTTAGATGTGAGAGAAAGAAAAATAGTAGACAAAATATTTTAGATGTGAGAGAAAGAAAAATAGTAGACAAAATATTTTAGATGTGAGAGAAAGAAAAATAGTAGACAAAATATTTTAGATGTGCGAGAAAGAAAAATAGTAGACAAAATATTTTAGATGTGCGAGAAAGAAAAATAGTAGACAAAGTATTTTAGATGTGAGAGAAAGAAAAATAGTAGACAAAATATTTTAGATGTGAGAGAAAGTAAAATAGTAAACAAAGCACTTTAGATGTGAGAGACAGAAAACTAGTTATGCAAAGTATTTTAGATGTGAGAGGAAGTAAATTAGCAGACGAAGTATTTTAGATGTGAGAGAAAGAAAAACACTACACAAAGCACTTTAGATGTAGAAACAAATTGTAGACAAAATACTTTAGATGTGAGAGAAAGTAAAATAGTCGACAAAGCACTTTAGATGTGAGAGAAATAAAATAGGAGAAAAAGCACTTTAGATGTGGAAGAAAAAAATAGTAGACAATACACTTTAGATGTGAGAAAAATAGTAGAAAAAGCATTTTAGATGTTAGAGAAAGAAAAATAGTAGACAAAATATTTTAGATGTGAGAGAAAGAAAAATAGTAGACAAAATATTTTAGATGTGAGAGAAAGAAAAATAGTAGACAAAATATTTTAGATGTGCGAGAAAGAAAAATAGTAGACAAAATATTTTAGATGTGAGAGAAAGTAAAATAGTAGACAAAGCACTTTAGATATGAGAGACAGAAAACTAGTTATGCAAAGTATTTTAGATGTGAGAGGAAGTAAATTAGCAGACGAAGTATTTTAGATGTGAGAGAAAGAAAAACACTACACAAAGCACTTTAGATGTAGAAACAAATTGTAGACAAAATACTTTAGATGTGAGAGAAAGTAAAATAGGAGAAAAAGCACTTTAGATGTGGAAGAAAAAAAATAGTAGACAATACACTTTAGATGTGAGAAAAATAGTAGAAAAAGCATTTTAGATGTTAGAGAAAGAAAAATAGTCTACAAAGCACTTTTTATGTGAGAAAAAATAGTAGACAAAGCACTTTAGATGTGAGAAAAATAGTAGAAAAAGCACTTTAGATGTGAGGGAAAGAAAAATAGTAGACAAAGCACTTTAGATGTGAGAGAAAGAAAAATAGTAGACAAAACACTTTAGATGTGAGAGAAAGAAAAATAGTAGACAAAGTATTTTAGATGTGAGAGAAAGAAAAATAGTAGACAAAGCACTTTAGATGTGAGAGAAAGAAAAATAGTAGACAAAGCACTTTAGATGTGAGAGAAAGTCTTGTAGGAATTTTTTTTTAAAGTTCCATGCGCACTGTTGCTAATTAAGATGACGATGATGATGATGATGATTTGTTTTTCTGTAACTGGGAACACTTCCTCCTACAAACAGATTCATTAAGAAAAATGTCGGATGGGGAGTGCACTGTGAAAACCTCCTTACTTCTCAACACCATCCACCGCCATAAGAAGAGATCCAGCACTTCCTTGTAGACGTCGGTCATCAGGAAAACTCTGAGCTGACCCCCACCGTGTTCCATACTTTTGACAGACACCACATCCCCAACCTTGCTCCATACATTTGACAGACACCACATCCCCAACCTTGCTCCATACATTTGACAGACACCACATCCCCAACCTTGCTCCATACATTTGACAGACACCACATCCCCAACCTTGCTCCATACATTTGACAGAGAGTGTAATCATTTTCTGCAAGCCATTTCGGTCTATGGAATGCCGTGTTATCAAAGTCTTGTTAAAACAATATAAATGCCGTGCAAAGTTTAGCTTAAAGATAAACACACCGTCTCCACACGGAAAACTCGGCCGTAATGTTTTGTTACCCACGGCTGATGTTTATTTTGTGAACTAAACAAAACGTTTTCTTGATATTTCTTCTGTCTGACACGTCACCAAAACCTGGTTATCTTAATAATGATTATTAAATTATTTGATCTGACATTCAAAAGGTTGGACAGCAGAACTGAGGATTCTGTCATCTTTTATTGCTAGAGTTACGAGACCGCGGAGACAGATAACACAGACGGACAGACAGGTACAGACAACAGATGTTATCACGTGTCTACATATTGAATGGAAACTGAAGTCGTATCTTAGCGTCCCGGATATAAGTCTGAGCGTTTTGAAAAAAAATTTTTTTAATCTGGATTTTTATTCTATTTCTCCCTGTAGTCTGAAGAATGCGACAGAGGTTTGAGAGCTGTTTATCCTGGCAGAATGTGATTTTTAATGTGATTTAAGTTTGAGTTTTGTGTCAGACAGAAGCTGTACCCCACTGACAAGTGTACATTTAATTGTATGTGGAAGGACATTGTCAGCAGAGAAAAGTTGGTGGGGAATATCTAGCAAGCAAGTCGACAGATTAAGGACAGGCATTTGTGGAAAACCCTTGCGGAAGCCCCATGTGCCTTGGGCACTTAAGGTTCAGAGAGAGAGAGAGAGAGACGTCGACAGATTGGGGACATTGTCAGCAGAGAAAAGTTGGTGGGGAATATCTAGCAAGCACGGTCATAGATTAACAACATTTCTAGGCAAGTCTTAAATACAAAATGATTAGACGCTAGTAGTTTTTTTGTGATGGCGTCAATCTGTAGTTTTCTTAATGATGGCGTTAGTTGGTAGTTTTCTTAATGATGGCGTTAGTTGGTAGTTTTCTTAATGATGGCGTTAGTTGGTAGTTTTCTTAATGATGGCGTTAGTTGGTAGTTTTCTTAATGATGGCGTTAGTTGGTAGTTTTCTTAGTGATGTTGTTAGTTGGTAGTTTTCTTAGTGATGTTGTTAGTTGGTAGTTTAGTGATGTTGTTAGTTGGTAGTTTAGTGATGTAGTTAGTTGGTAGTTTAGTGATGTTGTTAGTTGGTAGTTTTCTTAATGATGGCGTTAGTTGGTAGTTTTCTTAATGATGGCGTTAGTTGGTAGTTTTCTTAATGATGGCGTTAGTTGGTAGTTTTCTTAATGATAGGGTTAGTTGGTAGTTTTCTTAATGATGGCGTTAGTTGGTAGTTTTCTTAATGATGGCGTTAGTTGGTAGTTTTCTTAATGATGGCGTTAGTTGGTAGTTTTCTTAATGATGGCGTTAGTTGGTAGTTTTCTTAGTGATGGCGTTAGTTGGTAGTTTTCTTAATGATAGCGTTAGTTGATAGTTTTCTTAATGATGGCGTTAGTTGATAGTTTTCTTAGTGATAGGGTTAGTTGGTAGTTTTCTTAGTGATGGCGTTAGTTGGTAGTTTTCTTAGTGATGGCGTTAGTTGGTAGTTTTCTTAGTGATGTTGTTAGTTGGTAGTTTAGTGATGTTGTTAGTTGGTAGTTTAGTAATATTGTTAGTTGGTAGTTTAGTGATGTTGTTAGTTGGTAGTTGTCTTAGTGATGACGTCACTTGGTAGGTTTGTTGGTGGTGGCGTCAGTTGATAGTTTTGTTGGTGGTGGCGTCAGTTGATAGTTTTGTTGGTGGTGGCGTCAGTTGATAGTTTTGTTGGTGGTGGCGTCAGTTGATAGTTTTGTTGGTGGTGGCGTCAGTTGATAGTTTTGTTGGTGGTGGCGTCAGTTGATAGTTTTGTTGGTGGTGGTGTCAGTTGATAGTTTTGTTGGTGGTGGTGTCAGTTGATAGTTTTGTTGGTGGTGGCGTCAGATAATAGTTATGTTTATGGTGGCGTGCCTGTGGTGAATGTTTATCTGGTAGAGAAAAGATTGAGTTGACCTAGGATCTTTCTTATATGTGCATATGTGAGTGTGTGTGATGTATGTGTGTATGTACGTATGTATATAAGTGTATGTGTGTATGGTTTGACAGACGCACGTTTATCCTCAGACATAATGTGCGTTTAATAATATCCTTTAGTTTCCATTTATATGTGATGTGGCGTGTCCAATTATTTAGCAGACGTATGTTGCCTATGATTAAAATGACCGCATACTGTGGTACCAGACATGATCAATATGTGCTTCAGATTAAAATAAATGTTACTGTACGCTTGGTAGAAATGTTATCCAAAATGATTTTAGATAACAACTTATTCAGTTTTTGTTGTATTTTTAATGTGAAAATTTACAGTATGGTCTCAGCCGAGAAAAAAAAACAAGATGAAAATGTTGTCTGTCACGCTCATCAAGTTTTGTCTACCACGTTAATTATGTTTTGTCTACAATATTCATCAAGTCTTGTCTACCACATTCATCAAGTTTTGTCTACCACATTCATCAAGTTTTGTCTGCAACGTTCACCAAGTTTTTTCTCCTAATGCTCATCAAGTTTTTTGTCTACAACGTTCATCAAGTTTTGTCTACCATGTTGATCAGGTTTTGTCTAGAAAGTTCACAAAGGTTTGTCTACCACGTTCATCAAGAGTTGTCTGCAACGTTCACCACGTTTTTTTCTACAATGCTCATCAAGTTTTCTGTACCATGTTCATCAAATTTTGTCTACCACGCTAATAAAGATATGTATACCACCTTAACCAGTTTTGTCTATCACGCTCATCAAGTTTGGTCTGTCACATTCATCATGTTCTATCTAACACATTCATTAACTTTTGTCTACAAAGTTCATCAAGTTTTGTCTATCATGTTCATCAAGTTTTATTTGCCATGTTCATCAAGTTGTGTCTATCAGGATCATCAAGTTTTGTGTACCACGTTCGTCAAGTTTTGTCTATAACGTTCACCAAGTTTTGTCTATAACGTCCAACAAGTTTTGTCTACAACATTCAACAAGTTTTGTCTACCACGCTTAATAAGTTTTGAATACTACGTTTACCTCCTTTTGTCTACCACATTCATCAAGTTTTCTCTACGACGTTCATAAAGTTTGTCTACCACGTTCATCAAGTTTTGTCTATATTGTTCATCACTTTTTGGCTATCATGTTCATCAAGTTTTGTCTAATATATTCATCAAGTTTTTCTACTACGTTCATCAAGTTTTGTCTGGCTCATTCATCAGTTTTTGTCTACCACGTTCATCACGTTTTTTCTACCACACCCATCAAGTTTTGTCTGCCTCGTTCATCATGTTTTGTCTATCACGCTCATGACGTTTCGTCTATATCGTTCATCACGTTTTGGCTATCATGTTCATCACGTTGTGGCTATCATGTTCATCACGTTGTGGCTATCATGTTCATCAGATTTTGTCTACCACGTTCATCAAATTTTTGTCTAACACACTCATCAAGTTTTGTCTACAACACTCATCAAGTTTTGTCTACCACGTTCATCAAGTTTTTGTCTAACACGCTCAACAAGTTTTGTCTACAACACCCAGCAAGTTTTGTTTACCACGGTCATCAAGTTGTGTCTACCACGCTCTTCAAATTTTGTCTACCACATTCATCAAGTTTTGGCTACCATATCCATCATGTTTTATCTACACATTCATCAGATTTTGTCTACCACGTTAGTCAAGTTTTGTCTGCTACGTTCATCAAGTTTTGCCTGCCAAACTGACTGAGATGTCCACAATAGATCAGAGTTCAGTTCAAGAACATTTTAAAACTTATGTAAAATCTCGCCCTTCAAATTATCTTGGTGTTAGAATAATATCTCAGATTTATAGTAATAAAAGCACTGTTGCCCTGTGTCCATATTGATGATGCACATAACTGATGATGCATGTATTACATATTGATGATAGACATTAATAATCAGAGAATCCCAAAACAAGCTATAAAGTGGAACACAACAGGCCAAAGAAAAAGAGGCAGACCGCTTGAAACTCTGAAGAGGACATTGTTAAGAGAGGCCAAATTAACAGGCATAAAATCCTTTGATGAGGTTGAAAGACTCGCCAAAGACAGGAAAAATTGGCGAACTACCTTGCAAGTCCTATGTGACGTTTAACGGCACTGGAAGGATATAATATATATATATATATATATGATAGATATACTGATGATAAACCGATAGACATCATATTGGTTAGAGATATATTCATAATCAGTTGTTGTCAAATCAAACACACTAAAAGCTTCAGGATATCACCTTATCTAAAATCTTATTTAATGCCTGATAAAATACACTTTTAAAATATTTTAAAGTGCTCATGAACTTGACATTGATTCTTTTATATTATCTTTGTACCCTCATCCATGTTTCTTCTCGTTGTCTTCTACAGATATTCTGGTCTGGACACAGCCAGAGATTGTGACCTACTTTCTGTTTTTAGAGTATGTTTTACACGGAGTTCGTTAAATTCCGTGTGACAGAATATTCACAAAAACATCACATTCAGAAACACCACCTTGTCACTTTAGGTCAGGACAGACCCAAATTTACAAAAACTAAACTCATTCTTTGAGAGGGCGAATGATATCGCTGGGAATTTCTTTGACAGACTGGCAGGTTGAACAGTTAAACAGGCTGGCAGGTTGAACAGTTAAACAGTTTGGACATGCTGATGTTTTTAGAAAACTGATAAAGTTTTCTTGTCAAGATATGAGCAACACAAGATACTCACTTCATAGAGAAGAAAACGAAATTAATAAAGTGAAATCACTGACAGAGAGGTTAAGTATCAATGATTGAGAGGTTAAATATCAATGATAGAGAAGTTAGGTAACAAGGTAACAGTGATAGAGGGGTTAAGTATCAATGATAGAGATGTTAGTATCAGTGATAGAGAGGTCATATATCAATAATAGAGAGGTTAGGTAACAAGGTAACAGTGATAGAGAGGTTAAGTATCAGTTATAGAGAGGTTAATATCAAAGATAGAGAGGTTAAGTATTAATGATAGAGAGATTAAGTAGACTGCTAACTTAACATTTTGCTTGAAATCGGTTCATCACAATGTATTTAGAGGCGACGCACTATAATATAGTCTCCTCCAAAACTGGCTGCCAATTTTGTACAGCTTTCGAAATACGATAGGATTAGCATTTCGTACATGTACGGAACAATAATAAAGACGAAATTAACAGGGTTAGCTTTGCATACGTGTACGGAACAATAATAAAGAGGAAATTGACCACTTTTAAGTGTAACCTCTTTTCCATAAATTAATAAAAAATGAGTATATAATCAAACAAGGTACGATAAAATTATCTGATACTCTCACACATTACCTACAGAAACTCTCACATTTTGACTACAGATACTCTCATACGTTACCTACGGATACTCTCACATTTTAACTACAGATACTCTCATACGTTACCTACAGATACTCTCACAATTTAAATACAGATACTCTCACATTTTAACAACAGATACTCTCACATTTTAACAACAGATACTCTCACAATTTAAATACAGATACTCTCACATTTTAAATACAGATACTCTCACACATTAACTACAGATACTCTCATATTTTAACTACAGATACTCTCATATTTTAACTACAGATACTCTCACACTTTAACTACAGATACTCTCACACTTTAAGTACAAGCAAACTTGTAAACAAATCTCTCACTTGCCTTGTTTCAGCCACGCTAGAGACATTCGTTGATTCCAAGGATATTAACCATAACAGGAGACTATGAGGAAACTATGAGGAAACTATGTAACAGTGATAGAGGGGTTAAGTATCAATGATAGAGATGTTAGTATCAGTGATAGAGAGGTCATATATCAATAATAGAGAGGTTAGGTAACAAGGTAACAGTGATAGAGAGGTTAAGTATCAGTTATAGAGAGGTTAATATCAAAGATAGAGAGGTTAAGTATTAATGATAGAGAGATTAAGTAGACTGCTAACTTAACATTTTGCTTGAAATCGGTTCATCACAATGTATTTAGAGGCGACGCACTATAATATAGTCTCCTCCAAAACTGGCTGCCAATTTTGTACAGCTTTCGAAATACGATAGGATTAGCATTTCGTACATGTACGGAACAATAATAAAGACGAAATTAACAGGGTTAGCTTTGCATACGTGTACGGAACAATAATAAAGAGGAAATTGACCACTTTTAAGTGTAACCTCTTTTCCATAAATTAAAAAAGAAATGAGTATATAATCAAACAAGGTACGATAAAATTATCTGATACTCTCACACATTACCTACAGAAACTCTCACATTTTGACTACAGATACTCTCATACGTTACCTACGGATACTCTCACATTTTAACTACAGATACTCTCATACGTTACCTACAGATACTCTCACAATTTAAATACAGATACTCTCACATTTTAACAACAGATACTCTCACATTTTAACAACAGATACTCTCACAATTTAAATACAGATACTCTCACATTTTAAATACAGATACTCTCACACATTAACTACAGATACTCTCATATTTTAACTACAGATACTCTCATATTTTAACTACAGATACTCTCACACTTTAACTACAGATACTCTCACACTTTAAGTACAAGCAAACTTGTAAACAAATCTCTCACTTGCCTTGTTTCAGCCACGCTAGAGACATTCGTTGATTCCAAGGATATTAACCATAACAGGAGACTATGAGGAAACTATGAGGAAACTATGTATCTTACAGGACCATGTAGAGTAATCAGTGTCAGTTACTCACTGAAAGAGTGTAAAGTTATAAGAAGGAATATCATAAATGTTTTTTAGTTGGAACAGGAAGGTATTCCAGAGATTAGCAGCAGAGTAAGCAAGGCTTTTCTTGTAAAAAGCCATAATGAATGGAAAAGAAGACAGTTTGAAGATGAAAGTGATGAATAAAGAAGACAACTGTTTGAAGACTAGAACTTACCCCATATTTCTGTCGTTCACCTTCTGGGATCCGGAAACTTGGCCCTCGTTGGACATCAGAGTTAGAAGACATCGTCGATGATCGACCACGGGGGATTCTTGATGTTCAGTCACGGAAGACGGGTAATCCTGATTTTAGTGTATCTCAATGTTTGTTTTTCTGTTTCTAGAAGTTTCTGAAATTGTTGCGATGTTTTGGGATGGTGGAGAAATCCAGTAATGTTGGACTGGATGATGTCTTTGTCTTTTCCTGGGTGAAGTCTTGGCAGTTCTGACCAACTATCTGGAATAATGATGTGACGATGCATGTGATCTCAGAGAAGCAGAGAGTGGTGTTGGTGTTTTTGTTGCCACATGTTTATAACATAATGTCAGCCTATGTTTATAGACCACAAGGACAACTGTCAGCCTATGTTTATAACACAAAGACAACTGTCAGCCTATGTTTATAACACAAGGACATCTGTCAGGCTATGTTTATAACACAAGGACATCTGTCAGCCTATGTTTATAACACAAGGACAACTGTCAGCCTATGTTTATAACACAAGGACATCTGTCAGCCTATGTTTATAACACAAGGACAACTGTCAGCCTATGTTTATAACACAAGGATAACTGTCACTCTACGTTTATAATACAAGGACAACTGTCACTCTACTTTTATAACACAAGGACAACTGTCACTCTACGTTTATAATACAAGGACAACTGTCACTCTACTTTTATAACACAAGGATAACTGTCACTCTACGCTTCAAACATTTGACAACAAGACCTGCTCTACTACAGGGCAAATGTGGGTGCTGTAAAAACAACCAACAAGTGCATGTGAGCGCTGTTTTATACATAAGAAAGAAAGCATTATACACCTTCAGTCCTTGAATGGACCAACAATTGGATGTGGGCACTATAAAATTAACCATCAATTTAATGTGGGCACTAAAAGGTAACCAACAATTGGATGCGGGCACTATAAAATTAACCATCAATTTAATGTGGGCACTAAAAGATAACCAATAATTGGATATGGGCACTATAAAATTAACCAACAATTGCATGTGGGTGTTGTTAGATTAACCAACAATTGCATGTGGGTGTTGTAAGATTGACCAACAATTGCATGTGGGTGTTGTAAGATTAACCAACAATTGCATGGGGGTGTTGTAAGATTAACCAACATTTGCATGTGGGTGTTGTAAGATTAACCAACAATTGCATATGGGCGTTGTACAGAACAGGATATAGCTCTGACCAACAAAAAAAACCGATGCATTTGACAAAAATGTTTTAGAGGCTGTTATCTGACACGTTCTTGTGATGACAGAGATTCATTCTTGATCTCAGAGTCAGTCAATACAAACATGTAGCTATCATAATACTTGACCATCTTTTGATGACAGACAGATTCATTCTTGATCTCAGAATTAGTCAATACAAACATCTAGCTATCATAATACTTGACCATCTTTTGATGACAGACAGATTCATCCTTGATCTCAGAGTCAGTCAATACAAACATGTAGCTATCATAATACTTGACCATCTTTTGATGACAGACAGATTCATTCTTGATCTCAGAATTAGTCAATACAGACATGTAGCTATCATAATACATGAACTCAAAATCAGTCAGTACAAACATGTTTATATAATAATTCTTGATCATCTCAAAATCAGTCAATATAAACATCTCTGAGAGAGAGAGAGAGAGATGTTTGTATTGATTCTGAGATGATCAAGAATTCTAATTCTTCATAAACATTTAGTCTGGAAAGAATTCAACTTGTTTTCTATTGTTTTGATGATGTTCCAGCATTCACTTCCATAGAGTAGTACACTTAGAACATTACTCTTAAATATCCTGATTTTCGTATTTATGCTTAGTTTTTTTAGATTTCCATATAGTCTGCAGCATTGCAAAAGCCTGGTTTGCTCTAGTAAGTCTGCTGTTGATGTCCTCTGTGCTGTCTCCATTTTCTACTACTCTGCTGCCAAGGTATACAAATTTATTGACTTCCTCCACTAACTTGCTATCTACTCTGAGTACATTTCTATTGTTCACATTTTGCTTCATTAACTTTGTCTTTCTTACGTTGATCATTAGTCATATGTTGTTTGCATTCTGAGTTAGCTTGTTTATTTTATCTTGCATTTCTTTGTGACTGCCTGATAGTAGACAAATGTCGTCCGCAAAGTCAAGGTCCTCCAGCACTGTGTCAAGTGTCCATTGTAATCCTCTGCGTTTGTCTGATGTTGCCTCCTTCATTAACCAGTCTACTGCCAAAATAAATAATGGTGATGATAGTACACATCCCTTTTTCACTCCTGTTTGTACCCTAAAGCTGTTGGAGGTATGTTCTCCACAGATCACTTTGCACTGAAAACCCTCGTATAGGGCTTTGATTACATTTACTATCTTATGGAGGAGGCCATGCCATCTTAGGATTTTCCACAGTGCATGTCTGTTGACACTGTCAAAGGCTTTTCAGAATCCATAAACAATACATATGTTGTGCTATGCCACTCATTTGCCTGTTCTAATATTTGTCTAAGTACAAATATGTGGTCAATGCATGATCTTCCTTTCCTAAATCCTGCCTGCTCTTTCCGAAGTTTTCCCTCAAGTGCTGGTACAATTCTTTTGATGATTATTCTGCAAAATACTTTACTGGTGAATGGCAGTAAGGTAATGCCTCTCCAGTGCCCACAATCTATGAGGTCACCCTTCTTTGGTAGTTTTACTATAAGGCCAGTTTTCCACTCCTCTGGAGCTTTTTCTAGATTCCAAATTTGTTGTAGAATCCGGCAAAGTTGTTTTGGTGTTTCTGTTTCATCTGCTTTCAACATCTCAGCAGTCACTTTATCTTCACCTGGTGCCCTGTCTAATTTTAGCTTCTTTATTGCCTCCTTTACGTCATTTATTGTTATTGGTCCTGTATTGATGTTTAGTTCCGTTTTTGCTTCAGGTATGTCTATTGTTTGTGCTGCTTGTGTTCTGTTTAGTAGGGTGTTAAAGTGTTCCCTCCATCTTTCAATTTTTTTCTCTTTCTCCACTGACCAGTTGTCCCTTAAGTGCTCTTACTGCACTCTCACATCTTGTGTTGAAGTTACCTGTCATCTGCTTTGTGATTTTATATATGGTTTTCATGTCATTTGTATGTGCTGCTTTCTCTGCTGCTTCTGCTAAGTTGTCATAATATTGACGTTTATCTTGATGGCATGATTCCTTCACTTCTTTGTCTTTTTGTGCATAATTACTTAAAACTCGTTCTTTAAGCCGTTGTGATTTGGTACTCAGTAATATTTTCTTGATTTCCTTTCTTTGCTCTATCTTTTCCCATGTGTTCTTGCTTATCCATTCCTCTGTTCTCCGTTTGTAAGTGTCAATCAATACAAACATGTTTGTACAATAATTTTTAATCATCTCAAAATTAGTCACCACACACATGTAGGTATCATAATTCTTGACCTCAAAACCTGTCAGTACAAACATGTTTGTATCATAATTCTTGACCTCAAAACCTGTCAGTACAAACATGTTTGTATCATAATTCTTGACCTCAAAACCTGTCAGTACAAACATGTTTGTATCATAATTCTTGATCATCTCAAAACCTGTCAGTACAAACATGTTTGTATCATAATTCTTGATCATCTCAAAACCTGTCAGTACAAACATGTTTGTATCATAATTCTTGATCATCTCAAAACCTGTCAGTACAAACATGTTTGTATCATAATTCTTGATCATCTCAAAACCTGTCAGTACAAACATGTTTGTATCATAATTCTTGACCTCAAAACCTGTCAGTACAAACATGTTTGTATCATAATTCTTGACCTCAAAACCTGTCAGTACAAACATGTTTGTATCATAATTCTTGACCTCAAAACCTGTCAGTACAAACATGTTTGTATCATAATTCTTGATCATCTCAAAACCTGTCAGTACAAACATGTTTGTATCATAATTCTTGATCATCTCAAAACCTGTCAGTACAAACATGTTTGTATAATAATTCTTGATCATCTCAAAACCTGTCAGTACAAACATGTTTGTATAATAATTCTTGATCATCTCAAAACCTGTCAGTACAAACATGTTTGTATAATAATTCTTGATCATCTCAAAACCTGTCAGTACAAACATGTTTGTATAATAATTCTTGATCATCTCCAAATCAGTCAACTCAAACACAATAATTGGTGTATAAGTATACAACTATACACTAAGCACTGATTTTTTTTTAAACAGTATTCATGTGAATCTATACTTTATCTCCTCTCTCTATTTCTTCGTCCTGTATGTTTTTGTATGATCAAGGCTCACGCCGAAACGTCACAACTTTGTAATCGTTAAGTAATAAAGCTGCTCCTACTTTTTTCCGATTTTATACATTCAACTCAAACACGTCTGTATCAGAATTATTCACCTGAAGTATTTCAGTCACCAGCATCCGTTCTGCACTGACAGACAGTCAAATTCTTGACTTAACATCAATAAACAACATCTGTGCCAATTCAAATATTGAAGGTACATAGGTATAATACTTTCTTTCTTATGTATACAACTTTCTAATATGGGCATACAATTTTCTATCATATGTATACAACTTTTAACCGTAGCTATAAAACTATACATCCTAACTAACAAATTTTCAATGGCAGGTGTAAAACTTTCTTTCACTTGGATAAAACGTTTGGTCATAAGCATAAAACTACCTGGCAGACAAAACTTTCTATCTTGACTATAAAACTTTCTATCCCTTTCTGTCATAGCTATAACACTTTATATCTTGGCTATACAACTTCTATCTCTTTCTATCATAGCTATAAAACTTTCTATCTTGATTATAAAACTTTCTATCTCTTTCTATCATAGCTGTAACACTTTTTATCTTGGCTATAAAACTTTCTATCAATTTCTATCATAGCTATAAAACTTTCTATATGTTTTCATCATAGCTATGAAACTTTCTATCTATTTCTATCATAGCAATAAAACTTTCTATCATGGCTATAAAACTTGTTGTTGTTGCTATAAAACTTTCTATCTTGATTATAATACTTTCTGTCTCAGCTACATAACTTTCTATCGTGGCGATAAAACTTTCTGTTGCAGCTATAAAACTTTCTATATTGGCTATAAATTTTTCTATAGTAGCTATAAAACTTTTTGTCGCTGCTATAAAACTTTCTATTTTGGCTATAAAACTTTCAATCGTAGTTATAAAACTTTCTATCATAGCTACAAAACTTTCTGTCCTAGCTATACAACTTTCTGCCGTGGATATAAACTTTATGTCACGGTTTAAAAAAATGTCTACCTTACCTATAAAACGTTTCATTTCATTTTATCATAACTATAAAACTTTCTATCTCTTTCTATCACAGCAATAAAATTTTATATCGTGGCTATAAAACTTTTTATTGTTGCTATAAAACTTTCTATCTTGGCTATAAAACCTTCTGTCGCAGCTACACAATTTTCTATCATGGCTATAAAACATTCTGTTGTAGCTATAAAACTTTCTTTCGTAGCTATAAAACTTCCTATTGTAGCTACAAAACTTGCTATCTTAGCTATAAAACTTTCTGTCGTAGCTATAATAATTTCTACCATACCCACAAAACTTTCTATTTACTTCTATCATAGCAATAAAACTTTCTATTGTGGCTTAAAAATTTTTTGTTGTTGCAATAAAATTTTCTATCTTGGCTATAAAACTTTCTGCCATGAACTTCTACATAACTTTCTATCGTGCCTATAACACTTTCTATAGTAGCTATACAACGTTCTGTCGTATCCATAAAACTTTCTATTTTGGCTATGCAACTTTTTATAGTAGCTGTAAAATTTCTATCGTGTCTATAAAACTTTATGTCGTAGCTATAAAACTTTATGTCGTGTATATAAAACTTTCTGTTATAGCTATAAAAGTTTCTGTCTTGGCTAAAGAACTTTCTGTCGTAGTTACAAAACTTTCTTTCGTAGCTATAAAACTTTCTGTCATAGCTATAAACATTTCTACCATACCTATAAAATTTTCTGTCTCTTTCTGTCATAGCTATAAAAATTTA
Organism: Achatina immaculata; assembly: GCA_009760885.1. Taxonomy (NCBI): domain Eukaryota; kingdom Metazoa; phylum Mollusca; class Gastropoda; order Stylommatophora; family Achatinidae; genus Lissachatina; species Lissachatina immaculata. Next base: position 7,865,358 of record CM019712.1, on the reverse strand, counting down.
TAATCCTAACTAAACAATTTTCAATCGTTGATATAAAACTTTCTTTAACTTGGACAGAACTTTCCGTCTTAAGCGTAAAGCTTCCTCACAGACAAAACTTTCTATCATTACTATAACACTTCCTATCTCTTTCTATCGTCGCAATGAAACTTTCTATCTCTTTCTGTCATAGATATAACACTTTCTTTTTATTTCTGTCATAGCTATAACATTTTCAATATCTTTCTATCATAGGTATAAAACTTTCTATCGTGGCTATAAAACTTTCTGTCATAGTTATAAAACTTTCTATCGTGGCTATAAAACTTTCTGTCATAGCTATAAAACTTTCTATCGTGGCTATAAAACTTTCTGTCACAGCTATAAAACTTTCTGTCATAGCTATAAAACTTTCTATCGTGGCTATAAAACTTTCTGTCACAGCTATAAAACTTTCTGTCATAGCTATAAAACTTTCTGTCATAGTTATAGAACTTTCTGTCACAGCTATAAAACTTTCTGTCATAGTTATAAAACTTTCTGTCACAGCTATAAAACTTTCTGTCATAGCTATAAAACTTTCTGTCACAGCTATAAAACTTTCTGTCACAGCTATAAAACTTTCTGTCACAGCTATAAAACTTTCTGTCATAGCTATAAAACTTTCTGTCACAGCTATAAAACTTTCTGTCATAGCTATAAAACTTTCTGTCACAGCTATAAAACTTTCTGTCATAGCTATAAAACTTTCTGTCATAGCTATAAAACTTTCTGTCATAGTTATAGAACTTTCTGTCATAGCTATAAAACTTTCTGTCATAGTTATAAAACTTTCTGTCATAGCTATAAAACTTTCTGTCATAGTTATAGAACTTTCTGTTGTGGGTATAAAATTTTCTGCTAAGGGTATAAAACTTTTCATAAAGTTAAAATAAAAGTCACTGCTTGATATAGGAGCGTCTGGTCAGAGAAACTGCTGGTACACTGCTGGTACACTGCTGGTACACTGCTGGTACACTGCTGGTACACTGCTGGTACACTGCTGGTACACTGCTCTCACAAGGTCAAGGCTGGAATCCTGCCAGAGAAGCTACAGTGACTCTGAAGAGGGTCATTCTAGAGCAAGGAAAGGAAAGATGACCGGGCCAGACGCTGACCACAATCATTCTAGAGCTGAGAAACGAAAGATGGCCAGTCCAGACACAGACAACAATCATTCTAGAGCTCGGAAAGGAAACATGACCGGGCCAGACACTGACCACAATCATTCTAGGGCTCTGAAATGAAAGATGGCCAGACCAGACGCTGACCGAAACTATTCTAGAGCTGAGAAAAAAAGATTACCAGGCCTTACGCTGACCACAATCATTCTAGAACTGAGAAAGGAAAGATGATCATGTCAAACACTGACCACTATCACAGATCGGAAAATAAAGATGGCTAAGCCTAACACTGACCAGAATCATTCTAGAGCTGAACAGGAAAAGATGACCAGGTCAGACTCTAGCCACAATCATTCTAGAGAACGAAAAGATGACTAGATCAGACGCTGAATACAATCATTCTAGAGAACGAAAAGATGACTAGACCAGACGCTGACTACAATCAATCTAGAGCTCGGAAAGGAAAGTTGACCAGGCCAGACGCTGACCACAATCATTCTAGAGATGAGAAAGGAAAGATGACCAGATCAGACTGACCACAGTCATCCTGTAGTGTTTCAACATGTCTGTTAAAATATAGACACATACACGATGTCAGTGAAAATATAGACATCTACACCAAGTCAATGAAAATATAGACACTTACACCAGGTCAAAGAAAATATAGACACCTACATCATGTCTCTGAAAATATAGACATGAGGTCAGTGAAAATATAGACACCTACATCATGTCTCTGAAAATATAGACATGAGGTCAGTGAAAATATAGACACCTCCACCAAGTCAATGAAAACACAAACACAAGCCCTTGTTGCTTGCCTCTATGACACATAATAAGATTACTTTTACCTTATGTTGTATGATATAAATATAGATGTATGCGGTATAAATATAAGTGTATAGTGAATGTGTTATAAATATAAATGTAAGATGTACGTGATACCAAGCCGTGACTGTGCTCTTACTGTGGAAACATACTTAAATCACACACAGATATCGAATCAAATGAAAACTTAACACTCACAGTAGAAGTTTATCCGTGTGTGATATCAATGTTATCATTTGTCTGGTAACAGCTGCATCGCTGACACGTGACTCCGCTTGTGAACTCTTACATCCAGATATAAATAGCTTGTCTGCTAAATCTCTGAAAGGGTGAGAGTTTGACGTTAAATGCAACCGACACAGCTGGCCATTTTTTAACATCTGATTTTCCCATTGAAGAAACATAAAACTCCAGAATACCAAATATGATATCTTAAAACGTAGGGTACAAGAGTGCCAGCAGCAGGGAGATAACTCTGTCGATACATGCCTGGATGTTTTATGGAGATTCCAGATCAAGTGTTCGTGTTGTACTTGCGTGCAGCCTGCACAAACAATCAGAGAGAAGAGGACAGGCTGTCAGAGAAGGGATCTGAGCTTTGGCCTGTTCTGTTTACGATGTGTACGTCGAGCTTCCATGAAAGACTTGAAGGTAAGCTTCACACCTGTTTACACCAGGCATCTGAACGCCTTTAGTCGGTGAAAGAGGACAAGGGCATGAGCAGCACCTGAAAAAACAGACACAACACCAGGATAAGGGAATGTAATACTGAATCAAAATTACGGAGATTTAAATCTGTTTCTCTAGCGAGGCAACCACAGCTCAGTCACAAAACACGCTAATCACAAATTATGCCTTTACTCTCTAAACAATACCAACATTTGTTGGACGCTTAACATTCATGGTTTATCTCTAAACAATACCAACATATGTTGGACGCTTAACATTCATGGTTTATCCCTAAACAATACCAACATTTGTTGGACGCTTAACATTCATGGTTTATCTCTAAACAATACCAACATTTGTTGGACGCTTAACATTCATGGTTTATCTCTAAACAATGCCAACATTTGTTGTACGCTTACATTCATGGTTTATCTCTAAACAAAATCAACATTTGTTGTACGCTTACATTCACGGTTTATCTCTAAACAAAATCAACATTTGTTGTACGCTTACATTCATAGTTTATCTCTAAACAAAATAAACATTTGTTGGACGCTTACATTCATAGTTTATCTCTAAACAAAATCAACATTTGTTGGAAGCTTACATTCATGGTTTATCTCTAAACAAATCAACATTTGTTGGAAGCTTACATTCATAGTTTATCTCTAAACAAAATCAACATTTGTTGGAAGCTTACATTCATAGTTTATCTAAACAAAACCAACATTTGTTGGAGGCTTACATTCATAGTTTATCTCTAAACAAAATCAACATTTGTTGGAAGCTTACATTCATAGTTTATCTAAACAAAACCAACATTTGTTGGAGGCTTACATTCATAGTTTATCTCTAAACAAAACCAACATTTGTTGGATGCTTACACTCATAGTTTATCTCTAAACAAAACCAACATTTGTTGGATGCTTACACTCATAGTTTATCTCTAAACAAAACCAACATTTGTTGGATGCTTACACTCATAGTTTATCTCTAAACAAAACCAACATTTGTTGGATGCTTACACTCATAGTTTATCTCTAAACAAAACCAACATTTGTTGGATGCTTACACTCATAGTTTATCTCTAAACAAAACCAACATTTGTTGGATGCTTACACTCATAGTTTATTGTCTATGTTTCACTGACCGTGCTTCAAGGAGTTCTGGGGCATAGATCTCACTCACTCACTCACTCACTCACTCACACACTCTCCCACCAGTTACAAGACATATGTATCAGACTTATCACATAGCGTATCATCTACCAGTTATCACCCAATCATCATCATGTGCCGTGTTGATTATGCTACTCTCTAGATGCTGATTTTTTTCTGCCCTTGTATTTGTTAATTTGCTCCATACGTAGGATCCGTGCCACCCACTTCCCCTCTCAAACAATTGCTCCTTCTTTCTGTCTTCCTCTGTGTCTTTTCATATTTATCTTCCCACATGTATCTTGCCTCTTCCTTCTGTCTTCCTCTGTGTCTCTTCATATTTATCTTCCCATATGTATCTTGCCTCTTCCTTCTGTCTTCCTCTGCGTCTCTTCATATTTATCTTCTCACATTTATCTCGCCTCTTCCTTCTGTCTTCCTCTGTGTCTCTTCATATTTATCTTCTCACATTTATCTCGCCTCTTCCTTCTAACTTGTATCCAACTAACTCAGTTTTACACGATGGGACTTACCTCGAGATAGGTTACATTGACTTTATTACAGGTTTATTCTGCTTTGCTCTCTGTTAAGGTTAGAACTTGGCCATGTTGTACTTCTGCTGTTCCTTCAGTTCTTGTTCTCCCGTACATTTTTAGACAATGTTGCTGCATATCAGCGTGGCACGAAGAAGAGAGCTAAGTGTCCCGTTCTTCATGTGTCTTTCACTTGAACTCGCCCGCGTCCCTGTACTTATATCCGGGAATGATCTACCCCAGCCCCTGTACTTATATCGGGGAATGATCTACCCCAGTCCCTGTACTTATATCGGGGAATGATCTACCCCAGTCCCTGTACTTATATCCGGGAATGATCTACCCCAGTCCCTGTACTTATATCCGGGAATGATCTACCCCAGTCCCTGTACTTATATCGGGGAATGATCTACCCCAGTCCCTGTACTTATATCCGGGAATGATCTACCCCAGTCCCTGTACTTATATCGGGGAATGATCTACCCCAGTCCCTGTACTTATATCCGGGAATGATCTACCCCAGTCCCTGTACTTATATCGGGGAATGATCTACCCCAGTCCCTGTACTTATATCCGGGAATGATCTACCCCAGTCCCTGTACTTATATCCGGGAATGATCTACCCCAGTCCCTGTACTTATATCGGGGAATGATCTACCCCAGTTCATGTACTTATATCGGAGAATGATCTACCCCATTCCCTGTACTTATATCCGGGAATGATCTACTCCAGTCCCTGTACTTATATCGGAGAATGACCTCCACTTCTTCTGCCCGCCAATGTTGCTTCTCTTTCTGAATTCTCTTAACACGCTTTAAACTGTTTAACCGTTCAAGCAGACCTGCCAAAGATGAACAGATAAACAATTTCTAAACTTAAGATTGCTGGGGAATTTTAAACTTCCATTGCTCAGGAAAGACAACTCTTTTTTTTCTCTCTCAAACTTTCTGATGGAGAGAAGATTGATCTTTCAAATTGTTTCCCACTTTCTCGTGCAGTTCCTAGATTTTAAGTCTTCCTAAACCAGGTTTATGAAAAGGGGCGGGGGGCGGTGGTGGAGGGCGGCGAAGAAATGCTTAATTACTAGCAATTTTCAGAGATTGATGGGAGGCGGTGGTGCAAGGCGGTGGTGGGAGGCCGTGGTGGGAGGCGGTGGTGGGAGGCCGTGGTGGGAGGCGGTGATTGAAGGCGGTGGTTGAAGGCGGTGGTGGGAGGCGGTGGTGGGAGGCGGTGGTTGAAGGCGGTGGTGGGAGGCGGTGGTTGAAGGCGGTGGTGGGAGGCGGTGGTAGGAGGCACTGGTGGGAGGCAGTGGTAGGAGGCTGTGGTAGGAGGCGGTTGTGGGAGGCGGTGGTGGGAGGCCGTGGTGGGAGGCGGTGGTGGGAGGCGGTGGTGGAAGGCGGTGGTGGGAGGCGGTGGTGGGAGACTGTGGTGGGAGGCCTTGGTGGGAGGCGGTTGTGGGAGGCCTTGGTGGGAGGCCTTGGTGGGAGGCGGTGGTGGGAGGCAGCGCAGAAATGCTTAATTACGAGCAATTTTTCAGAGATTGGTTGGGGGGGGGGAACATGATTAACAAAATGTCATTTCCAAGATTTGTAAGAAATAGCGGCCACAAACACAGAAAGCAGAAACTCTGATGAAAACGAGCAGGCACAAGTAAAGAATTTTTGAAAATCTCATTTCTGATATCAAACTTCTCTTTTCCCGTCTCTCTTTGAGATTTACTTCCTTTCTCATTCATTATTTGTTGACGGCTCACATCACACGTTCTTTCTGTTTTTTTTTTCCTTCTTCTCCTCATTCTCATTATCCTGTGTTTATTCTGAAGTCACATCACTTGTGTGATACCTTCAGACATCACATCACTTGTGTGATACCTTCAGACATCACATCACTTGTGTGATACCTTCAGACATCACATCACTTGTGTGATACCTTCAGACATCACATCACTTGTGTGATACCTTCAGACATCACATCACTTGTGTGATACCTTCAAACATCACATCACTTGTGTGATACCTTCAAATATCACATCACTTGTGTGATACCTTCAAACAACACACCACCCTGCACAATCTTTGCTACAGAGGGGGCCTACTTCCCGCCATGCATGTCTCTCGTTCAAGAAACGTTTTTATAAAATAAGATAAACAGGCTATAACACAAGGAAAATCATTTTACAAAGGTTTATCAAGAAGTTCTGTTGTCTCTATGTTCTTCCCTTTTTTATCAACTCTTCTCTGTTCTTCCCTATACATTAATTTTAGCCTGTAGTATGATCTGCTACCACCAAAACACGTTCAGTTTGTAGTATGATCCGCTACCACTAAAACACGTTCAATTTGTAGTATGATCTGCTACCATCAAACTAAGTTCAGCTTTTAGTATGATCTGCTACCACCAAACTAAGTTCAGTTTGTAGTATGATCCGCTACCACCAAAACACGTTCAGTTTGTAGTACGATCTGCTACCACCAAACTAAGTTCAGCTTGTAGTATGATCTGCTACCACCAAACTAAGTTATAGCTTGTAGTATGATCTGCTACCACCAAAATAAGTTCAGTTTGTAGTATGATCCGCTACCACCAAAACACGTTCAATTTGTAGTATGATCTGCTACCACCAAACTAAGTTAAGCTTGTAGTATGATTTGCTACCATCAAACTAAGTTCAGCTTGTAGTATGATCTGCTACCACCAAAACACGTTGTATGGGGTATGATCTGCTACCACCAAAATACGTTCAGTTTGTAGTATGATCTGCTACCACCAAACTAAATTAAGCTTGTAGTATGATCTGCTACCACCAAAACACGTTCAGTTTGTAGTATGATCTGCTACCATCAAACTAAGTTCAGCTTGTAGTAAGATCTTTCACTATCAAGCTAAGTTAATCTTGTAGTATGATCTTTTACCATCAAACTAAGTTAATCTTGTAGTATGATGTTTTACCATCAAACTAAGTTAAGCGTGCAGTATGATCTTTTACCATCAAACTAAGTTAAGCGTGTAGTATGATCTTTTACCACCAAACTAAGTTAATCTTGTAGTATGATCTTTTACCATCAAACTAAGTTAATCTTGTAGTATGATCTTTTACCATCAAACTAAGTTAAGCGTGTAGTATGATGTTTTACCATCAAACTAAGTTAAGCGTGCAGTATGATCTTTTACCATCAAACTAAGTTAATCTTTTAGTATGATCTTTTACCATCAAACTAAGTTAAGCGTGTAGTATGATCTTTTACCATCAAACTAAATTAATCTTGTAGTTTGATCTTTTACCATCAAACTAAGTTAATCTTGTAGTATGATCTTTTACCATCAAACTAAGTTAATCTTGTAGTATGATCTTTTACCATCAAACTATGTTAAGCGTGTAGTATGATGTTTTACCATCAAACTAAGTTAAGCGTGTAGTATGATCTGCAACCAAAATAAGTTCAGCTTGTAGTATGATCTTTTACCACAAAACTAAGTTCAGCTTGTAATATGATCCGCTACCACAAAACTAAGTTCAGCTTGTAGTATGACCTTCAACCACAAAAGTTCAGCTTTTAGTATAACATGTTCCAGCAAAATCAAAGCCTCCAAATAACGGTCTTTGTGTCTATGCATGAAGAAAGCTGAAATAAATCATCTTTGGAAAGCTGATAAACTGACAAATAGTGGATGACACACTTAAGACATCTCCCGCTAAAACATTGTCTGTCTTCTTGTAATCACAGACAGGATTTCACGATCACAATTTCCCTGACTGAGTGTGGAAGAAGAAAATAGTAGATAAGGTTAGTCGTACCTTGTTAGTTCAGCATTCAAAAGCATAACATAACCGACAGGACGAAACGAAAACATAACATAACCGACAGGACGAAACGAAAACATAACATAACCGACAGGACGAAACGAAAACATAACATAACCGACAGGACGAAACGAAAACATAACATAACCGACAGGACGAAACGAAAACATAACATAACCGACAGGACGAAACGAAAACATAACATAACCGACAGGACGAAACGAAAACATAACATAACCGACAGGACGAAACGAAAACATAACATAATCGACAGGACGAAACGAAAACATAACATAATCGACAGGACGAAAAGAAAACATAACATAACCGACAGGACGAAACGAAAACATAACCGACAGGACGAAACGAAAACATAACATAACCGACAGGACGAAAAGAACACATAACATAACCGACAGGACGAAAAGAAAACATAACATAATCGACAGGACGAAAAGAACACATAACATAACCGACAGGACGAAAAGAAAACATAACATAATCGACAGGACGAAAAGAAAACATAACATAACCGACAGGACGAAACGAAAACATAACCGACAGGACGAAACGAAAACATAACATAACCGACAGGACGAAAAGAACACATAACATAACCGACAGGACGAAAAGAACACATAACATAACCGACAGGACGAAAAGGAAACATAACGTAATCGACAGGACGAAAAGGAAACATAACATAATCGACAGGACGAAAAGGAAACATGACGTAACGGACAGGAAGAAAAGGAAACATAACATAATCGACAGGACGAAAAGGAAACATGACGTAACGGACAGAAAGAAAATGAAACATAACATAATCGACAGGACGAAAAGGAAACATGACGTAACGGACAGAAAGAAAATGAAACATAACATAATGGAGTGGAAGAAAAGGAAACATAACATAACGGAGAGGAAGAAAAGGAAACATAACATAACGGAGAGGAAGAAAAGGAAACGTAACATAACATGTAGAACCTTGTAAAATTAGGAAGAACTGTAAGATGGTGAACCGGAACAAGAGTGTGGGGGGGGGGGATTGCATCAGATAAAATAATAATAATGTTATTTCCGTATCTATGGCAACAAGACTTGTGAGACAACCAAAAGCGATTATAGAGTAATTAATAATATCATCTTTGGGGGAATAAAACTGGTTTAGAAATGACACGGAAAATATAATACTCTCATTGAATGATATTCTGTCAGCGAAGCTTGTCTAAACTCTGATTATCTGATACTAGCGCAGGTTCACTACCCACAATTCATCTCGAGTAATTATTTCCGCCATATTTGTACAGTCTGTCTTGCCTTGCCTTCTTTTGTCCCCTTGGAGACGGATGTTTACACGGGTGAAATGAAAAGTGTGCTCGCTTGGTCCGAGTCAATATTCCTAACAATTCATTCGAATTTTATAAATGTTTATTGCAAAGCGCGTTTTCTTTCCTACCTTATATTGATTTTTGAAAACCTGAATTCGCTATAAAATAGGATGTCTGACCTATATAGTATTGTGAATGATCGCTGGGTTAGTATACCGATTTGTTTGTCGAATGTAAGAAGATAGAATCATAATCATTTGCAGCAAACATTGACTGATCCCTTGATGAAGAAAATATAATCAATAATCAGTCATTTCCAAGAAATAATGATCTCGATGAAGAAAACAATATCAATAACCGATCAGTTGCAAGAAATAATGATCTCTTAACTAAGAATGATCCGTTAACTAAGAATGATCCGTTAACTAAGAATGATCTTTTAACTAAGAATGATCTGTTAACTAAGAATGATCTGTTAACTAAGAATGATCTGTTAACTAAGAATGATCTGTTAACTAAGAATGACCTCTTAACTAAAAATGATCTGTTAACTAAGAATGATCTGTTAACTAAGAATGATCTGTTAACTAAGAATGACCTGATAAAGAAACCCTGCATTACCTTCTGTGTTGTTTACTTCAGTGGTTCCCAACATTTATACATTGATGGATCACTTTCAGCTACACAAAAGTTGTGAAGCACTGGTTTGATTGGAGTTTGGCTGTGACATAAAACTTGCTTTGTGGAGTTTGGCAATGATATAAATCCTTGTTTGTATAGAATTTGGCAATGATATAAATCCATGTTTTTTTGATATAAATCCTTGTTTTAAAAATATAAATGATACTTAATATCAAAATGATACTACAGTCACTGATAACCTGGTAGTATAAACATGTTGGGATCTATGCGTCTTTTATGTGCAAGCGTAAATTGAGCACAAGCCTACAGCTAATTTCCTGCAAGCCTACAACTAATTCTCTCAAAGTCTACAACTAATTCTCTCCAAAACCTACAACTAATTCTCTCAAACCTTACAACTAATTCTCTGCAAGCCTACAGCTAATTCTCTCAAAGCCTACAACCAATTCTCTAACAAGCCTACAGATAATTCTCTGCAACCTTACAACTAATTCTGTCAAAGTCTACAACTAATTCCTTCAACGTCTAGAATTAATTCTCTCTCAAGCCTATAATTAATTCTCTCTAGGCCTGAAACTAATTCTCTCCCAAGCCTACAACTAATTCTCTCCCAAGCCTACAACTAATTCTCTTCCAACCCTGCAATTAATTTTCCCCAATCTTACTAATAATTCTCTCTCAAGTCTACAACAAATTCTCTCGAAGCCTACAGGTAATTCTCCCCTAAGCCTACAACTAATTCTGCCCAAAGCCTACAACTAACTCTCCTCCAAGCCTACAATTAATTCTCTCCCAAGCCTATAATAAATTCTTCGCAAGCCTACAACTAATTCTCCTACAAGTAAACAACTAATTCTCCCCAGCCTACAACTAATTCTCCTCCAAGCCTACAAATAATTTTCCCCAAGCCTACAATTAATTCTCTCCCAAGCCTGCAATACATTCTCCGCAAGCCTACAACTAATTCTCCTCCAAGCCTACATTTAATTCTCTCCCATGCCTACAATACATTCTCCGCAAGCCTACAACTAATTCTTTCCAAGCTTATAACTAATTCTCCTCCAAGCCTACAATTAATTCTCTCCCAAGCCTACAATACATTCTCCGCAACCCTACAACTAGTTCTCCTCCAATCCTACGACTAATTCTCCCCAGGCCTAAAAATAATTCTCTCAAAGCCTACGACTACTTCTGTCCAAGCTCACAACTAATTATCTCCAAGTCTGCAACTAGAACAATGCTCTAAATCTCCAAAAATGCTGCCCGCTTCTAGCTCGAGCTTACCAACTTCTGTCTGGGCTCATTTTGTGCCCGTCTTTCTTACAAGGACAATTTATGTTCCAGCTAATTTCAGTGTTTGTATCCGTTGTGTTATTTTTCTATATGGTTCTTGAAATAGACCGTTGTCAAAATATGGGATTTTCTTCATTTTACACGTGCTGATGTTACTTTCTGCCATTCTTGTTTCTGTTCACTTTCCTCACTCTTTTTATCTTTTTTATCAAATTGAACCATACACCAGTGTTCTGTCTTTATTCTCTAATATAATGATTTCAGTAACACGAATGATTCTATAACATGGATGATTCCGAGACATAGATGATTCTGAGACATGGATGATTCTATAAGAAAATTATCCATACCTCTTAATACAATTGCCTTAGATAAAACTTAATGCAAGTGTTCTAGATAAAGCTTAATAGAAGTGTCATAGAGAAATGTTAATACAAGTGTCATAGATAAAGCTTAATACAAGCGTTCTAGATAAAACTTAATACAAGTGTCATAGAGAAAGCTTAATACAAGTGTCATAGAGAAAGCTTAATACAAGTGTCATAGAGAAAGCTTAATACAAGTGTCATAGAGAAAGCTTAATACAAGTGTCATAGAGAAAGCTTAATACAAGTGTCATAGAGAAAGCTTAATACAAGCGTTCTAGAGAAAGCTTAATACAAGCGTTCTAGAGAAAGCTTAATACAAGTGCCCTAGATAAAACTTAATACAAGTGCCCTAGATAAAACTTAATACAAGTGCCCTAGATAAAACTTAATACAATTGCCCTAGATAAAACTTAATACAAGTGCCCTAGATAAAACTTAATACAAGTGTCATAGATAAAGCTTAATACAATATGTAGGTGAAAGTACATAAAAAAATCTGTCTGTCTGTTTGTCCGTCTGTTTGTCTCCCTGCCTTCTGTTTTCTGTATGTTTGTCTGTCTCTCTATTTGTATGTCTATCTGCCAGTATGTACGTCTGCCTGTCTTTCTGTATGCGTCTCTGTCTGTCTGTCTATCTGTTTGTCTGCCTGTATGTCTGCCTCTCTATCTGCAGAGTGAAAAGAAAAACTGTATGGATTCTGCCATCATCGGAAGCAGATATTCTTAAGAAATGGCATGCAATAGATTTTGATTGACCTTGACGAAAGTAAACAGGAAGTATTGGGGCGTTTCATGGCCCTGCTTCGTACCTGCTCCAGGTGAGCCAGATGAGCCAGGTGAGCGGTGTTCCAGGTTGATGCTATACGTAGCCCAACCGCGCGAACTTGAGGTTTCCAGTCTAATGGACAAAGTGGTGACAATTGCTGGACAAGACCCTATATTAGTTTCTAGATATTCTTCATTGTGACAGCCTGCATAATAACAGCTTGTCTAGCTGGATGTGAGATGATATCTTTTCAGTCGGGATGGAACCTCCATAAAAGCCTCACATGCCAGCTCACTGGAAGGGCGTGGTCTCATTCTTTCAAGTAAGCCCTAGGTCAGAAAGTAAACCATAACAACTGCCTATCTTCTTCTTATCAACTTCATCTTCATCTTCATCTACTTCATGGTTATCACCATTTGTCAGAAGAGGGAATATCATGGTGTCGGTGCATTCTCTGATTACGAACATGGCAGTCCCCATCCACCTTCTTCATCGACGTCCCGAAGTTTTCACATGTTCCTTCTGTTATTGCATTTCTACTATTTGTCTTGTTATTTCTCTGTTACTGACATTGTTTTGTATTGTCTGTCTTGTTATTTCTCTGTTACTGACATTGTTCTGCATTGTTTGTCTTGTTATTTCTCTGTTATTGATATTGTTCTGTATTGTCTGTCTTGTTATTTCTCTGTTATTCATATTGTTCTGTATTGTCTGTCCCATTATTTCTCTGTTACTGACATTGTTCTGTATTGTCTGTCTCATTATTTCTCTGTTATTGATATTGTTCTGTATTGTCTGTCGTGTTATTTCTCCTTGACTGACATTGTTCTGTATTGACTGTCTTGTTATTTCTCTTTGACTGACATTGTTCTGTATTGTTTGTCTTGTTATTTCTCCTTGACTGACATTGCTCTGTATTGTCTGTCTTGTTATTTCTCCTTGACTGACATTGTTCTGTATTGTCTGTCTTGTTATTTCTCCTTGACTGACATTGTTCTGTATTGTCTGTCTTGTTATTTGTCCTTGACTGACATTGTTCTGTATTGTCTGTCTTGTTATTTGTCCTTGACTGACATCGTTCTGTATTGTCTGTCTTGTTATTTCTCCTTGACTGACAACCTTAAGCTGGCATGCTGGGGTCATAGTTGGCGACCTTAAGCTGGCATGCTGGAGTCATATTTGGCGACCTTAAGCTGCCATGCTGGGGTCAGGGTTGGCGATCTTAAGCTGACATGCTGGGGTCATAGTTGGCGACCTTAAGCTGGCATGCTGGGGTCAGGGTTGGCGAACTTAAGCAGACATGCTAGGGTCATAGTTGGCGACCTTAAGCTGGCATGCTGGGGTCAGGGTTGGCGAATTTAAGCAGACATGCTAGGGTCATAGTTGGCGACCTTAAGCTGGCATGCTGGGGTCAGGGTTGGCGAACTTAAGCAGACATATTTGGGGTGTCTTTTAAGATCATAAGTTGATACGCTGGTCATGGTTGGCGAAATTTAGCTGACAAGCTGGAGCCATGTTGGTGGGTTTTATGAGGATATGCTGTAGCCATGTTGGTGGGTTTTATGAGGATATGCTGGAGCCATGTTGGTGGGTTTTATGAGGATATGCTGGAGCCATGTAGGTGGGTTTTATGCTGATATGCTGGAGCCATGTTGGTGGGTTTTATGCTGATATGCTGGAGCCATGTTGGTGGGTTTTATGCTGATATGCTGGAGCCATGTTGGTGGGTTTTATGCTGATATGCTGGAGCCATGTTGGTGGGTTTTATGCTGATATGCTGGGGTCAGTGTTGGCGAATCTAAGCTGACACGATGTGGTTAGGCTTCGCGAGCTTAAGTTGACATGGTGGGCTCAGGGCTGGGTACTTGAAGTTGACATGCTGGGGTCATGTATGGGGACATTAAGTTGACATGCTGGGGTCATGTATGGGGACATTAAGCTGACATGCTGGGGTCAGGGTTAGTGAACCTAAGCGTGCATGCTGGGGTCAGGGTAAACGACCCTGTTTTGACATGCTGTGGTCAGTGCTCGCGAACTTCAGCTGACATGCTGGGGTCAGAACTGGCGATTTTAAGCTGACATACTGGGGTCAGGATTGGCGACTTTAAACTTGCATGCTGAGGAAAGGGAGTGGCTGGCGAATCTAAGCTAACATACTGGGGTCAGGGTTGGCGATTCTAAGCTGAAATGTCGGGGTCAGGGTTGGCGACTCTAAACTGACATGCTCGAATCAGAGTTAGCGAAATTAAACTGGCTTGCTGGGGTCAGAGTTGGCGACCTTAAGCTGATATGCTGAGGTCAAGGTTGGAGACCTAAGCTGACGTGCTAGGGGCAGAGGTGGTGACCTTATGCTGACTTGTTGCTATCAGAGTTGGTGAACTTTAGCTAACATGCTCTCTTCAGATTTGCCGATCTTAAGCTGACTTCTGATGTCAGGATTGGCGACTCTAGGCTGACATGCTTGTGTCAAAGTTAGCGACTCTAAGCTGACATGCTTGTGTCAAGGTTAGCGACTCTAAGCTGACATGCTTGTGTCAAGGTTAGCGACTCTAAGCTGACATGATTGAGTCAAGGTTAGCAACTCTAAGCTGACATGCTTGTGTCAAGGTTAGCAACTCTAAGCTGACATGCTTGTGTCAAGATTAGCGACTCTAAGCTGACATGCTTGTGTCAAGGTTAGCGACTCTAAGCTGACATGCTTGAGTCAAGGTTAGCAACTCTAAGCTGACATGCTTGTGTCAGGATTTTTCAATTCTAATCTGATCAAGGTTGGCGATCCTAAGTTGACATGCTTGGGTCTGGCTTGCGGACTCTAAGCTGACATGGTGGGGTCAGGGTTGGCGAATCTAATCTTACATGCTGGTATTGAGGTTGGTAACCCTAATCTGACTTGCTGGTATCAGGGTTAGTTGCTGACGTGCTGGGGTCTGAGTTGGTGACCTTAAGCTGATGTGTTGGGGTCAAGGTTGGAGACCTAAGCTGACGTGCTAGGGGCAGAGGTGGTGACCTTATGCTGACTTGTTGCTATCAGAGTTGGTGAACTTTAGCTAACATGCTCTCTTCAGATTTGCCGATCTTAAGCTGACTTCTGATGTCAGGATTGGCGACTCTAGGCTGACATGCTTGTGTCAAAGTTAGCGACTCTAAGCTGACATGCTTGTGTCAAGGTTAGCGACTCTAAGCTGACATGCTTGTGTCAAGGTTAGCGACTCTAAGCTGACATGCTTGAGTCAAGGTTAGCAACTCTAAGCTGACATGCTTGTGTCAAGGTTAGCAACTCTAAGCTGACATGCTTGTGTCAAGATTAGCGACTCTAAGCTGACATGCTTGTGTCAAGGTTAGCGACTCTAAGCTGACATGCTTGAGTCAAGGTTAGCAACTCTAAGCTGACATGCTTGTGTCAGGATTTTTCAATTCTAATCTGATCAAGGTTGGCGATCCTAAGTTGACATGCTTGGGTCTGGCTTGCGGACTCTAAGCTGACATGGTGGGGTCAGGGTTGGCGAATCTAATCTTACATGCTGGTATTGAGGTTGGTAACCCTAATCTGACTTGCTGGTATCAGGGTTAGTTGCTGACGTGCTGGGGTCTGAGTTGGTGACCTTAAGCTGATGTGTTGGGGTCTGAGTTGACAACCTTAAGCTGATGTGCTGGGGTTTGAGTTAGTGACCTTAAGCTGATGTGCTGGGGTCTGAGTTAGTGACCTTAAGCTGATGTGTTGGGGTCTGAGTTGACAACCTTAAGCTGATGTGCTGGGGTTTGAGTTAGTGACCTTAAGCTGATGTGCTGGGGTCTGAGTTGACAACCTTAAGCTGATGTGTTTAGGTCTGAGTTGACAACCTTAAGCTGATGTGTTGGGGTTTGAGTTAGTGACCTTAAGCTGATGTGCTGGGGTCTGAGTTGACAACCTTAAGCTGATGTGTTTAGGTCTGAGTTGACAACCTTAAGCTGATGTGTTGGGGTCTGAGTTGACGACCTTAAGCTGATGTGCTGAGGTCTGAGTTGACAACCTTAAGCTGACGTGCTGGGGTTTGAATTGACAACCTTAAGCTGATGTGATGGGGTCTTAGTTGACAACGTTAAGCTGATGTGTTGGGGTCTGAGTTGACAACCTTAAGCTGATGTGTTGGGGTCTGAGTTGACAACCTTAAGCTGATGTGTTAGGGTCTGAGTTGACAACCTTAAGCTGGTGTGTTGGGGTCTGAGTTGACAACCTTAAGCTGATGTGTTGGGGTCTGAGTTGACGACCTTAAGCTGATGTGTTGGGGTCTGAGTTGACAACCTTAAGCTGATGTGTTGGGGTCTGAGTTGACAACCTTAAGCTGATGTGTTGGGGTCTGAGTTGACAACCTTAAGCTGACGTGCTGGGGTTTGAGTTGACAACGTTAAGCTGATGTGTTGGGGTCTGAGTTGACAACCTTAAGCTGATGTGTTGGGGTTTGAGTTGACAACCTTAAGCTGATGTGTTGGGGTCTGAGTTGACAACCTTAAGCTGACGTGCTGGGGTTTGAGTTGACAACGTTAAGCTGATGTGTTGGGGTCTGAGTTGACAACCTTAAGCTGATGTGTTGGGGTCTGAGTTGACAACCTTAAGCTGATGTGCTGGGGTCTGAGTTAGTGACCTTAAGCTGATGTGTTGGGGTTTGAGTTGACAACCTTAAGCTGATGTGTTGGGGTTTGAGTTGACAACCTTAAGCTGATGTGCTGGGGTTTGAGTTGACAACCTTAAGCTGATGTGCTGGGGTTTGAGTTGACAACCTTAAGCTGATGTGCTGGGGTTTGAGTTGAGAACCTTAAGCTGATGTGCTGGGGTCAGCGTTGGCAAATCGTAGTAGATCAAGATTCTTTCCAACCTCCCTGATAGTACCCCCCCCCTCCGAAGATTCCTATCCTCACTAACGGGGCAGGGATCGCTATACTCACCGTGTTGCTTGAGTCTGCTAAAGAAATACTGCACCACCCCCTCCCCCCTCCGCTCTGTAGCTCACGGACTACGAAAATTACTGCCAGAATCCGCTCCAAATCCGACACCATGCTGCGCCTCATCATCTTCACCACAACGGCTGGAAAAAACACCGGTTCGCAGTTCCCGGGACATAGAAGAAGAAGAAGAGGAGGACGAACAAGAAGAACAAGAAGAAGAACAAGAAGAAGATCAAGAAGAGGAACAAGAAGAAGAACAAGAAGAAGAAGAACAACAACAACAAGAACAAGAACAAGAAGAAGAACAAGAAGAAGAAGCAGAAGACGAACAAGAACAAGAAGAACAAGAAGAACAAGAAGAAGAAGAAGACGAACAAGAAGAAGAAGAAAAAGAAGAACATGAAGAAGAACAAGAACAAGAAGAAGGAGAAGAACAAGAACAAGAAGAACAAGAAAATAAGAAGAACAAGAAGAAGAACAAGAAGAAGAACTAGAAGAAGAACAAGAAGAACAAGAAGAAGAACAAGAAGAAGAACAAGAAGAACAAGAAGAAGAAGATATTGTCTAGCTAAGGTGACTTGTTGATACCTATCATATTTTTTTTTAATGTAAAGCACTGATTTCTGTTTTCCTCAGACAAATCTTTGTGACTCTCGTCAGCCCACACTGTGTGACTCTGCCTGTAATGTCAGATTTGGTCAAACTCTCGTCAGCCCACACTTTGTGACTCTGCCTGTAATGTCAGACTTGGTCAAACTCTCGTCAGCCCACACTTTGTGACTCTGCCTGTAATGTCAGACTTGGTCAAACTCTCGTCAGCCCACACTTTGTGACTCTGCCTGTAATGTCAGACTTGGTCAAACTCTCGTCAGCCCACACTTTGTGACTCTGCCTTTAATGTCAGATTTGATCAAATTCTCGTCATCCCAGACTTTGGCGATGCGTCAACTCACTTGTTTTAATCTTCTCATCTGTTTTAATCTTTTGTTACAATCACGTTGGCCACGCTTAGAGGCAGTCATGTCAGAGTTTAACAGAAAAGACCAACATAACTACCAGAACAGCATATTACTGGACCAACATAACTACCAGACCAACATAACTACCAGACCAACATAACTACCAGACCAACATAATTACCAGATCAACATAACTATCAAACCAACATACGAGGGGTAATTGATAAGTTCTCGGCATAAGGTAAATTGGATTATTTCTGGACACCTTTTTGGGGGTTATTTCTCAACATAGTCCCCTTGCAAGTTTATGCACTTAGTCCAGCGATCCTGGAGCATACGGGTCCCTTCTTTGTAAAAGTCAGCATCTTGTGCCAGTATAAAGTGATCTATAGCAAGAATGACGTCATAATCTGAAGCAAATTTGCGACTACTGAGCTCAATTTTTAGTTTGGTAAACAGGTAATAGTCTTAAGGGGCCAAATCTGGGGAATAAGGAGGATGTTCAAGAAGCTGGAAGCTGCATTTATGAACGGCAACCATTGCCACAGCCGACTTGTGAACTGGAGCACTGTCTTGACAAAGATGACTCTTCTTGTCAATTTCCCTCTACGCTTTTGACCCGCACTTGCTTCACAAGATTAGCGTAATAGGCCCCGGTGACCGTTCTGCCCTTTTGAAGATAGTCTACCAATAGCACACTTTCTGAATCTCAAAAAATGGAAGCCATTACCTTGCCTGCAGACATAACCACTCTTGCTTTCTTTGGAGGTGGGGATCCATGATGTTTCCACTGCTTTGACTGTTCTTTGGTTTCTGGTTGAAAATGATGAACCCAAGTCTCATCCATAGTCACAAATTGCTGAAGAAACTTTTCAGGATCTGCAGAAAAATGGCCAAGATTGTCTCTTGACATGTTGAGACGCTGTCATTTGTGATCACCTCCAAGAAGTTTCCGGACCCATCGAGCAGAGACCTTTGTCATATGAAGATCATTGTGAATAATGGCGTTCATGGGAGATGCCCAATTCAGTAGCAATGTACCGCTCAGTTAGTCGTCGATTGTCCATTATCATGTCATGGATTCTGCCGGTGGTTTCATCGGTGGTTACTGTTCTTGGTCTTCCTGGACGGGGATCATCTTCCAGACTCTTCCTTCCATGTTAGAATTGAGCTGCACATTTCTTCACTGTGCTGTAAGAAGGGGCACTCTCCCCTAGAGTCTCTACCATATCCTCATGGATCTCCTCCGATGATAAGCCCTTGATGCAGAGGTAGCGAATGACTACTCGATGAGAAATTTCATCCATTTTCTTAATTTCTGCCACCTCTTACCACTTCAGTAGCCTGTAAATAAAATTATTATATCTTATATCTTATATCCTTCCCGTGCCGTTAAACGTCACATAGGGCTCGCAAAGTAGTTCGACAATTTTTCCTGTCTTCGGCGAGTTTTTCAACCTTATCAAAGGATTTTATGCCTGTTAATTTGGCCTCTCTTAATAATGTCCTCTTCAGAGTTTCACGCGGTCTGCCTCTTTTTCTTCGGCCTGTTGTGTTCCATTTGATAGCTTGTTTTGGGATTCTCTGATCATTTCTTCTCATCAAGTGACCAACATATGTCCATCTCCTTTTCCTGATCACCCATGAGACTGGTTGTTGTTCAGTCATCTGTCTTATCTCTACATTGTTAAAAAAAATTGGTTGTAGTTAATTTCTTGAAACTTGGTGTTTAATCTTACATTAACCTGGTCAACAAATGCACATAATATCAACTGTGTGTTTCAAGTATTTGAACCTTAGGCCGAGAACGTATCACTCATCCCTCATAATTACTAAAATGTAAATTATTTGACACCTTTTGGAGGACAGGTAACTCTTTATGTCGGTTATCATTACACTGTGACAAAGAGGAACCTTTAAAGCAAACCTCATGTGAGGAGACACTGAAAATTTTGACAGAAATTTCAGCACAGTATGGTGGAGAGAGCGAGACAGAGAGAGAGAGAATGAAGGAGAGAGAGAGAGTGAGTGAGGGAACGAACGAACATTATTTTCAAAGGGTTAAGAATTGGCACGCAGGCCCGTCTGACATTCTGCCCTTCATCATACAGCTTTCACTCAGTCACAGTCATCTAACATTCTGCCCTTCATCATACAGCTTTCACTCTGTCACAGTCATCTAACATTCTGCTCTTCATCATACAGCTTTCACTCAGTCACAGCCATTCAGCATTTGTTAATGAGCATAATAATCACGAAGACACATTAAATGATTACAAAAATAAATAATACTTATCTTATGTTCATACACTCTACACTCTGATTTATGTAACTACAAGAAATAAACTTTATTACATTCTCTCATTTATTCTAAACTAACAAATTTATAGAACACCAGTGTAAAAAAAATGCAACAATCAAGTCATACTTTAGATTAAACTAGTTTAGACTTTTGACAAAACATATACACCTATAATTTCCATTTACGCAAGTACACGCAGATACATATATTCTTCACACAAACGCAAGTACATATCACATATATAAACACATACGTACATACACACTTACGTATGTATACACATAAACATATGCTGACACATACGTTTACATACACACATATATATTATACACATGCACACGTATAGACGTACACACGTATGCAAATGCATGCTTACACATACGTATATATATATATATATATATATATATATCCTTAGAGAGATATTGAGAGAGAGAGAGAGAATAAGAAGAAGAAAAAGAAAAAATAATGAGATATTTAGACAGTGTTAAGACTTAGCTTGTGATAAAACAACAATCTGGATTTACGTAGCTGAACACTAAACCACCCTTCACGACACATGATGATAGTTATTATGAAGATAACTGCTGAAATATGTACAAAGCACAGTTAGGAACATATGTCCCAATCGATATTGTGAAAATACTGCTGTATGTATGTATGTTTAACCGTGTCTGTATATGTCTGCTTGTCCAGGGAAGCAAAGCAGAAACAGCTACAAGCAAAACGAAGGAGGCCGTTAGCTGCCATCTTGTTAGCTGCCATCTTGTTAGCTGCCATCTTGTTTCTCTGGCCACTTTATGGAAGTGAAATTTGAGTAAATGCGCATTTATTATCATCCATTATGTGGCTAATGATATGTCAGAGCTGCTGATAGTGTACTCTGCACTTGTCAAGTCAGCAATTAAAATGCTTCACGCTGTCGCTTCGTCGATGGCCGAGAAAATCTAGAATATTTCTAGAACGTTCCAGAAAACAGAGAGAATGTTTTCAGAAACACTGACCCGCGAGAAGATTCTCGCAAGAAAACAGTTAATGGCTACTGCAGCAGCGGGAGAGAAGTAATAGTTATTTTGTAATATTTTTTTGATATTATTTAGTGTGCGTCTCAGATACCTGTCATAAAAAAAGGTTTTGTGGTGGTGCACTGGCGACTGGGGACAACAGGATACAGATGTTTTCTTGACTGCCATCACGTGACCTCCATACTGGTACACATCGGTCTCATTTCTGTCATCTAAACTAAAGTGTAACAGGTCTGGTGGGGTTACAATTAGGAGAGTTCATTGATAAGTTCTCGGCCTAAGGTACACATACTTGGAACGCACAGTTGATATTAGGTGCATTTGTAGAACAGGTTAATGTAAGATTAAACACCATGTTTCAAGAAATTAACTGCAATCAATTGTTTTACAGGCTACTGAAGTGGTAAGGGGTGGCAGAAATTGAGAAAATGGATAAAATTTCTCATCGAGCAGCCATTTACTACCTCTGCATCAAGGGCTTATCATCGGAGGAGATCCATGAGGATATGGTAGAGACTCTAGGGGAGAGAGTGCCCCTTCTTACAGCACAGTGAAGAAATGGGCAGCACAATTCAAACATGGAAGGGAGAGTCTGGAAGATGATCCCCGTCCAGAAAAACAAAGAACGGTAACCACCGATGAAACCACCGGCAGAATCCATGACATGATAATGAAGGATCGACGACTAACTGAGTGGTATATTGCTACTGAATTGGGCATCTCCCATGAACGTGTTCATGCCATTATTCACAATGATCTTCAAATGACAAAGGGTCTCTGCTCGATGGGTCCGGAAACTTCTTGGAGGTGATCACAAATGACAGCGTCTCAACATATCAAGAGACAAGCTTGACCATTTTTCTGCAGATCTTGAAAAGTTTCTTCACCAATGTGTGGCTATGTATGAGACTTGAGTTCATCATTTTCAACCAGAAACCAAAGAACAGTCAAAGCAGTGGAAACATCATGGATCCCTACCTCCAAAGAAAGCAAGGGTGGTTCTGTCTGCAGGCAAAGTGATGGCTTCCATTTTTTGAGATTCAGAAAGTGTGCTATTGGTAGACTATCTTCAAAAGGACAGAACGGTCAGCGAGGCCTATTACGCTAATCTTGGGAAGCAACTGCGGGTCAAACTGAAGGAAAATCGTCGAGGGAAATTGATGAGAGGAGTCATCTTTCATCAAGACAGTGCTCCAGTTCACAAGTCGGCAGTTTACAATGGCTGCCATCCATGAATGCGGCTTCCAGCTTCTTCAGCATCTTCCTTATTCCCCAGATTTGGCCCTTAGGACTATTACCTGTTTACCAAACTCAAAAAAGGAGCTCAGTGGTCGTAAATTTGCTTAAGATGATGACGTCATTCATGGTGTAGACCACTTTCTACTGGCACAAAATGCTGATTTTTACAAAGAAGGGACCCGTATGCTCCAGGATCGCTGGACTAAGTGCATAAACTTGCAATGTGCCTATGTTGAGAAATAACCCCAGAAAAGTGTCTAGAAATAATCCATTGTACCTTATGCCGAGAACTTATCAATCACCCTTCGTAGTTCCAAAATTTAGGAAATATCGTGGCCAATGATATAACAATTTATATGAGGATAAGTTAGCGACAGAAATTCTCACTTAGCCCTAACATTTATGACCACAATTTTCGACATTAACTTCAAACCTCAGAACAAACCATTTTATGTGACCTTCACACCTAAAATTAGACCATTATACGTAACTTTCAAACCTCAAGTTAGAACAGTTTCTTTGATCTTCAAACCTCAAGTTAGAACAGTTTCTTTGATCTTCAAACCTCAAGTTAGAACAGTTTCTTTGATCTTCAAACCTCAAGTTAGAACAGTTTCTTTGATCTTCAAACCTCAAGTTAGAACAGTTTCTTTGATCTTCAAACCTCAAGGTAGACCATTTTATGTGACCTTCAAACCTAAAATTAGAACAGTTTCTGTGATTTTCAAACCTCAGGTTAGAACAATTTATGTTACCTTCAGATCTCAAGTTATAACAATTTAAATGACCTTCAAACCTCAAGCTAGATCATTTTATGTGACCTTCAAACCTCAAGTTAGAACAATTTATGTTACCTTCAAACATCACGTTATACCATTTTATGTGACCTTTAAACCTCAAGTTAGAACAGTTTCTGTGATCTTCAAACCTCAAGTTAGACCATTGTATATGACATTCAAATTTCAAATTAGAACAGTTTCTGTGACCTTCAAATATCAAGTTAGAACAATTTATGTTACCTTCAAATCTCAAGTTAGAACAATTTAAATGACCTTCAAACCTCAGGTTAGACCATTTTATGTGACCTTCAAACCTTAAGTTAAAACAGTGTATGTGATCTTCAAACCTCAAGTTAGAACAGTTTCTGTGACCTTCAAACCTCAAATTAGACCATTTTATCTAACCTTCAACATCAAGTTAGAACAATTTAAATGACCTTCACAACTCAAGTCTGATTGATTTACGTGACCTTAAAGCCTCAGGTTAGAACAAGTTATGAAACTGCAAGTTAGAATCAGAAGTTAAGTGCTCATTAGAACTACAGTTTAAGAGCACAAGTTAAAACTACATGTTCGGACCACAATTAAGATCACAAGTTAGAACTACAAGTTAAGATCACAAGTTAGAAATATAAGTTAAGATCACAAGTTAGAAATATAAGTTAAGATCACAAGTTAGAAATATAAGTTAAGATCACAAGTTAGAAATATAAGTTAAGATCACAAGTTAGAAACAGAAATTAAGATCACAAACTACAACTGCAAGTTAAGATAACAAGTTAAGACCACAAGTTAGAATCACAATATAGGATCACAAATTAGGACCACAAGTTAAGATCATAAGTTAAGATCACAAGTTAGGATAACAGGTTAAGATAGCAAATTAGGATAACAAGTTAAGATAGCACATTAAGACCTCGAGTTAAGATCACAAGTTAGGATAACAAGTTAAGACCACAAGTTAGAATCACAATATAGGATCACAAATTAGGACCACGAGTTAAGATCACAAGTTAGGATAACAAGTTAAGATCACAAGTTAGGATCACAAGTTAAGATCACAAGTTAGGATCACAAGTTAGGATCACAAGTTAGGATAACAGGTTAAGATCACAAGTTAGGACCACAAGTTAAGATCACAAGTTAGGATAACAAGTTAAGATCACAAGTTAGGATCACAAGTTAAGATCACAAGTTAGGATCACAAGTTAGGATAACAAGTTAGGATCACAAGTTAGGATAACAGGTTAAGATCACAAGTTAGGATCACAAGTTAGGATAACAGGTTAAGATAGCAAATTAGGATAACAAGTTAAGATAGCACATTAGGACCTCGAGTTAAGATCACAAGTTAGGATAACAAGTTAAGATCACAAGTTAGGACCACAAGTTAAGATCACAAGTTAGGATCACAAGTTAGGATCACAAGTTAGGATCACAAGTTAGGATAACAAGTTAAGATCACAAGTTAGGACCACAAGTTAAGATCACAAGTTAGGATAACAAGTTAAGATCACAAGTTAGGATAACAAGTTAAGATCACAAGTTAGGACCACAAGTTAAGATCACAAGTTAGGATAACAAGTTAAGATCACAAGTTAGGACCACAAGTTAAGATCACAAGTTAGGACCACAAGTTAAGATCACAAGTTAGGACCACAAGTTAAGATCACAAGTTAGGATAACAAGTTAAGATCACAAGTTAGGACCACAAGTTAAGATCACAAGTTAGGACCACAAGTTAAGATCACAAGTTAGGATAACAAGTTAAGATCACAAGTTAGGACCACAAGTTAAGATCACAAGTTAGGATCACAAGTTAGGATAACAAGTTAAGATCACAAATTAGGACCACAAGTTAAGATCACAAGTTAGGATCACAAGTTAGGATAACAGGTTAAGGTAGCACATTAGGACCACGAGTTAGAATCACAATATAAGATCACAAGTTTGGACCACAGTTAAGATCATAAGTTAAGACCGCAAGTTAGAACCACAATTTAAGATCACAAGTTAGGACCGCAAGCTAGGACCACAATATAAGATCACAAGTTAGAACCACAAGTCAGAATCACAAGTTAAGACCACAATTTATGATTACAAGTTAGGACCACAAGTTATGATTACAAGTTACGACCACAATTTAGGACCATAAGTTATGATTACAAGTTAGGACCACAAGTTATGATTACAAGTTACGACCACAAGTTAGGACCACAAGTCAGAACCACAAGTTAGGACCACAATTTATGATTACAAGTTACGGCCACAAGTTAGGACCACAAGTCAGAACCACAAGTTAGGACCACAATTTATGATTACAAGTTACGACCACAATTTAGGACCATAAGTTATGATTACAAGTTAGGACCACAAGTTAAGACCACAATTTATGATTACAAGTTACGACCACAAGTTAGGACCATAAGTTATGATTACCAGTGGTTTAATGCTCGATCGCGGAGACAGAATCTTCTCAAACACACACACACACACACACACACACACACAACACACACACACACACAGGACGTGTCACGTGATTACAGACGACATAGGTATATAAAATATATAGCACTAAATAGATTTGTTCTATCTGCTGAATACATGTCAGAATTGTCAAACAACAGCAACACGTTTCTGGGGACATGTACATCAGCTAAGAAATGAACAAAATGACAAATGTTTAGTGTGAACAAAAGGACAGATGTTTAATGTGAACAAAAGGACAAATGTTTAGTGTCAGCTAGGAGGAGAACGAAAGGACACATAAACAGTGTCAGCTAAGATAATAAAGAACATATAAAAGCAATATAAAATGAAAAACAGAACAAAGATATAAATGTATTATACGAGATAAGCAGGCAGTGTATAGGAAAAAAAACATAACAGCAGAGGACGTGTTTGGAGAAAACTGTCATAATAATAATAATAATATCGATCAATCCAGGCACAGATACACGTCACAAACGATATGATCAATTGCAAAAAAGGCAGCAGTTTTGCCATTTCCTGACAGACATTTTTTTGCGCAGAGTTTAACTTTCGTAAGATATCAGAGTGAGATAAAATTTGGAGGAGATAACATCAACAGCTTGAGATAGCATCAATATCCAGAGATAACATCAACAGCTTGAGATAGCATCAATAGCCAATAATCTGAGATAACATCAACAGCCCGAGATAACATCAACAG
Source organism: Achatina immaculata (assembly GCA_009760885.1). Taxonomy (NCBI): domain Eukaryota; kingdom Metazoa; phylum Mollusca; class Gastropoda; order Stylommatophora; family Achatinidae; genus Lissachatina; species Lissachatina immaculata. The sequence goes on along the minus strand of CM019712.1, from coordinate 7,838,404 downwards.
TCTGAGATAACATCAATATCCAGAGATAACATCAACAGCCAATAACCCGAGTAGCATCAACAGCCTGAGATAAAATCAACAGTCTGAGATAACATCAATATCCAGAGATAACATCAACAGCCAATAACCCGAGTAGCATCAACAGCCTGAGATAAAATCAACAGTCTGAGATAACATCAATATCCAGAGATAACATCAACAGCCAATAACCCGAGTAGCATCAACAGCCTGAGATAAAATCAACAGTCTGAGATAACATCAATATCCAGAGATAACATCAACAGCCAATAACCCGAGTAGCATCAACATCCTGAGATAACATCAACAGTCTGAGATAACATCAATAGCCTGAGATAATATCAAGAGCCTGAGATTGATTGATTGATTGACTGATTGATCTTTATTTCAAAAGGGTTAAGAATTGGGCACGCAGGCCTGTCTGACATTCTACCCTTTATTATACATCTTTCACTCTGTTCCAGACATTCTACAAATATGCTGTTCATATAACAAACATAACTAACATTGAAGCTGAGAGACATAAAATAAAATATAACATTTACGTTTCGCTCTTAAACATTCACTCAGTACAGAAGTAACTACATATATTATAAATGACTATCTACTAAACAAAATTTTCGGGACTATTCAGAAAACAATTAATTGTATTCGGTGTCTGTAAGAGCAGCTTAAGATAACTTTTAAGTTTTATAATTCATGGAGGCATGTAGTCGACATCAAATAGATATTGGGAAAGCTTGTAGCTGTAGGAAGGAGTATAATTTATATTTTTTATATAGGATGGGAGGGTATTCCAAAGATGAGCAGCAGAATAACTAAAGCTTTTCTTGTAAAGATCAAGTCTAGGTTTTGGAAGACATATGTTGTTCAAGCGTTGGCCGCACTTTGGGCTAAATTTAAACAGGTTCCATGGATAAGGCGGGGCATGCCGTGAAAGAATTTGATTACAAGTTACGACCACAAGTTAGGACCATAAGTTATGATTACCAGTGGTTTAATGCTCGATCGCGGAGACAGAATCTTCTCAAACACACACACACACACACACAGGACGTGTCACGTGATTACAGACGACATAGGTATATAAAATATATAGCACTAAATAGATTTGTTCTATCTGCTGAATACATGTCAGAATTGTCAAACAACAGCAACACGTTTCTGGGGACATGTACATCAGCTAAGAAATGAACAAAATGACAAATGTTTAGTGTGAACAAAAGGACAGATGTTTAATGTGAACAAAAGGACAAATGTTTAGTGTCAGCTAGGAGGAGAACGAAAGGACACATAAACAGTGTCAGCTAAGATAATAAAGAACATATAAAAGCAATATAAAATGAAAAACAGAACAAAGATATAAATGTATTATACGAGATAAGCAGGCAGTGTATAGGAAAAAAAAACATAACAGCAGAGGACGTGTTTGGAGAAAACTGTCATAATAATAATAATAATAACATCGATCAATCCAGGCACGGATACACGTCACAAACGATATGATCAATTGCAAAAAGGCAGCAGTTTTGCCATTTCCTGACAGACATTTTTTTGCGCAGAGTTTAACTTTCGTAAGATATCAGAGTGAGATAAAATTTGGAGGAGATAACATCAACAGCCTGAGATGACATCAATATCCAGAGATAACATCAACAGCTTGAGATAGCATCAATAGCCAATAATCTGAGATAACATCAACAGCCCGAGATAACATCAACAGTCTGAGATAACATCAATATCCAGAGATAACATCAACAGCCAATAACCCGAGTAGCATCAACAGCCTGAGATAACATCAATAGCCTGAGATGACATCAACAGCCTGAGATAAAATCAACAGCCTGAGATAACATCAACAGTCTGAGATAACATCAATAGCCTGAGATAATATCAAGAGCCTGAGATTGATTGATTGATTGACTGATTGATCTTTATTTCAAAAGGGTTAAGAATTGGGCACGCAGGCCCGTCTGACATTCTGCCCTTTATCATACATTTTTCACTCTATTCCAGACATTCTACAAATATATTGTTCATATAACAAACGTAACTAACATTGAAGCTGAGAGACATAAAATAAAATATAACATTTACGTTTCGCTCTTAAACATTCACTCAGTACAGAAGTAACTACATACATTATAAATGACTATCTACTAAAAAACATTTTCGGGACTATTCAGAAAACAATTAATTGTATTCGGTGTCTGTAAGAGCAGCTTAAGATAACTTTTAAGTTTTATAATTCATGGAGGCATGTAGTCGACATCAAATAGATATTGGGAAAGCTTGTAGCTGTAGGAAGGAGTATAATTTATATTTTTTATATAGGATGGGAGGGTATTCCAAAGATGAGCAGCAGAATAACTAAAGCTTTTCTTGTAAAGATCAAGTCTAGGTTTTGGAAGACATATGTTGTTCAAGCGTTGGCTGCACTTTGGGCTAAATTTAAACAGGTTCCATGGATAAGGCGGGGCATGCCGTGAAAGAATTTGATGTACTAACTTGGCTTTGTTGAAGAGGAACCTGTTCTTAAGAGGTAGTATTTTGATACGTTTGTGATGATTAGTTGTTTGTGGTTGATCTTTGTCACTAATAAGCTTTACTGCTCGCTTTTGGAGAGAGCAAAGCCTCTTTGTATTTGACACTGAGCAACCATCCCAAACTGTTGAGCAATAGTCTAAATGTGTTTGTATAGGAGCTATGTAGTATGTCTTCCTAGTGTCTTGATCTATGAAGTGCTTAATTTTAGCTAATTGGTATACTTTTTGTGCGATGAGTTTTGTTAGACATTGCACATGAGAGTTCCAGGTCAGATGTTGGTCAATAATAAGACCTAGTGTTTTGTGCTCGCTAAAGTTTTCTGTTGAGATAAAATCAACAGCCTGAGATAACGTCAACAGTCTGAGATAACATCAATAGCCTGAGATAATATCAACAGCCGGAGATAGCACCAATAGCCTGAGATAATATCAAGAGCCTGAGATAACATCAACAGCCTGAGATAACATCAACAGTCTGAGATAACATCGACAGCCTGAGATAATATCAACAGCCTGAGATAATATCAAGAGCCAGAGATAACATCAACAGCCTGAGATAACATCAACAGTCTGAGATAATATCAACAGCCTGAGATAATATCAACAGTCTGAGATAATATCAACAGCCTGAGATAATATCAAGAGCCTGAGATAACATCAACAACCTGAGATAATATCAACAGCTTGAGATAATATCAAGAGCCAGAGATAATATCAAGAGCCTGAGATAATATCAAGAGCCTGAGATAACATCAACAGCCTGAGATAATATCAAGAGCCCGAGATAACATCAACAGCCTGAGATAACATCAAGAGCCTGAGATAACATCAACAGTCTGAGATAACATCAACAGTCTGAGATAACATCCACAGTCTGAGATAATATCAACAGCCTGAGATAATATCAACAGCCTGAGATAATATCAACAGCCTGAGATAATATCAAGAACCTGAGATAACATCAACAGTCTGAGATAACATCAACAGTCTGAGATAACATTAAGAGCCTGAGATAATATCAAGAGCCTGAGATAAACTGATGACACAGTCCTGAGAGGAGACAACGAAGAAAGATCTATAACAGCTGCTAGACCTTCTAGTGGCAGAAAGTGAATATAAAGATCTACAAAACATCCTAAAATGTATCAAGTAGGAACAAAATAAGAACAGCTTTAGTGCTTAATGAGTACACAGTTGTGGTGTTATGCGTGAGTCTTAATCATACAAAAACACACGAGACAAAGAAATAAATAGAGGAGATAAAGTATAAATTGATATGAATGCTATGTGGAAAAAAAAGTAATTAAAAAAATGAAATAAAATGATTAGAGTACTCAGCTGTAACTTGTAAGAAGCTATGGCTTGTCCGACGCTGTGTGTCAGAAATGAGCATGGTGGAGTGTAGAGAGTATTTAAATGGAGACTTGGAATGTGTGATTGGTGTGTGGTATCTGAGGGTGTTTGGTGGGGAAACTGTGGAGGGGAAAGAGAGTGTGTGATACAATGGTAATCATCTGTGTGACATTGCTTGATGGCTGTTACCAGAAAGTCAGATTCCCGTCTGTGGTTGCGGCCATTGAAATGACTAGAGACTGGTTTCGAAGCATGTTGGGCGATGTCGTACAGATGTTTCTGCATGCAGTCCCCTACTCTGAGGCCAGTTTCACCAATATACGTTATCCTGCATCTTTTGCATACACTGACGTATATCACATTGTGGGATTCGCGTGTGAATCGCTCATGGAGAGTGAGGATAGTTTTGGGAAAGGTGATCGTTTTCGTTCTCTGGACTACAGGGGAGGTAATACAACGAGGGCGGTTACATTTTCTAGCGCCAGTATATGTAAGGCTCTGCTTCAAGTGGCTATGGACGAGGATGTTATTAAGATTCGGTTCTCGTTTGTATGCTAATAGGAGTAGATCAGAGAAAATATCGCGAGTGTCGAGGTCGAGTTGGATTAGTGGCAGATGACAGTAAAGAATTTCTTAACCATCTGACCATGCGGGTGAAAAGGAAGTACAAATTTAACTCTGCCAGATGGAGTGACAGTTTTTTTTTCTGTATGCTTCTTTGCGGCTCACTAGTTGGATACGGTTGAATGCTTTCCAAAGGATATTTTCTGGGTAGTGGCGATGACGGAAAAATTCTAATAAATTGTTGGACTGATCTAAAAAGTCCAAATTATCCTCACGTATGTGCCGAAGACGGAGGAGTTGGGAGTATAGGATGGAGCTCTTACGAGCTTCAAGATGACAGGAGGTTGAAAGTAAATAGGTGTGGCAGTCACGGCCTTGTAAAATACAGAGGTGACACCCCTGTCTGTGCCAATAGATATTTTGATGTTCAAAAAGTTAACAGACTTGTCAATATTTTCGTAAGTAAATTGTATATTCTTATTACGCGAGTTGGCGAATTCAATAAATTTTTTTCTAGCTCGTCCTGTGGCATACTGGAGACTCCAGTGCCATCATTTATGTACCTTTCATAGAATTCTGGAAGTCTGCCAGTACAGGTTTCCCATAATTTGACTTCCAGAAAGCCACTACTCCAATTTGACCCCGACACTCGTGACATTTTCTCTGATCCACCCTTATTAGCATACAAACGGGAACCAAATCTTAAGGACATCCTCGTCCACAGCCGCTTGAAGCGAAACCTTACATATGCTGGAACTAGAAAATGTAACCGCCCTCTCTGTGTTACCTCCCCTGTAGTCTGGGAAACGAAAACGATCACCTTTTTCAGAACTATCCTCACTCTTCATGAGGGATTTACATGTCAATATGCAAAAGATGCAGAATAACTTAAATTGTGAAACTGACTTCAGATTAGGGGACTGCATGCAGAAATATCTGTACGATGTCACCCAGCGTGCTTCGAAACCAGTTCCGAATCATTTCAATGGCCCGAAAGACAGAGGCAACTCTGATTTTCTGGTAACAGCCATCAAAAAATGTCATGCAGATGACAGAAGCCGCCTAGCACTTGAGAAACACTACATTCAGGAATATGGGGCTTTAGAACCACATGGTTGGAACTCGTTATTCAGTTACACCTAACATTCTCCTCTTCAATAATCCCTCCCCACTAAGTTTCACTCCGTTCTCACTTGTTACACATAGTTCAAAACCTCACCATAGCTTCACATTACAGCTCATCTACTCTAACTATAATCACATATTTCACTTTCTCCCGGCTAGATTACCATTGTATCACACACTCTCTTTCCCCTCCACAGTTTCCCCACCAAACACCCTCAGATACCACACACCACATTCCAAGTCTCCATTTAAATACTCTCTACACTCCACCATGCTCATTTCTGACACACAGCGTCGGACAAGCCATAGCTTCTTACAAGTTACAGCTGAGTACTCTAATCATTTTATTTCATTTTTTAATTACTTTTTTTTCCACATAGTATTCATATCAATTTATACTTTATCTCCTCTATTTATTTCTTTGTCTCGTGTGTTTTTGTATGATTAAGACTCACGCTGAAACACCACAACTGTGTACTCATTAAGCACTAAAGCTGTTCTTATTTTGTTCCTACTTGATACATTTTAGGATGTTTTGTAGATTTTTATATTCACTTTCTGCCACTAGAAGGTCTAGCAGCTGTTATAGATCTTTCTTCGTTGTCTCCTCTCAGGACTGTGTCATCAGTTTATCTCAGGCTCTTGATATTATCTCAGGCTCTTGATATTATCTCAGGCTATTGATGTTACCTTTTGTTGGTGACCATGATTCGCTTTCAAAGAGTAGTAAAGTCGTATGAGCTTTCTATAGCAGAAAACTATGATAGTACCTTCGCTCTATAGATACTAACTCAAGAGCTATCAAAGTCAGAGAATAACACACTAAGTCTAACATCACAAAAAGTAAGTCAGAGAATAACACACTAAGTCTAACATCACAAAAAGTAAGTCAGAGAATAACACACTAAGTCTAACATCACAAAAAGTAAGTCAGAGAATAACACACTAAGTCTAACATCACAAAAAGTAAGTCAGAGAATAACACACTAAGTCTAACATCACAAAAAGTAAGTCAGAGAATAACACACTAAGTCTAACATCACAAAAAGTAAGTCAGAGAATAACACACTAAGTCTAACATCACAAAAAGTAAGTCAGAGAATAACACCCACCACCGGATCTGACAAGAAAATATGCCAGAGAATAACATCCTCCACGCAACCTCTCAGGAATGTAAGTAAGTATATAACATCATTCCCCTAAACTCACAGAAAGATAAATCAGTGAATAACACGCACCACTTAACCTCACAAGAAAGTAATTCAGTGAATAACACCCTTCAAGCAACCTCACAAGAATGTTAGTCAGTGAATATAACCCTCCACCAGATCTCAGAAGAAAGTAAGTCAGTGAATAACACCCTCCACTTAAAGTCACAAGAAAGTAAGTCAGTGAATAACACCCACTAGTTAAAGTCAAAGAATGTAACCCACTGAATAACACCCTCCAGTTAAAGTCAAAAGAAAGTAGGTCAGTGAATAATACTCTCTAGTTAAAGTCACAAGAATGTAAGTCAGTGAATAACACACTCAAATAAAGTTCAACGAAAATAAGTCCGTGAATAACACCCTCTAGTTAAAGTCAAAAGAGAGTAAATCAGTGAATAACACAGTCTAATTAAAGTGTCAAAAATTAAGTCCGTGACAAACACTCTAAAATTAAATTCAAAAGAAAGTAAGTCAGTGAAAAACATCCTCAATTTAAGTTACAAGAAAGTAAGTCAGAAAAAAAAACTTCCAATTTAAGTTACAGGTAAGTAAACCAGTGAGAAACATCCTCTACTTTAAGTTACAAAAATGTAAGTCAGTGAAAAACATCATACAATTTAATTTTTAAAAAAGTAAGTCAGTGAAAAACATCATCAAGCTTAAGCTACAAAAAAGTAAGGCAATGAACACCATTCTCTAATTTAAGTTACAAGAAAGTAAGTTCGTGAAAAACATCCTCCAATTAAAGTCAAAAGAAAGTAAGGAAGTGAAAAAATTATCCTCCAGTTTAAGTTACAAGAAAGTGAGTCACTGACTAGCACACTCCAAGTGAAGTCACAAGAAAGTAAGTCAGTGAATAACATCATCCAATGAAAGTCACAAGACAGTAAGTCTGTGAATAATAATTCTAACCTCACTAGAAAGTAAGTCTCTGAATAACAATATTCATCAGATTTGTAAGTCAGTGAATATGGGCCTCCACTAGACCTTACAAGAAAGTAATTCAGTGATAAGCAACCTCCAAATAAAGTTACAAGAAAGTAAATTAGTGAATAACACCCTCCAATTAACTTCAAAAGAATGTCATTCATTCATTTGCATGTCCCTTGCAGAACTGTACCTCCCTAACAGCTCTCCTGCAGGCCTCTCGGTTGTGAGCAAGATGGCCTGCCGCTGCTGCATCCATTTGCAGATCATTAACGATGTCTTGCAGCCGTCTTCGCCTTGGTCTTCCTCTCTTTCTTTTTCCCATTATGTACCCTTCCAAGACGGTCTTATCTAGATTATCATGACGTTTAATGTGTCCAAAATATTTAAGTTTTCTCTCTTTAATACTCTTTACTAGCCAGCCTTCTTCAATATTAAGTTCTTGTAGTATGGATATACTTGTTCTTTTTTGTGTCCATTATATTTGAAGAAGAACTCTTCTGTAGCATTTATATTCAAAGGCATTTATATGTTTCTCAGCTGTTTTGTTAAGTGTCCAGGTCTCACAGGCATATGTTGCGATGGGAAAAATTCATACCCTTAAAAATCTTATTTCTGTAGTCCTTTCTGTCCATCTCCACAGATTCTTCGGTTGTTTTACTTTCTGAAGAGCGATAAATGTCATCCTTTTAATTTCTCTCATTGTATCTCCATTATTAGTTAGTAGTGATCCAAGATATTCAAAGCTCTCCACTTCTGCTAATTGTTCCTCACTGATACATATTTCAGCTGCCTTGTTTGTTTTGTCAGTTATCATCACTTTAGTTTTCTTCCCATTAAGATAGAGGTTTTTCTCTTCACTATTCTTACGGACTGATATAATTAGTTTTTCCATTCCTTTTATTGTTGTGGACAGTAATACTGTGTCATCAGCATGTCTAATCTCTGGTATTTCACAACCTCTAATTGTTATGGCATCGTAATATTCTTTGTCTACATCTTTTCTAACATTCCTCATTATATTTTCAGTATACAAGTTAAATAAGTAGGGTGACAATATGCACCCCTGACGGACCCTTTGTTTTATGTCAAACCAAGCTGTTGTTTCACCATTTATTCTTACTGCTGCCTGTTGGTCTAGATACAGCAGTGATGTTAATTGCATCAAATGTGTTGGAAATCCCATTTTCCCATTATTTCCCAAAGTTTCTGATGTTGTATACAATCAAATGCCTTTTAGATTCACATTAAACTCTGCATTTCTCTATTATTAATCTTAATATATGATCTCTTGATCCTCTTCCTTGCCTGAAACCTGCTTGGACCATATTGACTTCTATTTCTATTTTCTTACGAAGTCTACCCATTATGATTTTTAACAGAATTTTACTGGCATGACTAATCAGGGCAACAGTTCTGTAGTTTTTGCATAATTTCAGCAAAAGAATGTAAGTCATTAAATAGCACCCTCCTCTAGACTTCACAGGTAAGAAAGTCAGTGAATAACACTTCCACCATATCTCACATGAAAGTAGGTCAGTGAATAATACTTCCACCATATTTCACATGAAAATAGGTCAGTGAATAAAACTTCCACCATATCTCAAAAGAAAGTAGGTCAGTGAATAAAACTTCCACCATATCTCAACAGAAAGTAGGTCAGTGAATAAAACTTCTACCATATCTCAAAAGAAAGTAGGTCAGTGAATAACACTTCCACCATATCTCACACGAAAGTAGGTCAGTGAATAACACTTCCATCATATCTCACAAGAAAGTAGGTCAGTGAATAACACTTCCACCATATCTCACAAGAAAGTAGGTCAGTGAATAACACTCTCTGCGGATCTAACAAAACATTATGTCAGTGAATAACATTCTTCACCTAAACTCACAGAAAGGTAAGTCAGTGAATAATACCTTTCTAGCAACTTCACAAGAATGTTAGTCAGTGAATAACACGATAAACCTAACCTCACAAGAAAGTAAGTGTCTGAATAACACCATTCACCAGATTTCACAAGAAAGTAAGTCAGTGAATAACACCCTCCAATTAAATTCAGAAGAAAGCAGATCAGAGAGTAACACAATCTAACTAACCTCAAGAGAATGTAAGTCAGTGAATAACACCGCTCTCCAGAGCCCATATGTAAGCTAGTCAGTGAATACAATCTACACCAGATCTTACAAGAAAGTAGTTCAGTTAATAACACCCTCCACTTATCCTTACACGAAAGTAAGTCGGTGAATAACGAAACACCATCTAACTAAAGTCTCAAGAAAGTAAGACAGTGTATAACAACCTCCAATTAAAGTCTTAAGAAAAAAGGTCAGTGAAGAAAACGTTCCAATTAAAGTTGTAAGAAAGTAAGTCAATGAAAAACACCCTCCACTTAACCTCTCAAGAAAGTAAGTCAATGAATAACACCTTCCAGCTAACTTCACAAGAAAGTAGGCATATGAATAACACACTGAGCCAAACTCACAAAATAGTAAGTCAGTGAATAACACCCTCCACTTAATCTAAAAAATGTAGGTCAGTGAATAATACCTTCCACTTAACCTCATAAGAAAGTAAGTCAGTTAATAACACTCTCCACATAACCTCATAAGAAAGTAAATCAGTGACGAACACCTTCAACCAGATCTCAATAGAATGTAAGCAAATGAATAACACTCTCCAAATAAAGTCAAAAGAAAATTAGTCAGTTAATAACACTCTCCACATAACCTCATAAGAAAGTAAATCAATGACGAACACCCTCCACCAGATCTCAATAGAAAGTACGTCACTGAATAACACCCTCCACTAGATCTCACAAGAAAGTAGATCAGTTAATAATACCTTCTACCAGATCTCACAAGAAAATAAATCACTTAATAACATCCTTCACCTAATCTCACAAGAAAGTAAATCAGTTAATAACATCCTCCACCTAACCTCACAAGAAACTAAATCATTTAATAACACCCTCCACTTAACCTCACAAGAAAGTAAATCAGTTAATAACACCCTCCACCTAACCTCACAAGAAAGTAAATCAGTTAATAACACCCTCCACCTAACCTCACAAGAAAGTAAATCAGTTAATAACACCCTCCACCTAATCTCACAAGAAAATAAATCAGTTAATAACATCCTCCACCTAATCTGACAAGAAGGTAATGAATGAATGAATAATCTTTATTTTTAAAGGGTAAAGAACTGGGCACACAGGCCCGTCTTACATTCTGCCCTTCAAAGACAAAAGAAGATGTTGATGAGTATGTCCAGCAAAGAATTGCAGCAATAAAAAGTGACAAGGTTTATACTTAATATTATTGTGGGCGAATCTAACATTCCGTGTGTACGCGACATTCTCCATATATTGTGGCTCTGTCAATGTGTACACGACATTCTCCATATATTGTGTCTCTGTCAGTGTGTACAAGACATTCTCTATATATTGTGGCTCTGTCAATGTGTACACGACATTCTCCATATAATGTTTCTCTGTCAGTGTGTACACGACATTCTCCATATATTGTATCTCTTTCAGTGTGCACACGACATTCTCAATGTATTGTTTCTCAACTTTCACAAATGAAAAAAATGGATCCGAAACGCCCTATTTTCTTTATATCTTATATTTTGCAGACAGAAATCAGAAGACATATCTTCTAAACTCTATACCCCTCCATTGCAGTAGGGCCCTGGACAGACAGGTGGAGCCCTTGGTTCAGTTACTATCAAGCCCCTTGTCCAAGTACAGAAAACAAATTCTGTACCAAACATTATAGCGTTTCCCTGAATGTTTTCTTTCATAAGAAAATGGAAAACAGGGCCCCAACAGCACGACCCCCATCTACCCCCCCCCCCCACCCCCCTCACATCTCTCACTGGTCAGATCACAAAATTACATTTTAAAAACTGTAAACCAGAAGAAAGTTAAGTGCTAATATCTCAGATAATTCCTTTAGTAACAGTTACACACACAGACACACATATGCACAGACACACAGGGGTACATACCGACATACACAGACATACGTACACTCACAGACAGAACACGTACACAGACACACATTCAAGTACATTCACACAGACACACACAGCCACATACGTAGACAGACATACATACAGACTCACACAGACATACATGTACACATACACGCACAGACAGATACGTACAGAAAAACTTACGGTGATTAAAGCACCAAAGGCTAAGATTAATATAATCCAACTGAGAATAAATAACTTTGAGGTGAAATGTTTCACTAAAATATCACAAGAGCTGACAAAGCTTAAGGTTTGATCCATGTGCCTGGGCAGCTCTGCCGACACGACCACTCTTAAACAATGAAGGGAAAAAAACTGACAGAGGAGTAGAAGTAAAATCAAACAAGGAAATAGCTGAGCCTAACAAGACACAAGCTGTCTTCGCGTATCTGAACCTTATACTTCGTGCTTTTCAACGATGGTCGCGTATCTGAACCTTATACTTCGTGCTTTCAACGATGGTCGCGTATCTGAACCTTATACTTCGTGCTTTTCAACGATGGTCGCGTATCTGAACCTTATACTTCGTGCTTTTCAACGATGGTCGCGTATCTGAACCTTATACTTCGTGCTTTCAACGATGGTCGCGTATCTGAACCTTATACTTCGTGCTTTTCAACGATGGTCGCGTATCTGAACCTGATACTTCGTGCTTTTCTTTGTTGGTGTGGCCAAACTTAACAGAGCATACTTCCCGTTATTAACCTCCACGTGCTGGAACGTTCGCTCAGACAGGAAGTGACGGGAAGAGGGATAATCAAACAACTCGGTGACAGTGACATGAGAGTTAACATCTAAAATATTCTCACGTGATAAGATTATCTATGCTGCAAGTTGTTTTTATTTCAAAACATTCACAATTTCGACGATATTTGTAAGTCTAAATCGTGACCTACATCTTTGACTTGCTTCGCTGTTGAGTTCAGGCTGTGGAAGTTAACCTGCTGACCTGAATTAGGACATCAAGTTCAAACCTAAAGATTAACAAAAATTAGTCTCTCTATCCTAGCCTCTCTCTGTACTAGCCTCTCTCTGTCCTAGCCTATTTGTCATAGCATCTGTCCTAGCCCCCTCTGTCCTAGCCTCTCTCTGTCCTACCCCTCTCCTAGCCCCTCTCTGTCCTAGCCCCTCACCTAGCCTCTCTCTGTCCTAGCCTCTCTCTATCATACCCCATCTGTCCTAGCCTCTATGTCCTAGCCTCTCACTGTCCTAATCTCGCTTTCCTAGTCTCTCTCTGTCCTAGCCTCTCTCTGTCCTAGCCTCTCTCTGTCCTAGCCCCTCTCCTATTTTAATCTCTCTTTCTCCTAACCTCTCTCTGTCCTAACCTCTCTCTGTCATAGCCCCTGTCCTAAACGCCCTATTTTCTTTATATCTTATATTTTGCAGACAGAAATCAGAAGACATATCTTCTAAACTCTATACCCCTCCATTGCAGTAGGGCCCTGGACAGACAGGTGGAGCCCTTGGTTCAGTTACTATCAAGCCCCTTGTCCAAGTACAGAAAACAAATTCTGTACCAAACATTATAGCGTTTCCCTGAATGTTTTCTTTCATAAGAAAATGGAAAACAGGGCCTACTCAAAAGCCTGGGCCCCAACAGCACGACCCCCATCTACCCCCCCCCCCCCCCACCCCCCTCACATCTCTCACTGGTCAGATCACAAAATTACATTTTAAAAACTGTAAACCAGAAGAAAGTTAAGTGCTAATATCTCAGATAATCAGTACATAATTCCTTTAGTAACAATTACACACACAGACATACATATGCACAGACACACAGAGGTACATACCGACATACACAGACATACGTACACTCACAGACAGAACACGTACACAGACACACATTCAAGTACATTCACACAGACACACACAGCCACATACGTAGACAGACATACATACAGACTCACACAGACATACATGTACACATACACGCACAGACAGATACGTACAGAAAAACTTACGGTGATTAAAGCACCAAAGGCTAAGATTAATATAATCCAACTGAGAATAAATAACTTTGAGGTGAAATGTTTCACTAAAATATCACAAGAGCTGACAAAGCTTAAGGTTTGATCCATGTGCCTGGGCAGCTCTGCCGACACGACCACTCTTAAACAATGAAGGGAAAAAAACTGACAGAGGAGTAGAAGTAAAATCAAACAAGGAAATAGCTGAGCCTAACAAGACACAAGCTGTCTTCGCGTATCTGAACCTTATACTTCGTGCTTTTCAACGATGGTCGCGTATCTGAACCTTATACTTCGTGCTTTCAACGATGGTCGCGTATCTGAACCTTATACTTCGTGCTTTTCAACGATGGTCGCGTATCTGAACCTTATACTTCGTGCTTTTCAACGATGGTCGCGTATCTGAACCTTATACTTCGTGCTTTCAACGATGGTCGCGTATCTGAACCTTATACTTCGTGCTTTTCAACGATGGTCGCGTATCTGAACCTGATACTTCGTGCTTTTCTTTGTTGGTGTGGCCAAACTTAACAGAGCATACTTCCCGTTATTAACCTCCACGTGCTGGAACGTTCGCTCAGACAGGAAGTGACGGGAAGAGGGATAATCAAACAACTCGGTGACAGTGACATGAGAGTTAACATCTAAAATATTCTCACGTGATAAGATTATCTATGCTGCAAGTTGTTTTTATTTCAAAACATTCACAATTTCGACTATATTTGTAAGTCTAAATCGTGACCTACATCTTTGACTTGCTTCGCTGTTGAGTTCAGGCTGTGGAAGTTAACCTGCTGACCTGAATTAGGACATCAAGTTCAAACCTAAAGATTAACAAAAATTAGTCTCTCTATCCTAGCCTCTCTCTGTACTAGCCTCTCTCTGTCCTAGCCTATTTGTCATAGCATCTGTCCTAGCCCCCTCTGTCCTAGCCTCTCTCTGTCCTACCCCTCTCCTAGCCCCTCTCTGTCCTAGCCCCTCACCTAGCCTCTCTCTGTCCTAGCCTCTCTCTATCATACCCCATCTGTCCTAGCCTCTATGTCCTAGCCTCTCACTGTCCTAATCTCGCTTTCCTAGTCTCTCTCTGTCCTAGCCTCTCTCTGTCCTAGCCTCTCTCTGTCCTAGCCCCTCTCCTATTTTAATCTCTCTTTCTCCTAACCTCTCTCTGTCCTAACCTCTCTCTGTCATAGCCCCTGTCCTAGCCTCTCTCTGTCATAGCTCCTCTGTCCTAGCCTCCCTCTATTCTAGCCTCTATATCTTAGCCTCTCTCTACCATAACCTCTCTTCTCTCTTTGTCCTAGCCTCTGTATCTTAGTCTCTCTCTGTCCTAGCCTCCCTCTGTCCTAGCCTTCTGTCCTAGTCTCCCTCTGTCCTAGCCTTCTGTCCTAGCCTCCCTCTGTCCTAGCCTTCTGTCCTATCCTCTCTCTGTCCTAGCCCCTGTCCTGGCATCTCTATGGCCTAGCCTCTCGCTGTCCTAGCCCTTCTATCCTAGCCTCTATGTCCTATCATCTCTCTGTCCTAGCCCCTCTCTTAGCCTCTCTCTCTGTTTTAGCCTCTCTCTATTATAGCATCTCTCTGTCCTAGCCTTTGCCCCTAGTCTGTCTTTGTCCTAGTCTCTCTTTGTCCTATCCTCTGTTTGTCCTAGCCTGTATATTCTAGACTCTCTCTATCATAACCTTTCTTTCCTAGCTTCTATTTGTCCTACCCTCTAACTGTCCTAGCCTCTATGTTCTAGCGTCTCTGTCCTAACCTCGCTTTCCTAATCTCTCTCTTTCTCTGTCCTAGCCTCTCTCTGTCCTAGCCCCTTTCCTGGCCTCTATGTCCTATCCTCTCTCTGTCCTAGCCTCTTTCGTAGCCTCTCTCTGTCCTAGCCTCTCTCTTGTAGGGTGCTGTTACAAGAAGTATTTCAGTAAATTGCCAGAGACTGCCGTGCTGGGAGACAACATGGAGTGAGATATTTCAAGTTTCTCTACTTTCCTCTCTCCATCTCTTGCGTGGGCGGCCTCTCCCTCTGTTACCTACAATTTTCGTGTGAATGTTTTCTGTGGTTTACTGTCTGGTGGTAGTCCTGTAAAGAATCTGTGGAGAGGAACAGACAGAACTATAAAAATAAGATTTTTAAGGGCATGCATCTTTACCATCGCAACATATGCCTGTGAGACCTGGACATTTAACAAAACAGATGAGAAATACATAAATGCCTTTGAATGTAAATGCCACAAAAGAGTTCTTCAAATATCATGGATACAGAAAGAACAAATAAATCCATACTACAAGAACTATAATACAAGAAGGCTGGCTAGTAAAGAGGATTAAAGAGAGAAAACTTAAATATTTTGGACACTTTAAATGTCATGATAATCTAAAGACCGTCTTGGAAGGGTACGTAATGAGAAAAAGAAAGAGAGGAAGACCAAGGCGAAGATGGCTGCAAGACATCGTTCATGATCTGCAAATGGATGCATCAGCGGCAGGCCATCTTGCTCACAACCGAAAAGCATACAGGAGAGCTGTTTGGGAGGCAAAGTTCCGTAAGGGACATGCAAATGAATAAATGAATGAATGAATGAATGAATTGTAGTCGTGTAACGTAGACAAACCATCTGACTTGCTGTTTCTGGATGTAGTGTAGTACTGTTGTTATCCCAAACATTGTTCTTGAAAGTTCATTTGTGAATTGCTTTCTTCTTAATTAAAGTATTCTACTTAAATTTCTCATTTCTGTCGTTATGACTTTCATTTTATTTCTGGCTGTTGGTGTCCATGCTTGACAATGATATCACAGAGTTTGTGTAAATGCTTGACAATGATATCACAGAGTTTCTGCAAATGCTTGACAATGATATCACAGAGTTTGTGTAAATGCTTGACAATGATATCACACAGTTGGTATAAATGCTTGACAATGATATCACAGAGTTGATGTAAATGTTTGACAATAATATCATAGAGTTGATGTAAATGTCTGACAATGATATCACAGATTTAGTGTAAATGTTTGACAATGATATCACAGAGTAGATGTAAATGCTTGACAATGATAGTACAGAGTTGATGTAAATGCTTGACAATGATATCACAGAGTTTGTTTAAATGCTTGACAATGATATCACAGAGTTGATGTAAATGCTTGACAATGATATCACAGAGCTTGTGTAAATGCTTGACAATGATATCACAGAGTTGATGTAAATTCTTGAAAATGATATCACAGAGTTTGTGTAAATGCTTGACAATGATATCACAGAGTTGGTGTAAATTCTTGAAAATGATAGTACAGAGGTGGTGTAAATGCTTGACAATGATATCACAGAGTTGGTGTAAATTCTTGAAAATGATATCACAGATTTGATGTAAATTCTTGAAAATGATATCACAGAGTTGGTATAAATGCTTGACAATGATATCACAGAGTTGATGTAAATTCTTGAAAATGATATCACAGAGTTTGTGTAAATGCTTGACAATGATATCACAGAGTTGGTGTAAATTCTTGAAAATGATAGTACAGAGGTGGTGTAAATGCTTGACAATGATATCACAGAGTTGGTGTAAATTCTTGAAAATGATATCACAGATTTGATGTAAATTCTTGAAAATGATATCACAGAGTTGATGTAAATGCTTGACAATGATAGTATAGAGTTGATGTAAATGCTTGACAATGATAGTATAGAGGTGATGTAAATGCTTGACAATGATAGCACAGAGCTGATATTAATGAAAGTACAGAGTTGAGAGGAGGTTCACATATAAATTTGTAAATAAGAGGAGACTTCTAATGATTTTCATGATCATGTTCTCTAGATACAAATCCCCGCCAAGCTGATGAGGGATGAGTGGATGAATAACAGGGCAAGAAATGTCAGCTCCACCTACACATAGATTCTTTCACTTCTCGTCTACTCTCCTCCACCACTTTATGATTTCTTCTCCCCCTTCCCTTCCTTATGTGTTGAAAAAGAGAAGATAAATGGGCCGTACAACATCCTGTCACGTGATGAAGTCAGTGATGCAGAACACATACAGAAAGTACTCGAGCATATTAGACATGACCGAGCAAAGATTAACGGGTGACTTGTACGAAATTCTCACATAATGAAACACGAAAGTTTACTTTTTTCTATTTGTACACAGTTTATACGAACAAATTTATACAGTTTAAATACATGTATAACTACAGTTCATGTACTGTATATTTACACAGTATACATGGTGTATATCTACAATATACATATACAATGTATATGTACTGTATATTTACACAGTATATGTACATGATAATCGATAAGTAACGTAGAGAGTCTTAAGTCATTTCCTTCTTTGTGTCTTCCTACCTCTCGCTCTCACCTTCTTTCTTTTCCTTTCTCTCTTTATCATTCTCGTCAAAAGATCAGCTCCGGTCCCTTAATGTTGCCCTTTACTTCAGTTTAATCTTTATATGAGCAAACAATACCAATCCCTCAGTTTACATACTCGGATAAAGTGTAGACATCCCCAAATGGTAGTGACTTCTCTCTGCTATCTCTTTGGTCACTGGTAGCAACTTCTACCTTCTCCCTGCTGTCTCTGTGGTCACTGGTAGCAACTTCTACCTTCTCCCTGCTATCTATGTGGTCACTGGTAGCAACTTCTATCTTCTCCCTGCTGTCTCTGTGGTCACTGGTAGCAACTTCTACCTTCTCCCTGCTGTCTCTGTCGTCATTGGTAGCAACTTCTATCTTCTCCCTGCTGTCTCTGTGGTCACTGGTAGCAACTTCTACCTTCTCCCTGCTATCTCTGTGGTCACTGGTAGCAACTTCTACCTTCTCCCTGCTGTCTCTGTGGTCACTGGTAGCAACTTCTACCTTCTCCCTGCTGTCTCTGTGGTCACTGGTAAAATTTTTCTCCTTTTCCCCACTGTCTCTGGGGTCACTCGTACCGACTTCTCTCTGCTGTCTCTTTGGTCATTGGTAGCGACTTCTCTCTGCTCCCTGCTGTCTCTGTGGTCAATAGTAGGACTTCCCCTGCTGTCTATGTAGCCACTGGTAGGACTTCTCCTTCTCAGTGCTGTCTCTGTGACCAATTGTAGCAACTTCTCACTTCTCTCTGCTGTTTCTGTGGCCACTGGCAGCGACTTCTCCCTGATGTCTCTGTGGTCATTAGAAGCAAGTTCTCCCTTCTCTCTGCTGATCTGTGGTCATTGGAAGCAAGTTCTCCCTTCTCTCTGCTGATCTGTGGTCATTGGAAGCAAGTTCTCCCTTCTCTCTGCTGTCTCTGTGGTCACTGGAAGCAAGTTCTCCTTCTCCCTGCTGATTTGTGGTCATTGGAAGCAAGTTCTCCCTTCTCTCTGCTGTCTCTGTGGTCATTGGAAGCAAGTTCTCCCTTCTCTCTGCTGTCTCTGTGGTCATTGAAGAGGTGAAAAAATGTCAAATTGGCTCTCTGACATATTGTCATTCTCCAAATGGAAAAAATGTGACATTATTGACATTATTCATTATTCTGCTTTCTCTAAACAGTATATCTAGTGTGCCATCCTGTAACTTGTTCGTACATCTAGCTTGCTATCTTGTAGCTTGTTGGTATATTTAGTTTGTTATCTTGTAGTTTGCTCGTATATCCAGTTTGCCATCCTGCAAGTTATTCGTATATATAGTTCACTATCTTGTAGCTTGTTTGTACATCTATTGTGCCATTCTGTAACGTGTTCGTATATCTAGCTTGCTATCTTGTAGATTGTTCGTATATTTAGTTTGCTATCTTGTAGCTTGTTTGTATGCCTAGTTTGTTATCTTGTAGTTTGCTCGTACATCTAGTGTGCCATTCTGTAACGTGTTCGTATATCTAGCTTGCTATCTTGTAGATTGTTCGTATATTTAGTTTGCTATCTTGTAGCTTGTTTATATACCTAGTTTGTTATCTTGTAGCTTGTTTGTATGCCTAGTTTGCTATCTTGTAGCTTGTTTGTATATCTAGTTTGCTAACTTGTAACTTATTTGTATATCTAGTTTGCTAACTTGTAGTTTCTTTGTGTAACTAGTGTGCTATTCTGTAACTTCTTTTGGTATCTATTTTGCCATCCTGTAACGTGTTTGCATATCTAGTTTGCTATCATGTAGCTTGTTCGTATTATCTAGTTTGAAGTCCTGTAACTTGTTTGTATATCTAGTTTGCTATCTTGTAGCTTGTTCGTATATCTAGTTTTCTAACTTGTAGCTTGTTTGTATATCTAGTTTACTGTAACTTGTTTGTAAATCTAGTTTTCCATCGTGTAACATGTTTGTATATCTAGTTGGCCATCCTGTAATATGTTTGTATATCTAGTTTGCCATCCTGTAATATGTTTGTATATCTAGTTTGCCATCCTGTAACTTGTTGATATTTCAAGTTTGCTATCTTGTAGCTTGTTTGTATATCTAGTTTGGTGTCTTGTAGCTTTTCTTTTATATCTAGTTTGCCATCCTGTAACGTGCTCGTATATCTAGTGTGCTATCCTGTAGCTTGTCTTTAATCCAAGAATTGTGTGACATAAGAGTATGGCTTGTTTCTTCATTTGTTGAGTCTCGTGTGACATATTCTTTCATTGATCTTACTTTGGGTGTAAATATTTTGTGTGTCTTTAGACAGTGTCAGTTCAGTTAAATGTAGACTCCATGCAGTGTGTCTTTAGACAGTGTCAGTTCAGTTAAATGTAGACTCCATGCAGTGTGTCTTTACCGAACTTTACATTCTGTTAAGATCTTCCTAGCTGAGACCAAGCTAACTCAAGTTTCTGTTCATGTTCCCTGAAACAGGACAAAACACGGTTCCCTGAAACATGACAAACTAGGTTTTCTGAAGCATGATGTCCTAATTATTTGACTGTAACTCTCAGGTGACAATGTTGTGTTACACAATTGTCTGACTATAACTCTCAGGTGACAATGTTGTGTTACACAATTGTCTGACTATAACTCTCAGGTGACAATGTTGTGTTACACAATTGTCTGACTGTAACTCTCAGGTGACAATGTTGTGTTACAGATTTGTCCGGCTGTGCACTTTCAGGTGACAAACGAGTGAAGAAACAAACCGGAAAATCTCGACCTGTTATCGTGAAATTCTACTAAACTTTATGGCATTATCTCCCCTATTTGCGCAGTAACCTGCCTCCAGGAAGTGACATCTCCAAACAACAGGTCTCATTTGAGGTCACGTCCCTTTCAAATCTGAGACAAACTTCATCAAATCACTCTCTTACGTTCCTCTGCTCTCTTAGTCTCAGCTCCCTGTCCGATATCATCGACTTGAGCATGGATATCGTGGCCAGTACTGTTTGTACTCAACTCACTCACGTCAGGCTCTGTTTCGTGTCTACAGGCCAGGATGTCTCTAACTTGCTCGTCTTGACCTTCTGGGGCCAGGAACTGAAATTTTTTCTCGAACATGTTCACGATCTTGCCTACAAACGTGTCCTCCTTTGGCCGTTTGATCTTCAGGACCCTTGACCGCTGGTCTCGAATCTGGAAATACGGCGGTGACTTTCTCCTGCACCATAACATGTCCAGGGAGTCGTGGTGCAGGTATGAATACCTGGTCACCGGTCTTTGACAAGAATGGTTCACAGGTGAGAAGCCGTGGTCACAGGATGAGGACACTGCTGGACATTCCCTTGCCAGAGGCGAGGGCGAGTGTGAAAGAGAGACATCTCCTCTCACAGGACAACGTCGGAACGAGGCTTGGCGTGAGCTGTTGATGCCTCTCTTCAGAGCCACAGTTCTGTGAGGGAGTGAAGCAGAACTTGAGGCCGAGAGCCTCTTGGAGGCTGAGCTTGAAGAAACAACTTCAGATGTGAGGCTAACACTGTCCACAGCAGCGTGGAGAAAGCGAGGCTCGTCAGCATCTACAGGTAAGCTGAACGTCCCGTCCTTGGACTTGATTTCGTTAAAATAGAAAGAAATGTTTTGTTTCTCTCCTAAACTAACTGTTGCTGGAAGGTCATCTTTTTTCTGAGGGAATTCCGTATCACGATGTGATTTCGCGTCGTCATCTCCAGCACGATGTGATTTTTCGTTAGTTTTCACTAAATGTGAGAAGATTAATGATGTGTATGATAACGGTGCTGAGCTGGGACTCAACATCGCGTCTGCTCCACACATGGCCACGTGGTTACAGTGAGAAACTTGTGGTAGAGTCTGAGAGTCCTGGCTTCTGGACATGTGAGTGGGAGTATTATTGCGCGAGAAGAGTGGACCTTCGTGGTAAAGATGAATTTTATCGTGCTCGAGTTCTGCCCTCCAAAACAATCCTTGTTCATCTACTGCTCTTTTATGTCTGCCTGCAGGAAACCGATTTCCCCAAAAATCTACTTCTCGATTTGTTGGCGCCTCGGACTGATTATCTACAGAAATGGGGTAGACAATTGGTGACTGGGTCAGTCTGGGGCAGTGGCACTTAACAGTTTTGTTCTGGAGCGCACAGCCAGGTTTAAGAGTGTGTCTCTGGTGTAAGGTGTGCTCGGAGGTTTCTGCTAGACCATCAGAAAGACTGACCTGAGTTTTGAAAGTCCTAAAACAAGTTGACCTGTCCGAGTTTAAAGGTTGTCCTGTGGAATGAATAGTGAGACCGTGTGTACAAGTTGAGTCATCATTTGTAGATCTTGTGTCGTCATTTGTAGATCTTGGAGGAGACTG
Source organism: Achatina immaculata (assembly GCA_009760885.1). Taxonomy (NCBI): domain Eukaryota; kingdom Metazoa; phylum Mollusca; class Gastropoda; order Stylommatophora; family Achatinidae; genus Lissachatina; species Lissachatina immaculata. Next base: position 7,816,003 of record CM019712.1, on the reverse strand, counting down.
ACTTAATGGAGCAAGGATATCATCAGCGAGCTGTCTGGAAGCTGTCTGACTTTTTATCCCTGCGATATACGAAGCGATGCTGTCTTCTTCAAACTGGCCCTTACTTGCTGGAAAGTTGTGGTCACTGGAGCATATTTCGTGGTACAGACCTGGCCACTTACTGTCTGGAATGACCAGCTTCCGCTTAGCGAGAAAGTGGCGAGCCCGCGGCGTTGTCCTGTGGTATCTTGAAAAACTGTCATTGATATTTCCTGTGTAACTTTTACCTCTCCTGATCTGGGATGTAAGAAGGCTAGTATGATCACAGCCGTGCTGTCTTCTTCTTAGTGACGGTATGTACGTCTGGTCACAGTGTAACTGGAAGTCTCTTCCAGATTTTCCTCCTGCAGTGCTTGCTGATAGAGAAGGACTGTGAGTCTTTGATATGGTCAGAACTATGTGGGACGTTGGATGATTGTGTTGGGTGATAGGGCTCTGAACGCTATCGGCTCTGAGATGATTGTGTTGGGTGATAGGGCTCTGAACGCTATCGGCTCTGAGATGATTGTGTTGGGTGATAGGGCTCTGAACGCTATCGGCTCTGAGATGATTGTGTTGGGTGATAGGGCTCTGAACGCTATCGGCTCTGAGATGATGTTTTCTAGCATCCTTGTTGACATCAACGATAGACGAAAATTTGGACACTTCTGGGTGATACAAAAGGGAAGCTTTATGACGCGGAAATTTGAACTTTGAACTTTGTTTGTGGCTTATTGTTTTACAACTTTGCACGGATTTGCTTTTGTTCGTGTCGTGCTTTCTCTTGCCTGCCTCGTTACAGCGTCCAGCTTTGAGTTGCTGCAGACTTGTGCAGGCTGGAGTTAACAGCCAATCATTGCCAGATATTTGCTGGGAACTGCGTCCACACACCAGGTGGCCAGCTAGATTCAGATTCCGTGGCTTCGTTTTTCCAGATTTCTCAATTGCTCTAGAATATTCCTTGGATGTACAAGACGAGGAAGAAGGATAAGCACATTTGGAACTGACTTTTCCGTTGGAGGACTCTTTGCCTGGAGGTGAGATCATCAGCTGACTTGTGCTAGATTCACTCCATTTTTCTTTAATCCTTTCCCTTAGACTTTTTGACTGGAAAATGTGACCTTTATTTGTGACAGACAAGTTGTCATTTATGCAAATGTTGCCAATTTGTTGGTTGTCAAACTGAGATGATATTGTCGCCGTGTTCTCGACAGTTTCCTCCTTAGCTTGTTGTCCTCTGTCTTCAGACCGCAGGTTCAGCAGCCCTTTACGCATCCTGTAAGGCATTGCTGCTGGCTTTCTGGCTGACAACGAAGAGCAAACATCTTCGGGGAATGTCCTCACAAGTTTTGTTCTCCTGCAGCTCGTCTGGTCTGGGCAGTCCACCTCCGTGAAAAGATTAGTTGAACTCCGGCCGGTATGATCAAGCTTGGAGGAGGAGCAGGTGATGTTTGAGGCTGTACTGGCACACAGAGCTGACTTTGTTCTGGGGAAGGTGTTTCTCTCTTGGCTGACATGCCAGATATTCTTTCCCTTTTGAGTTCGGGAAGTTTGTCTTCTGCAGAAGCGAGAGAAAATGTTTTTGTTATCTCCCCTGACATCAAGGCGGAAGTTTGAGGTCAGAACGGGCTGACCTTGGTCTGGGCTTGCTGTGATGTTAGAGATCTGAATGAGGTCGTTCTCGGGTGTATCTTGACCCCTCCGTGCCCCAGCCTCGTCCTGTGCTGCGGGTGTAACATAAGAAGAATGAAAAGTACTGACCTGGATTTGCGATTCATGACTGCTGGTCTTGCTCCGCTCCCCCGACGGCCGCAAAAGATCGTTCCCTTTGACTACAGGATGAATGTCTTCTTCTATCTGATTGGCTTTATGAAGGTGTGCTTTGTCAGCGGCTGACTGAAGGTGTCTTATAAACACGCGAGTTGATGCAGAGACTTTACCTATGTGTGGTGTCACCTTGGCGGCAGTAGCTTGTGTCAGACTCTGGCATGACTGCTCAGCTCTCACCAGTTTACGCTTGAGTGCCGACGAATCCATTCTTCCCTGACTGGCTATCTGGTGCACTGCCTGGACTTGACTGGCTATCTGGTGCACTGCCTGGACTTGACTGGCTATCTGGTGCACTGCCTGGACTTGACTGGCTATCTGGTGCACTGCCTGGACCTGACTGGCGCTCGATTCTAGTTTTTTATTTGTTGATGAGAGAATGTCAGAACTGATAGACTTCTGCGCCACGGAGACAAGAGACTCAACATAAACGCTACTGCTGTGCCCTCCATGGCACGACAGCCTTGTTGCCTGCTGTGGCATTTTCATTCTGAAACTTTCAGGGATTTTCTGGCAAACTAAACCGGAACTAGCGTTTGCTCTGGGACTACTTTCTGTAGCGGAAAGATGCGATCGTCTTATCGTGGAGATATATTCTGAACTGGAAGTTCCACCTGATGCTCCCCGCTGGTCTGGGGGTGTGGCACTTTCGTTTATTAGACACGAACCAGGATGAGATGCATGTGGAGAAGCCACCAATTTATTAGAATGAATAGATGCATGTGGAGAAACCATCGAGTTATCAGAATGTATAGATGTAAGTGGAAAAGCCACCAATTTATCAGAATAAATAGATATACGTGGAGAAGCCACCAAGTTTTCATAAATACTAGATGTATGTGGAGAAACCACCGAATTATCAGGACGTATAGATATGTGTGGAGAAGCCACTAATTTATCAGAATGAATAGATGTATGTGGAGAAGCCACCAAGTTTTCATAAATACTAGATGTATGTGGAAAAATCACCAAATTATCAGGACGAATAGATATGTGTGGAGAAGCCACTAATTTATCAGAATGAATAGATGTATGTGGAGAAGCCACCAAATTATCAGGACGAATAGATGTATGTGTGGGAGACAGTAATGTAACATCGTGCAAACATTTCTTAGATAAGGACATAGTTAAGGAGAGTGGAGAGCTATGGCAGACTTTAACTTTGTACTGTGTGAGCTGGGCGGGTCCTGCAGACATACTTTCTGATGTTAAAGTCTGTCCTGTATCCTGCTCATGTCCTGACCTTGAACAAGCTTCGTGACAGGTTACGTACACTTTTCCAGCATGGATGAACCTGGAGTGACCGGCCCCCAGACTGCTCTGCTGTCTAAATGGTGTCTTAGTTCTGGCCATAGCTTTGCTGTCTTTATTTCTGTCTATCTTCCTAGCATCTTGCCTCGAAGCCTCAGCCTGATCAAGCCAGCAGATGGCGGGCCTCCGACACGTTCCCCCGGGGTAAGTTTCAGAATCCCGCGAATGAGAAGAATGTTTGACTGAATCAGCTTCTTCCACCGCTGTGTCATTTTTATACAAATAGAGCAGATTGTGTGTGCTCATGGCGTGCTTTTGATGTGTCACTCTGCTCATGCGCCTTCCACTGTTATCTGGGGCCATGGCGCTTCTGTGTGTTCCAGAAAAATGGCAGGCCAAGGAGCTGTGCGCGTGTCTCAGCCTCGATTTGGTGAAGTCTTGCCTTGGCATATCCGGCGCTAGGAGATTTGACTTTTCAAATTCCTCTCCTTCAGATAATTTGTTCTGCTCTTGAACATCATCGCAGATATTCTTCTTTAGTTCTTCTAGTCCACCCCCACCAGAAGTTGGCCTGCTGGTGTCAGACCCAGCTACACCTGTGTCTCTGTTAGTCACTTTCGCTAACGTCAGCCTTTTTTTCCTCCAGATCGAAGTCAGTTCTCCAGCTCTGTGGGGATGACGATCAGCTGGTGGAGGTCTTTGTGGCGCCCTAAACTTTGGAGGGTCCGTGGTCTGTAGACCTGGCCTCGTTGAACCCTTCCTGGAGCTGGAGAAAACTGTTTTTCCTAATAGTTCCCTGGCCGTGGCCGCCTGTTTCTTGGTGTGATATGACCTTGAATATTGGCCCAGACTTCCGGGACTTTCCGTGACCTCCGAAGCGAGGGGTGCTGCCAGAGCGGGTACTCTGCTGCTCTGCGATGACATTTTCTTCAAGTTCCAGACTTGTGCCTGACGTGTCTTGTCAAAGTGACGTCTCTCTCCAGGTGCTAGACCGTCAGCTTCATTTCTTGTATTCTCCTTCATATTATCTTTCCAAACTCCACAAGCGGCCCATGGGCGCAGTCTCTGAGACGCTGCTTTGTCGTCTTCATGTTTCTTCATATCCCTAACCCGATGCATGGCTCTTGATACAGCTGCTGCTATTTGCTTGTATTTGCCATCTGACGTTGGCTTGGCTCTGGTCTTCACATAACGCGGGATCTTGCTCTTTCTCAACTTGCGCGCTTCCGTTTTAGCCTCGGAATTGTGTCGCATTTTTCTGAACAAATAGTTTTCATTCTGACAGGATTTCTCACATTCTGTGCCCAAAGCCCGCCAAGAGCGTCTGTGTGCGCCACGCTCAGACTTGTTTTCCACTTCTGGTGAGTCTTTTCTAAGAATTGTTCCAGAAAACTGAAAAGAGTCAAGTTTTCTGACACGTGGACTCGCAGTGATTTGTTTGTTTTGTAAATGTTCAAGTTTTGCTTGTCCCATATCGCTGTTGTATTCTCTTACGTGCTTTTGTTTCCCTTGTTTAGTAAGATCTGGAGAGTGCAGTCTTGATCTGTCCAGATTAACCTTCATGTGTGATAATATCAAAGCTCCAGTCACCTGCTCAGATTCGTCTGTGCGTGACATTAACGTATTTGTGTATCTTCTTTTTGGAAAAATGTCACGTGCAGCAGTCATTGATGTCTCCAGACTTGATGCACTGCAAGAAGGAAATACTTTTTCTGATGAAACGTTGACCTCGTCATGGTCCTTTTGCTTTTTGTTTCCGTCAGGATCTGCCTGCAGCTGGTCACACACGAACCTCCTGGGAGACTTGTCACTTGTGCCGCCACTGGCAGGGAGAAGTCCCGACTGCCGCTGGTCTTCAGATGCTGGGACGCCCTTGACCAACATCTGTGGCTCCTGTTGCTTTTCTTGTAAGTTTTCAATAAACGTTTCGGCCCTGGAAGATTTCCATGAGATTATTGAGCGTGCATTCTGAATATTACATGATTGTTCAGTTCTTCTGGACAAATTCTGAATATTAAATGATTGTTCAGTTCTTCTGGACAAATTCTGAATATTAAATGATTGTTCAGTTCTTCTGGACACATTCTGAATATTACATGATTGTTCAGTTCTTCTGGACACATTCTGAATATTAAATGATTGTTCAGTTCTTCTGGGCACATTCTGAATATTAAATGATTGTTCAGTTCTTCTGGACACATTCTGAATATTAAATGATTGTTCAGTTCGTCTGGACAAATTCTGAATATTAAATGATTGTTCAGTTCTTCTGGGCACATTCTGAATATTAAATGATTGTTCAGTTCGTCTGGACACATTCTGAATATTAAATGATTGTTCAGTTCTTCTGGACACATTCTGAATATTAAATGATTGTTCCGTTCTTCTGGGCACATTCTGAATATTAAATGATTGTTCAGTTCTTCTGGGCACATTCTGAATATTAAATGAGTGTTCCATTCTTCTGGACACATTCTGAATATTAAATGATTGTTCCGTTCTTCTGGACAAATTCTGAATATTACATGATTGTTCAGTTCCTCTGGACAAATTCTGAATATTAAATGATTGTTCAGTTCTCCTGAGCACATTCTGAATATTAAATGATTGTTCAATTTTTCTGGGCACATTCTGAATATTACATGATTGCTCAGTTCTTCTGGACACGATGTTTGGATGCTTCGCAAGAACTGAAGCGTCTTTTTTCAGGTATAAACCCAGAAAAACGTTTGCGCAAGACTGTCTCAATCCATCGTCTTTCATGCTGGTACGTACAGGCAATATATTCTGCCTTACATGGTGTGAGAAAATTTGGAGACTGTGTAATCTTGCAGGGATTTTGTATGGCTGGAATTTTTCACAAGAACGTTTTCTACGCATCGGACCTGGCACATTCTTGATGGAACTATACTGCTTCTCATGAAGAAGTGGAACTTCCCTTCCTTCTTGTGAATACTTACAAATGTAAGATGGTGGCTGTGATTTTATTTGCTGATGACAACGTTCAGGGTATCTTCTTCTGTCGCCCTGACTGCGGTGACTCTCTACAACTTTGGACTTCCATGGGCTTTTGTGTACCGTCTGTCGGACTTCATGCAGACATGCAGGGACTCCATGAAGTGATTTAGGAACGTCCTGCGAATTTTGTGAACTTTTGTGCAGTTTCTGTGAGATTTCCTGGGATGTCTTCAGAGTTTTAGTCCATCTCTGAGGGATCGTGTCTAAATTTTGTGGCTGCTCATACACAGCCTGTTCTGGAAGCTCACTCGAAACAGCATTTTTTAATCTAGAACGTTCTGGGGGAGCCTGACCATGAACTACATCTTGTGGAGGTCGGCCTGGGTGCGAGCTCACCAGCTGGCTCTGGACATAAGAGCGTGTCTGTAAGATTTCTGAACGTGTCTTATCCATGTCACAGTGTGCAAGGCTTTTGTGGCTGGCAAGACAGTGTTTCAAAGCTCCTTCGCTTTCTTTTTGTTTGTTTTGCTGATGACCTATATTTTTGTTTGTCAGACTCTTGTCCTGAACTTCGCCAGTGAAATTTGTCCAAGACAAAGAACGCGGGGGTGAGGGGTGCATGGGGTGTCCTCTCTTTACCTGAGATTTGCTTCTCTGACGAAGGTCACCCTCCGCGTAATCACGTGACACATTCTTCAGCTGTGAGGAAGCACGACGTAAACTGCTGAGAGTTGTGGACTTTTCTGGAAAGATGGAAGCTGACGGACCACCCACACGCTGACTGCTGGGACATCCCTGGGACCTCTTCTCTTTAGTCTTACAAACATCGGGACTGACGGCTGTCGGGTGTGACCTTCCAGTATCATGGAGGGAATACTTGCTAACAATCGTACTTAAATCTCCGTTTATTAAGTCAGATGTAGCGTCATCTAAATCTTTCTTAGACAGCTTTCTAGTGTTATCTAACTTCTTGTGGCCCACATTCTGTCCATGTGAAAGCCCCATCAAATAGAGACAAGTTTTGTTCTGTATATATCCTTGTTGACCTTTCTCCTTCTTCGCTGCGAGTGTGACGTGTGTGAATGTTCTCTCCCTGTCTTTGTCTGCTTGTGCGCGGGCTGTAATGCGTTTAACTGTGTTCCCGATATTTGTATGCTGGATCTTGTTGATTCTGATCATTACCGCTCTCCCACCATCTGACCTCTGCCGGAAGTCATTGCTTTTGGGTGGAGGGGATATTTTCAGGCATGCGCAGTCAACTACTTTCTCCAAGAAATCATCCATTGAACTGCTCGTTTTTTGATCATCGGGGCAGCTTTTAAGATCTTGTCCTTGGGGTTTCTTATCACAGGCCTGGATGGTAAGCTGTTGCCCAGGGACGTCCGTGGTGAGTTCTTCATCTGTATCTTGTGTTATGGAGCTCTCCGCATTACCTGAATCTAAGGGTACCTCACAGCTGTACAGCTCAGACAAGCCCTCGAGAGTCCTCGTGCCGCTTGACACCGATGCTGAGACATGTAGATCACATGAAGCTTCTGATGGGGACTTCTTCTGCTTCTTCTTCTTCTTCTGTTCTGTTTTATGCCTGGTAACCTCATCATGCAGGGCAGCCAGAGTTTGGGACCGTGGACATCTTTTCCTGAATTCTTTGAGTAGTTTCCCTTCTACACACTGTCTTGATCCAACTCCAGAACTGAAAAAAAAATCACACAGGTTTTCTATCTACATTTTTATCTACATTTTCTATCAACATTTTATATCACATTTTCTCACTTGGGAACGGAAACAAACATCACACAGGTTTTCCATCTACAATTTATATCTACATTTTCGATATGAATGTCGCTACAGTTTTTAATTTACGTGATGCTGTCAAGCTTCAGATTACCTCAGCTAACACACATAACCAGTATAGAACCAGTATAGAACCAGTATAGAACCAGCAAAAAGTCAATACAGAACGAGCAGGTAGATAGCACAAAGCCAGTATAGAACCAGTACATAGCCAGCATAGAACCACCACATAGCCCGTATAGAAAATGCACAAAGCCTTATAGAACCAGGACAGTCTGTATAGAACCAGCACAGAGTCTGTATAGAACCTGCACAGAGCTTGTATAGAACCAGTACCTAGCCAGCATAAAACCAGCACAGAGCCTTCTAGAAACAGCACATGGTCTGTATAGAACCACAGAGCCTATATAGAACCAGCACAGAGCCTGTATAGAACCAGTACATAGCCAGCATAGAAAAAGCACAGAGTCTGTATAGAACCAGTACATAGCCAGCATAGAAAAAGCACAGAGCGTATATAGAACCAACACAAAGCCTGTATAGAACCAGCACAGAGCCTGTATAGAGTCAGCACAGAGTCTGCATAGAACCAGCACAGAGTCTGCATAGAACCAGCACAGAGTCTGCATAGAACCAGCACAGAGTCTGCATAGAACCAGCACAGAACCAGTATAGAACAAGCATAGAGTCTGTATAGTTCCAGCACAGAGTCAGTGTAGAACAAGCATAGGCACAGCATAGAACCAGCACAGATCTAGCATAGAACAAACACAGAGCCTTATAGATCTATCACAGAGCCAGTATAGAACCAGCACAGGGCATGTATAGAAATACCGCAGAGCCAGCATATAGCCTGTATAGAACCATCACAGAGCCTGTATAGAAAAAGCACAGATCCTGCATAGAACCAGCACAGAGACTGTATAGAACCAGCACAGAGCATGTATAGAAATAGCACAGAGCCAGCATATAGCCTGTATAGAACTTGCACAGAGCCTGTTTGGAACCAGTACAGTGCCTGTATAGAACAAGCATAGAGCCTGATAGAACCAGCACACAGGCTGTATAGAACCAGCACAGAGCATGTATTGATCCAACACAGCCTGTATAGAAACAGCACAGATACTGTATAGAACAAGTACAGAGACTGTTTAGAACCAGCAGAGAGACTGCATAGAACCAGCACAGTGACTATATAGAACAAGCATATAGCCAGCATAGAACCAGCATAGAGCCATTATAGAACCAGCACAGACCCTGTATTATAACCATCAGAGAGCCAGTATCGAACCAGCACATAATCAGCACAGAACCAGCACGGAGTCTGTATAGAACTAGCACAGAGCCTGTATACTACCAGCACAGAGCCTGTATAGAACCAGAACTAAGCCAGCAAAGAACCAGCAGAGAGCCAGCATAGAAGCAGCACAGAGCCTATATAGAACGAACATAGAGCAAGTATAGAACTAGCAGAGGGCAAGTATAGAACCAGCACAGAGCAAGCATAGAACCAAAGCCCGTATAGAACCAGTACAGAGCAAACTTATAATCAGCACAGGGCAAGGATAGAACAAGCATAGAGCAAGTATAGAAACATAACAGAGCAAGTATAGAACCAGTACAGCGCAAGAACAGAACCAGCACAAAACATGTATAGAACCAGCGCAGAGCCAGTATAGAACCAGCACAGAGCCTGTATAGAACCATCATGGAGGCTGTTTAGAACCAAAACAGAGCCAGCGTAGAACCAGCACATAGCCATCATAGAACCAGCAAAGAGCCTTATAGAACCAACACAGAGCCTATATATAACCAGCACAGAACCTGTGTAGAACCAGTACATAGCCAGTATAGAACCAGCACAGAGTCTGTATAGAACCAGCACAGATCCAGCATAGAACCAACACAGAGTCTGTATAGAAACACCACAGAGCCAGTATGGAACCAGCACAGAGCCTGTATAGAAACAGCACAATGGCAGTATGAAACAAGCACAGAGCCTATATAGAAACAGCACAGATCCTGTGTAGAACCAGCACAGAACCTGTATAGTACCAGTTTGTTTTCATGTAACGAATATGCGGTTTGACAAGATTAAACTAAAATACACGCACATACACAATGATACACAAACTAAGATATACCCACATACACAAACTAAGATACACGCACATACACAAATTAGTATACACGCATATACGCAATGTAAGATACACCCACATAAACAAACTAAGATATACGCATATACACAGACTACGATACACGCACATACACAAACTAAGATTCACCTACATACACAAACTAAGGTTCACCCACATACCAACTAAGATATGGACACATACACAAAGATACATCCACATACACAAACTAAGATACACCCACATACACAGACACACACATACACAAAGACACACGCATACATGCAAAATAAAATACACTCGAACACACATGACATACTACACACTTCTTCTTGAGTTCTTTCCTACACACAACACACACATACACATCTACACACCAGTTCCTTCTCGCATAATTCAACGTTACTTAGAATGAGTGCTTTTCCATTTAACCAGTGCCTACATGTACAAAATGTTTGATACAATGCCTACATGTACTCAATGTTTAATGTAATGCCTACATGTACTCAATGTTTAATGTAATGCCTACATGTACTCATTATTTGATGTAATGCCTACATGTACTCATTATTTGACGTAATGCCTACATGTACTCATTATTTGATGTAATGCCTACATGTACTCATTATTTGATGTAATGCCTACATGTACTCATTATTTGATGTAATACCTATGTGTACTCACTATTTGACGTAATGCCTACATATATTTACTGTTTAGTGTAATAAATAAAAAAATTGTCTACATGTACTCGCTATTTGACGTAATGCCTACATGTACTCACTGTTTGATGTAATGCCTACATGTACTCACAAGTTGTTTGTGGCCAGCCACCAAGATATTAATATTTTTACTGCATGGGACACCCAGTCTGAAATAACATGAGAACAACATTACTTTTGTTGTAGTAATCTGCCAACTCTACGACAGAGGAATAAACGTTCACATCTTTGACAGACTATCTTAGTCTTAGTTTCGTCATGTCATCTTGACACTTTATCTTAGTCTTAGTTTCGTCATGTCATCTTGACACTTTATCTTAGTCTTAGTTTCGTCATGTCATCTTGACACTTATCTTAGTCTTAGTTCGTCATGTCATCTTGACACTTTATCTTAGTCTTAGTTTCGTCATGTCATCTTGACACTTTATCTTAGTCTTAGTTTCGTCATGTCATCTTGACACTTTATCTTAGTCTTAGTTTCGTCATGTCATCTTGACACTTTATCTTAGTCTTAGTTTCGTCATGTCATCTTGACACTTTATCTTAGTCTTAGTTTCGTCATGTCATCTTGATACTTTATCTTAGTCTTAGTTTCGTCATGTCATCTTGACACTTTATCTTAGTCTTAATTTCGTCATGTCATTTTGACACTTTATCTTAGTCTTAATTTCGTCATGTCAGTTTGACACTTTATCTTAGTCTTAATTTCGTCATGTCAGTTTGACACTTTATCTTAGTCTTAATTTCGTCATGTCAGTTTGACACTTTATCTTAGTCTTAATTTCGTCATGTCATTTTGACACTTTATCTTAGTCTTAATTTCGTCATGTCAGTTTGACACTTTATCTTAGTGTTAGTTCACTCATGCCATTTTCGGGTTTGTCACTCTGTCTTAGCGTTAATTTCGTCTTGTCATCAACAGGTTTGATACTTCACATTATTGTTAGTTTCGTCGTGACATTTTCGGGTCTGACACTTTACCTTAGTGTTAGTTTCATCACGACATTGTCAGGTTCAACACCTTATCTGAGTTTTTAGTTTCACCATGTTATTGTCACTTTTGACACTTGATCTTACTTTTTAGTTTCACCATGTCATTGTCAGTTTTGACACTTGATCTTACTTTTTAGTTTCACCATGTCATTGTCAGTTTTGACACTTGATCTTACTTTTTAGTTTCACCATGTCATTGTCAGTTTTGACACTTGATCTTACTTTTTAGTTTCACCATGTCATTGTCAGTTTTGACACTTGATCTTACTTTTTAGTTTCACCATGTCATTGTCAGTTTTGACACTTGATCTTACTTTTTAGTTTCACCATGTCATTGTCAGTTTTGACACTTGATCTTACTTTTTAGTTTCACCATGTCATTGTCAGTTTTGACACTTGATCTTAGTTTTCAGTTTCATCATGTCATTGTCACTTTTGACATTTGATCTTAGTTTTTAGTTTCATCATGTCATTGTCACTTTTGACATTTGATCTTAGTTTTTAGTTTCATCATGTCATTGTCACTTTTGACATTTGATCTTAGTTTTTAGTTTCATCATGTCACTGTCAGGTTTACTGCTGTATCTTAATTCATTTAACGTCGTTATCGTTTTTGACATGGTACCTGGGCTAATAGTAAATATTTGTATATAAAAAGACTGTTATACTCGTATTTACAACAGTGGTTATATTCCCAGTGACCTGCTTAAATCCACGTTTATAGCACTACCAAAGAAACCAGGTGCAAAGGAATGTGACGACCACCGGACTATCAGCATCTCATGTCACACAATGAAGCTACTTCTGAGAATAATTATGAGAAGAACAAGGAAAAAGATAAAAATGGAAATAGCAGATGAACAGTTTGGATTTGTTGAAGGAAAGGGAACACACAATGCCATTTATGCTTTACGAACACTAACAGAAAGAGCTTTAGAAGTACAGAAAGATCTCTACTTATGCTTCATTGATTACACCAAGGCATTTGACAAAGTGAAACATAATGAAATTATTAAAATGCTTGAAGACATCAATATAGACGGCAAAGACCTGAGGATTGTAAAACATCTATACTGGCAGCAAGAAGCAGCAGTTCGAGTTGAAAATAGAATTGGAAAATACCAACCTATAAAACAAGGGGTGCGACAAGGATATTTACTATCTCCAGACCTTTTTTCTCTGTACAGCGAGAATATTCTAAGAACAATCATCACAGAACCAGGCATAAAAATTGGAGGATACAATATTAACAACCTTCGGTATGCTGACGACACAGTACTGATAGCTGAGAACCAACAAGACCTGCAAAATCTCTTGGATAAAGTCGCCAAAGAAAGTGAACAGAAAGACCTTACTTTGAACATCAAAAAGACAGAGACTATGGTTATATCTAAGAAACAGAATCCACCAGCATGCAGTATTAAATTAAACGGAACTATTCTAAAGCAGGTGCAGAAATTCAAATACCTTAGAGCAGTAATAACTTCAGATGGGAAATGCAGAACAGAAATTAGGAACAGAATAGGTCAAGCAAAGACTGCATTTCAGAGAATGAGAAACATATTAACTAACACATCTTTATCAATGAATGTTAGAAAACGAGTCCTAAAATGCTATATTGAACCTATCTTGTTATATGGAAGTGAATCATGGACAATAGGCAAGTCTGCACAAAAATCATTGGAAGCAGCAGAAATGTGGTTTATTAGAAGAATGTTGCAAATCCCCTGGACAGCAAAAATAACTAATGAAGAATGTATGAGAAGAGCTGGAGAGACACAAAACCTTGTCAGAAAGATAATAGAGAGACAATGTACTTTCATAGGACATGCAATGAGAAGAGGGGGCATTGAAAATATTATAACAACAGGAAAAATAGAAGGAAGAAGATGAAGAGGAAGACCAAGAGAAATGATACTGGACAGTCTGACGGGATGGTGTGAGAGGAGATCACCAACTGAACTGATGGCCTGCATGAAGGATCGTGTACTGTGGAGAAGCATAATAGCCACCGCCAGTCGGCACGGCATCTGATGATGATGATGATTATACTCGTATTAAATAAATTAGTTTCTCATATCAGCAAATTCTTTCAACAACTGAGCTGAATCAACAAACACTTTTAACATCTGAACTGAATCAACAAACAATTCTAACACCTGAACTGAATCAACAAACAATTTTAACATCTGAACTGAATCAACAAACAATTCTAACACCTGAACTGAATCAACGAACTATTTTAACACCTGAACTAAATCAACGAACACTTTTAACACCTTAACTCACTTTGAAAACCATTCTTTTGTTGACATCCTTGTGCCTGCTAAGTTTGGATGAAGAAAATCCTTATGTATTTACACAAATATATGTCCATAAATAACTTCCAAACTCAGCTTTAACAGTGCCCTCTGTTACCCAAAGTTTGTCAGCTGTGTGTCCATAAATAAACTTCCAACCTCACCTAACTTACCCAAAGTTTGTCAGCTGTGTGTTCATAAATAAACTTCCAACCTCACCTAACTTACCCAAAGTTTGTCAGCTGTGTGTTCATAAATAAACTTCCAACCTCAGCTAACTTACCCAAAGTTTGTCAGCTGTGTGTTCATAAATAAACTTCCAACCTCAGCTAACTTACCCAAAGTTTGTCAGCTGTGTGTTCATAAATAAACTTCCGAACTCAGCGACCTAAACTTACTATGATACTTCTGAATATCGATTCTCTCCGATTTTAAATAAACAACTCTTAATGGTTCCCTTAACCAGGGGAATGTACACTTAAATTACCAACTTGTATCCGGATCGTCTCCCTTTGACTAAAAAAAAAAAAAAAGCTTTCTATAAGCTTTACCAAATACTGTTATATAGTGTCTATCGTTTAATGTCTATCGAAGTGTCCAAAATACTGCTATGGTGTCCAACATATAGATTTAGTGTCTATTATATAGTGTCTAACATACTGCGTTGGTGTCTAACATACAGATTTAGTGTCTAGCATATAAATTTAGGGTAAATTATATAATGTCCAACATACTTATCGATTTAATGTTTAGCACATAGATTTGGTGTTTAACATATTGATTTAGTGTCTACCATATAGATTTAGTGTGTAACATAAAGTATCAAAATAGACAGTGGAGTTTCTTTTCTAACATGTAAGTTAATTGTCAACATAGACAGTGGAGTTTCTTTTCTAACATGTAAGTTAATTGTCAACATAAAAAGTGGAGTTTCTTTTCTAACATGTAAGTTAACTGTCAACATAGACAGTGGAGTTTGGTGTGCAATTAACATACACGGGATTAAGGCGTGTAACTAACATATAGGAGATGAGACGTGTAACTAACATATAGGAGATGAGACGTGTAACTAACATATAGGAGATGAAGGCGTGTAACTAACATATAGGAGATGAGACGTGTAACTAACATATAGGAGATGAGACGTGTAACTAACATATAGGAGATGAAGGTGTGTAAGTAACAAAGTTGTGATCACTGTTGACATCTACACTCCTATATGCTCTTTCATCTGTCAGAGAAGTTCTGAATTGTTCTCTAATACAAAAATGATCTATCTGATTTATGGTTCTATCATCTGGAGATATCCATGTGATTTATATATTTCTTTGTGTGGATATATTGTTCCTCCAATGACCATGCCCTCTGTTAGACATAATTCAGTTAATCTTTCTCCATTCTGATTTATTGTATCAATCCCTTCTTTCCCCATTACTCTTTCGACGTCGGTGTTATCTTTTCCTATCTTGGCGTTGAAATCTCCCATGACAATTAGGATGTCGTGTTTAGTGACTTTGTTGATAAGTTGTAGTTGCTGATAGAAATCATCTTTTATTTCATCGTCTGCATTGTTCATCTGTGCGTAGAATTATATGATTGTCATTATTGCATGCCTTGTTTTGTATCGTGCTCTTATCATTGTGTATACACATAACTTTTAGCATGTGGAGATATAACTTTCATTGTGTAGAGACTTATAACTTACTGTGTGGAGATATAACTTTGATTGCATGGACACTAACTGTTAATATATCAAGACATAACATTTATTATGCAGAAACTTTTATTGTGTGCAGACCTATAACATTTAGAGTGTGTAGAAGTAAAATTTTCGTTGTGTGGAGACTTAAAACTTTCACTGTGTGGTGGCATAATTTCTATTGTGTGGAGACATAACCTCTTTTGTGTGGAGACATAACTTCTATTGTATGGAGACATAATTTCTATTGTGTGGAGACATAACCTCTTTTGTGTGGAGACATAACTTCTATTGTATGGAGACATAATTTCTATTGTGTGGAGACTTATAACTTCTATTGGGTGGAGACATAACTTCTATTGTATGGAGACATAATTTCTATTGTGTGGAGACTTATAACTTCTATTGGGTGGAGACATAGCTTCTATTGTGTAAAAACATAACTTCCATTGTGAGGATACATAACTAATATTATGTGGAGATTTATAACTTCTATTGTGTGGAGACATAACTTCTATTGTGTGGAGACTTATAACTTCTACTGTGTGGAGACATAATTTCTACTGTGTGGAGACATAACTTCTACTGTGTGAAGACTTATAACGTCTATTGTGAAGAGACTTATAACTTCTATTGTGGGGAGACTTGTAACTTTTAGTGTGTGGAGACGTATAACCTCAGTTGTATGTTATTTTTACAAGTATTTCTCGTTGGTCCAGACAACCACACTATCCCAGGCTGCAGTAAACTTAACTACTTGGTCACATGACATTTTGATTGACACCAGCGATCTCTCTTCACCTGTTTTGTGTTCCTAGTTTATACTGACACAAACATTTTATCGAACAAACACAGAAGACGAAGAAAACAGTAAAGTCTGTACTGTCAGGCTAATGTGGCGCTACATCTAAACCTTTAATTCTATACTCACACGCTGAAGCTGTACAGAAGCTTGTACGGGCTGGTACACCAAGTACATTCTGCTACATCCGATCCACGTTCTGTGTACACACAAGAAAACAGAGTTTTGTGTACACACAAGAAAACAGTTTTGTGTACACACAAGAAAACAGAATCACAGCCACCATTGCCATCTCTACTTTTTTTAACACAGAAAAACAAATTAACTTTTTTATTATTTATCTAAACTTATCCAGTTGGAGGGATTACCAGTAGCCCTCACCCTGTGTCTCAAATTTTCAGGTATTTCGGCCACAGCTTAACAGCTGTCTCAGGTATTTCGACCACAGCTTAACAGCTGTCTCAGGTATTTCGGCCACAGCTTAACAACTGTCTCAGGAAAATATTCTCAAGCAAAATCAAACATTCTAGAAACTGCAGTCTTTGGAAACTTTCTTCCCGTCTTAGACAGACTTAGAAATGTGTACACATAGATAATGCTGTGACATGGACATTTCTGTCTGTCTGTCTGTCTGTACTTTTCTACTTGTCTCTCTCTGTCTGTCTGTACTTTTCTACTCGTCTCTCTCTCTGTCTGTCTGTACTTTTCTACTTGTCTCTCTCTGTCTGTCTGTACTTTTCTACTCGTCTCTCTCTCTGTCTGTCTGTACTTTTCTACTTGTCTCTCTCTGTCTGTCTGTACTTTTCTACTTGTCTCTGTCTGTCTGTCTGTACTTTTCTACTTGTCTCTCTCTGTCTGTCTGTACTTTTCTACTTGTCTCTCTCTGTCTGTCTGTACTTTTCTACTTGTCTGTCTGTCTGTACTTTTCTACTTGTCTCTCTCTGTCTGTCTGTACTTTTCTACTTGTCTCTCTCTGTCTGTCTGTACTTTTCTACTTGTCTCTCTCTGTCTGTCTGTACTTTTCTACGTGTCTCTGTCTGTCTGTACTTTTCTACTTGTCTCTGTCTGTCTGTACTTTTCTACGTGTCTCTCTCTGTCTGTCTCTACGTTTCTACTTGTCCCTTTCTTTTTTGCCTGTACTTCTTCCTTTTCTGCAGTCTGTCTATCTGCAAAATTCCATCCATCATTCATCACATACCTCTGTTTTGTTACTTACCATTTAATCCACCAAACAGTGCCACTGAAGCAACAACTAAACAACAATAAACAACAATTGAACAATAACTAAACAACAACTAAACAATTCAAATGCGCTGAAGAAACTCTGCAGAAACACCTACATGGACACTATGAAAGAGAAGCCCAGAGTACACAGCTGGAACTGTACGAGGTACCATCTCTGCTGGTCGTCTCTATCAGGAACACCTCCACTGTCCTGGGTGTCCCCATCAGAGTGACCATCATCTGTCCAGCGTGTAGGAGACTGCCAGAATTCCTCCATGTACAAACTCAGCCTCGTCTAGAGAGAGAGAGAGAGAGAGAGAGAGAGTGAGGAGAAATAAATGTAGAACCAAGAAACAACCAGTATGTAGGACATAGATAAACAACCAGTATGTAGGACATAGAGAAACAGCCAGTATGTAGGACAAAGAGAAACAGCCAGTATGTAGGACATAGAGAAACACACAGGGTGTAGGACATAGAGAAACAGTCAGTATGTAGAACGTAGAGAAACAACCAGTACGTAGGACATACAGAAACAGCCAGTATATAGAACATTGAGAAATAGCCATTATGTGTGACATATATAATCATTTCGTATGTAAGACATATAGAAACAGAAAGTATGTAGGACATAGAGAAACAGCCAGTATGTAAGACATAATGAAACAGCCAGAAGCAGTCAATATGTAGGACACATAGAAAAAAATCAGTATGTAGGAAATAGAGAAATAGCCAGTGTGTAGGACATATAGAATCAGCCAATATGTAGGATATAGAGAAACATCTAGTATGTAGGATATAGAGAAACATCTAGTATGTAGGACACAGATAAACATACAGGTAGTAGGACATAGAGAAACACCCAGGGTGTAGGACATGGAGAAAACTCCCAGGGTGTAGGACATAGAGAAACAGCCAGTACATAAGACATAAAAAACAACCAGTATACAGGACATAGAGAAACAGCCAGAATGTAGGAAATATATAGAAAAAAAACAGTATGTAGAACATAGAGAAATAGCCAATGTATAGGACATATAGAAGCAGTAAGCATTTAGGACATAGAGAAAAAGCCACCATGTAAGACATAAAGAAACAGCTATTATATAGGACATAGAAAAACAGCCAGTATGCAGGACATATAGAATCAACCAGTATTCAGAACATAGAGAAACATCCGATATGTAGGACATAGAGAAACAGCCAGTATATAAAAAATAGCGAAATAGCCAGTAAGTAGGACATATAGAATCAGTATGTATGTAGGACATATAGAAACAGCAAGTACGTAGAATATAGAGAAACACCCATTATGTAAGACATAAAGGAACAGTTAACATATATGACTTAGAGAAGCAGCCAATATGTAGGACATATAGACAAAAACCAGTATGTGGGACATAGAGAAATAGCCAGTATGTTTGACATATAGAATAAGCCAATATGTAGGATATAGAGAAACATCTAGTATGTAGGATATAGAGAAACATCTAGTATGTAGGACACAGATAAACATACAGGTAGTAGGACATAGAGAAACACCCAGGGTGTAGGACATGGAGAAAACTCCCAGGGTGTAGGACATAGAGAAACAGCCAGTACATAAGACATAAAAAACAACCAGTATACAGGACATAGAGAAACAGCCAGAATGTAGGAAATATATAGAAAAAAACAGTATGTAGAACATAGAGAAATAGCCAATGTATAGGACATATAGAAGCAGTAAGCATTTAGGACATAGAGAAAAAGCCACCATGTAAGACATAAAGAAACAGCTATTATATAGGACATAGAAAAACAGCCAGTATGCAGGACATATAGAATCAACCAGTATTCAGAACATAGAGAAACATCCGATATGTAGGACATAGAGAAACAGCCAGTATATAAAAAATAGCGAAATAGCCAGTAAGTAGGACATATAGAATCAGTATGTATGTAGGACATATAGAAACAGCAAGTAGGTAGAATATAGAGAAACACCCATTATGTAAGACATAAAGGAACAGTTAACATATATGACTTAGAGAAGCAGCCAATATGTAGGACATATAGACAAAAACCAGTATGTGGGACATAGAGAAATAGCCAGTATGTTTGACATATAGAATAAGCCAATATGTAGTACGTAGAGAAACAGCTAGTATTCAGGACATAGAGAAACAGTCAGTATGTAGGACACAGAGAAACAGACAAGGTGTAGGACATAAAGAAAAAGCCAGTATTTAGGAAAAAGAGAAATAGGCAGTATGTAGGACATAGAGACACACATAGTACGTAGGACGTGGAGAAACAGCCAGTATGTAGAACATAGAGAAACAGACATGGTGTAGGACATAGAGAAACAGCCAGTATGCAGGACATAGAGAAACATCCAGTATGTAGGACAAAGAGAAACAGCCGGTATGTAGGACGTAGAGAAACAGACAGTATACAGGATAGTGAAACAGTTATTATTCAGAAACAAGAAACAGCCAGTATGCAGAACCAAGAAACAGCCAGTATGCAGGACCAAGAAACAGCCAGTATGCAGGACTAAGAAACAGCCAGTATGCAGGATCAAGAAACAGCAAGATACAGTCAGTATGCAGAACCAAGAAACAGCCAGTATGCAGTACCAAGAAAACGCCAGTATGCAGGACCAAGAAACAGCGAATATGCAGGACCAAGAAACAGCAAGATACAGCCAGTATGCGGAACCAAGAAAGAGCCAGTATGCAGGACCAAGAAACAGTCAGTAATCAGGACCAAGAAACAGCCAGTATGCAGGACTAAGAAACAGCCAGTATGCAGGACCAAGAAACAGCCAGTATGCAGGACCAAGAAACAGCCAGTATGCAGGACATGGAGAAAAAACTAGGGCAGGTTGATATCAAGCTTAGGCAGCCTCAAAATGGAGGAAAATTTAAAGAACAATAATACACATACAAACACATACATACATACACACATAAATACACATACATACATAAGTACACATACACATACATACACATAATACATACACTTACAATACATACACATACATACAAGTACACACATACATACACATACATTTACATACACATAATATATACACTTACATACACATACATGCACACAGATATACACACAAATAAACTGTGAAACATTGAATCAGTGAAGTGTTAGACGCGGTGACAAGTTGCTACATGACGAGACTAACAACAAGAAATAGATGATGATAACGATGTCAACTACTACTTGATAATAAAACAAGACAGAGATGATGATAACGATGTCAACTACTACTTGATAATAAAACAAGACAGAGATGATGATAACGATGTCAACTACTACTTGATAATAAAACAAGACATAGATGATGATAACGATGTCAACTACTACTTGATAATAAAACAAGACATAGATGATGATAACGATGTCAACTACTACTTGATAATAAAACAAGACATAGATGATGATAACGATGTCAACTACTACTTGATAATAAAACAAGACAGAAATTATGATAACGATGTCAACTACTACTTGATAGTAACAAAAAATTCCTGTCAAAACTATCCTTCATCTTTCTACACAGAATGAATTGAAAAGTAAAATACCAAACATATGATATGATATGATATAATATGATATGATATGATATCAAAATAAATATTTGTGACAGGAGTCACCTGAAGTAAGCAACAACAAAGAACATGTCCAGAAAGATGGTGTTTACATTGTCTACAAATCCTCCATTGACTGCAGCCTGCCCATACTTCCTGCTAAGTTCAACGCCTTCTTGTGTCTTCTCACCGGCTAACCCCGACCACAGGAAACTCCCTATCGTGTGTGCAGCTTTGCTAGCAGAAACACTGACTTTGTGAGATGCTCAAAGAAGGCACGTGGCAATTCTTCAAGAACTTTAAAGGTAATCATGCTATGCCTTAGAGGCGCATATGGATATGATGTTAGTTCCCATATTTTCCTTAGAGGCACATAGAGATATGGTGTTAGTGCCCATATTTTCCTTAGAGGCACATAGAGATATGATGTTAGTGCCCACATTTTCCTTAGAGGCACATAGGGATATGGTGTTAGTGCCCATATTTTCCTTAGAGGCACATAGAAATATGATGTTAGTGCCTATATTTTCCTTAGAGGCACATAGGGATATGATGTTAGTGCCCATATTTTCCTTAGAGGCACATAGGAATATGATGTTAGTGCCTATATTTTCCTTAGAGGCACATAGAGATATGATGTTAGTGCCCATATTTTCCTTAGAGGCACATAGGGATATGATGTTAGTGCCCATATTTTCCTTACAGGCACATAGAGATATGATGTTAGTGCCCACATTTTCCTTAGAGGCACATAGGGATATGGTGTTAGTGCCCATATTTTCCTTACAGGCACATAGAGATATGATGTTAGTGCCCATATTTTCCTTAGAGGCACATAGGGATATGATGTTAGTGCCCATATTTTCCTTAGAGGCACGATGTTAGTGCCTATATTTTCCTTAGAGGCACATAGAGATATGGTGTTAGTGCCCATATTTTCCTTACAGGCACATAGAGATATGATGTTAGTGCCCATATTTTCCTTAGAGGCACATAGGGATATGATGTTAGTGCCCATATTTTCCTTAGAGGCACGATGTTAGTGCCTATATTTTCCTTAGAGGCACATAGGTATATTGTGTTAGTGTCTATATTTTCCTTATTAGATACTTAATCGACCACACCCAAAAAATTCTTAAATCTTGAAATCGACTTACCAGCCCCACAACTAAATGTCAACCTAGATAAAATTACATTGCATGAAACTGAAACAGCAGTGAATTTAATGGCTAACAACAAAGCTGCAGGTGAAGATGAAATAACACCCGAAATGTTAAAAGCTATTAATAGTGACAACATGAAACAACTACAGAGAATGTTTAACAAGATTTAGAAAGAAGAAAAGGTCCCTTCTAAATGGAAAGAAGGAATCATTGTTAAAATACCAAAAAAAAGGGTAACCTTAGTTACTGTAACAATTGGAGAGTAGTAATCTTAATATCAGTTGTGTCAAAAGTATTTTGCAAGGTCATTTTGAATAGACTTAAAGATATAGTGGATACTACAATGAGAGAAGAACAAGCAGGATTTCGAAAAGGGAGAAGCTGTCTCGACCAGGTCTTTACTCTCAGAATAATACTTGAAGAACATATTGAAAACCAGAAACCATTAATACTGAACTTCATAGACTTTAAAAAGGCATTTGATAGCATACACAGAGATTCATTGTGGAGGATTTTAAGTCTATATGGAATACCATCTAAAATTATCAACATCATTAAGGACTTCTACAATGGATATGTTTGTGCAGTCAAAACAGAAGAAGGGATGAGCGAATGGTTCCAGATTGAAACAGGCGTGAAACAAGGATGTATACTGTCTCCTTTGCTTTTTGGAATTGCAATAGACTTAATAATGAAAAAATGCTGCACAGGTAACACAGGTATTGACTGTGTACATGGGACCCAACTAGAAGATCTTGATTTTGCTGATGACATAACTCTTATCAGTCACAACGTTAAGTCTATGCAAGAAAATACAGATATACTATCTTTACTGGCTAGCAAAACAGCACTTCAAACTAAAAAGGACAAAACAAAAATAATGAAACTACCCATTAATCAAGAAGGAACAATACACATAGAAGGGACAGATGTTGAAGAAGTCAATCAATTTGCATATCTTGGCAGCTACATAGACCAGGATGGTGACACCAGAAGGGAAGTTGGAATTGCAAAAGCAGCATCGATCTTCACGAATCTTGAGAACATATGGCATTCAAAAGTTATAAGCACAAAAACCAAGTTAAGACTATTCAGTTCAAATGTAATATCCACCCTCATTTATGCATGCGAAAGCTGGAAAACAACTAAAGAAATAGAAAAGAAATTAAACTCTTTTGAAAACAAATGCCTAAGGAAAATACTCGGCATAAAGTGGAATGAATTCAAGAACAATGCTGAGATAAGACAGATGACTGAACAACAACCAGTCTCATGGGTGATCAGGAAAAGGAGATGGACATATGTTGGTCACGTGATGAGAAGAAATGATCAGAGAATCCCAAAACAAACTATCAAGTGGAACACAATAGGCCAAAGGAAAAGAGACAGACAGCGTGAAACTCTGAAGAGGACATTGTTAAGAGAGGCCAAATTAATAGGCATAAAATCCCTTGATGAGGTTGAAAAGCTCGCCGAAAACAGGAACAATTATCGAACTAATTTATGAGCCCTATGTGACGTTTAACGCATGGAAGGATATAAGATATAAGACAGGACTGGGAGAAGGGAAAGAACCTGAGGAAACATTGAACTCATTGGCAGAGAAGAGTTGTCTCCTTTATCCTACGTCGAACGAATATTTCTGTTAAATGATTACTAGGTCTCTCTCAATATCTTCATTACTTTATCAAGGTGTTACAATGGTTGTTTTACTGTTTTTTTTTCACTGAGTTGTTCGTGAGTTATATACATTATTTTGTATTTCATCAATGATTAAATTAACAATTATGTGACACACGCATGAGAATGAATGAATGAATGAATAATCTTTATTTTTCAAGAGTAAAGAATTGGGCACGCAGGCCCGTCTTACGTTCTGCCTTTCATCACTCTTTCATTCTTCCCACACACTTTATTTAGTACAAATATACTAATTAAATTAGGAAAAACATATCAAAAGAGTGTAAGATTTAACTACTACATTTAAAGTAAAAGAGAAGAAGTAATTAACCTAATAAAATAGCACTCACGCACACATACATACGCAGACATATACGTAAACAAAAATACATTGTAAATACAGATCTTCTGACATATGTTTTTTAAACAGACATTAAAATAATTTCTAAAATTATCTAACAAGTTGCTTTTCGAACTATGTCATTTTAGTACTTGATGGTTGGCGAGTCACATGTTGAGAGAGTGCTGGTTATTCTATGGAGGCATATAATTACAAGCAAGTAAATAATGAAACAGGTTTGAGTTAAAGGATGAAGTATTACTAATGGATTTTAAATGGTAGGGGAGGGTGTTCCAGAGCTGTACTGCAGAGTATGCAAGGCTTTTCTTGTACAGATCAATTCTGGGTTTAGAAAGAAGACAGTTTTTTAAACGCTGGCTATGTTTAGTGTTATACGTAAACAGTGACCACAAGTAAGGCGGAGCATTGTGCGACAGAATTCTGTAAACAAACTTAACTTTGTTAAAAATTATTCTATTTTTGAGGGGTAGAATTTTGAGTTTTTTTGTGTTGATCTACAGTCTGTACTGGGTGTTTGTCACAAATAAGATTTAATGCTCGCTTGTGAAGTGAGTGGAGCCTTTTTGTGTTTGAGACTGAGCATCCATCCCGGATTGTGGAACAGTAATCTAAGTGTGCTTGTATGTGTGATATGTAGTATATCTTTCTTGTGTCTTTGTCGATAAAGTGTTTAATTTTGGCTAATTGGTAAACTTTCTGTGCAATCAAGTTTGTTAGTTTATGTACGTGAGAATTCCAAGTTAAATGCTGATCAATGATGAGTCCTAGAGTTTTATGTTCATGAAAATTTTCTATTGCCTTAGTCCCAGCACAAAGCTGTAGAGAAGTTTTTGTGGCATTCTGCAGTTTCTGTCTTGTAGTGATGAGCATGGATTTTGTTTTGTTGGCATGTTGGTGTGTGTGTGAGAGAGAGAGAGAGAGAGAGAGAGAGAGAGAGAGAGAGAGAGAAAGAGAGAGAGATTGATTGATTGATTGATTGATCTTTATTTCAGAAGGGTTAAGGATTGGGCACGCAGGCCCGTCTCACATTCTTCCCTTTATCATACATCTTTCACTCTATTCCAGACATTCTATAAATATTCTGTTCATGTAACAAACATAACCAACATTGAAGCTGAGAGACATAAAATAAAATATAACATTTACGTTTCGCTCTTATCCATTCACTCAGTACAGAAGTAACTACATTCATATATAAATGACTATCTACTAAAATTTCGGGACTATTCAGAATAAACAATTAGTTGTATTCGGTGTCTGTAAGAGCAGTCTAAGATTACTTTTAAGTTTTATGATTCATGGAGGCATGTAGTCGATATCAAATAGATATTGGGAAAACTTGTAGTTGTAGGAAGGAGTATAATTTATATTTTTTATATAGGATGGGAAGGTATTCCAAAGATGAGCAGCAGAATAACTAAAGCTTTTCTTGTAAAGATCATGTCTAGGTTTTGGAAGACATATGTTGTTCAAGCGTTGGCTGCACTTTGGGCTAAATTTAAACAGGTTCCATAGATAAGATGGGGCATGCCGTGAAAGAATTTGATGTACTAACTTGGCTTTGTTGAAGGGGAACCTGTCCTTAAGAGGCAGTATTTTGATACGTTTGTGCTGGTTAGTTGTTTGTGCTTGATCTTTATTGTTGGTCAATAATATGACCTAGTGTTTTGTGCTCGCTAACGTTTTCTATCTGTGATGTTTCTGTACAGAGCCGAAGTGTTGTTTTTGTTGTGTTTTGTAGTTTCTGTCTTGCTGTTATGAGCACTGATTTTGTTTTATCGGTATTTATAATCATGCCATTATTTTTGCTCCATTTAATTAAATTGTATAACTTAACCTGAAGAGTTGATTCTAGATTAATATAGTCGTAGTCACTGGTGTAGACTGTGCAATCATCGGCAAAAAGGTCACAAGAAGAGTGTTTCAGATGAAGTGGAAGATCATTGATATAGATAACAAAGAGCAATGGGCCTAGAAAAGAACTTTCTGTGTATCCCCAGTGACAAGTTCTATCTCTCTCTTTGTACCCTAACTGACAGATTCTATCTCTGTTTGCATCCCCAGTAATAGGTTATATCTCTCTGTTTGTATCCCCTGCGATAGATTATATCTCTCTTTGTGCCCATTGTGATAGATTATATCTCTCTGTTTGTACCCCTGTGATAGATTATATCTCTCTGTTTGTACCCCCAGTGAAAGGTTCCGTGTCTGTTCGTTCCCCCAGTACAGATTTTATCTCTGTTTGTACCCCGAGTGACATTTTCTATTTCTCTGTTTCTACCCCGAGTGACATTTTCTATCTCTCTGTTTGTACCCCGAGTGACATTTTCTATTTCTCTGTTTGTACCCCGAGTGACATTTTCTATTTCTCTGTTTGTACCCCGAGTGACATTTTCTATCTCTCTGTTTGTACCCCGAGTGACATTTTCTATCTCTCTGTTTGTACCCCGAGTGACATTTTCTATCTCTCTATTTGTATTCCCAGTGACATTTTCTATCTCTCTGTTTGTACCCCGAGTGACATTTTCTATCTCTATTTGTATCCCCAGTGACATTTTCTATTTCTCTGTTTGTACCCCGAGAGACAGGTTATATCTCTCTGCTTGTACCCCGAGCGACAGATTCTATTTCTCTGTTTGTACCCTAAGTGACAGATTCTATATGTCTGTTTGTACTTCCAGTGACAGGTTCTATTTCTCTGTTTGTACCCCGAGTGACAGGTTCTATCTCTGTGTTTGTACCCCCAGTGATAGGTTCTATTTCTCTGTTTGTACCCCGAGTGACAGATTATATTTCTGTATGTATTCCTAGTGAAAGGTTATATCTCTGTATGTACCCCTAGTGACAGTTTATATCTCTGTATGTACCCCTAGTGACAGTTTATATCTCTATGTGTACCCCTAGTGACAGGTTATATCTCTGTATGTTTCCCTAGTGACAGGTTATATCTCTGTATGTTTCCCTAGTGACAGATTATA
>CM019712.1:7686002-7783502 GCA_009760885.1 Achatina immaculata | reverse complement strand
TAGTAGTAGTATAGTAGTAGTAGTAGTAGTTTAGTAGTAGTAGTAGTAGCTAGTAGTAGTAGTAGTAGTAGTAGTAGTTAGTAGTAGTAGTAGTAGCTAGTAGTAGTAGTTAGTAGTAGTAGTTAGTAGTAGTTAGTAGTAGTCGTAGTAGTAGTAGTAGTAGTAGTAGTAGTAGTAGTTAGTAGTAGTAGTAGTAGTTAGTAGTTAGTAGTATTTAGTAGTATTAGTAGTAGTAGTAGTTAGTAGTAGTAGTAGTAGTTATTAGTAGTAGTAATAATAGTAATAGTAGTAGTTATTAGTAGTAGTAATAGTAGTAATAGTAGTAGTAGTAGTAGTAGTAATTAGTTGTAGTTATTATTATTATTAGTAGCAGTAGTAGTAGTAGTAGTAGTAGTAGTAGTAGTAGTAGTTAGTAGTAGTTAGTATTAGTAATAGTAGTAGTTAGTAGTAGTTAGTAATAGTAGTTAGTAGTAGTAGTTAGTAGTAGTAGTAGTAGTTAGTAGTAGTAGTAGTAGTAGTAGTAGTAGTTAGTAGTATAGTAGTAGTAGTAGTAGTAGTAGTAGTAGTAGTATTAGTAGTAGTAGTGGAAGTGGTAGTAGTAATTTTCTAGTTTTAAGTTGTTCAGTCAATTGTGCTGATATTTTCCAGTTTGTTGATATTCTGTTCGAGTAAATGATGTTTTCAGAAGCGCTAAAATATTCCAGACTTTACACATCAAGAAAAAAAAGATCTTCCACTGATCAGAACATTTTGTGTGCAGACAGGGGAGATGTATTCTTCCATACTTTGACCTTCCCGGTACATCTCCTCCTTGACTGTTAGAAAATCTCCATATTGACCTCTTTAAGGTGTTCTCTTCTTTCTTGTGTTGTCCAGTTCTACTTCAGTTTCTAGTTCTAATTTTGTATTCACACTGACACCTGGATGCATGCCAAAGCATCATGACCTGCAGCCAGTGAGAACCTGAATTAACAATACCAGCCGTGGGCCAGGATTGGCAGCTCCCAGTAAACAAGTGAAACATTTAAGACAAGATTTTCTTTTCTTTTGTGAAGGCTGTAATAAAAATACTATCCAGGCTTATCCAGATCCAGCTGAAAATTATCTAGATTTGTAGCTACGATCTAGATTACTGTTTCCATTTTCTAGATGGAAACAAAATATCTACTTCTAGATTTTTTTTTAAATCGGTGACCCTGTTCAGGTTTTGTTAGCTCCTCCCAGACTGTATGTCCGCCCACTCAGTTTCTGTTTTGGTGACCTAAATTCTCTTTCTCTCTCACTCACTCACTCTCTCTCTCGCTCTCTCCCTCTTTCCCACTCTCACTCTCTCTATATCCGACTCTCTTTCTCTCTCCCTCCCCTCAACCATCCCTCCCTCCTTCTTACCCCCACCAAAACCTAAACATCAGCACTGAGATGAACAGAGCTTTCACTTTAATAAGAAAATATACGCACTATCATCCTGTGTACCGCACGCGTCAGACCGCAGCAAGGAAGCAACGATATGAACGCAGATGAAAGGTGGCCTCGTTTAGAAACGTGACCTTGAACTTCTGGATTAGCTTGACAGTCTGAAAAATAAAATTGGTAAACAGACTTTCAGACAGTTTATGGGACTTCAGATAACAGGTGGATTCAAGTTGAATGTTGATATGGGCTATACAAATCCCTACAGTCTCTTCTGAGAAAAATTCTTACAACAAACTAGAAAATGGAAAGAAAGAGTTCCTGGACATGTGGAGTTGTTGACATATGGAGTTCTTGGACATGTGGAGTTATTGGACCTGTGGAGTTATTGGACCAGTGGAGTTATTCGACATGTGGAATTATTGGACATGTGGAGTTCTTGAACGTGTGAAGTAATTGGACATATGGAGTTATTGGACATGTGAAGTTATCGGACATGTAGAGTTCCTGGACGTGTGGAGTTCTTTTACTTGTGGAGTTCTTGGACCTGTGGAGTTCTTGGACCTGTGGAAATTTCATGTACAAGTAGATAGTAAGTAGAATGGATTCCACGTACAAGTAGATAATAAGAAGAATGGATTCCATGTAGAAGTAAATAGTAAGAAGAATGGATTCCACGTACAAGTAGATAGTAAGAAGAATGGATTCCACGTACAAGTAGATAGTAAGAAGAATGGATTCCATGTAGAAGTAGATAGTAAGAAGAATGGATTCCACGTACAAGTAGATAGTAAGAAGAATGGATTCCACGTACAAGTAGATAGTAAGAAGAATGGATTCCATGTAGAAGTAGATAGTAAGAAGAATGGATTCCACATACAAGTAGATAGTAAGAAGAATGGATTCCACGTACAAGTAGATAGTAAGAAGAATGGATTCCATGTAGAAGTAGATAGTAAGAAGAATGGGTTCCATGTAGAAGTAGATAGTAAGAAGAATGGATTCCATGTAGAAGTAGATAGTAAGAAGAATGGATTCCATGTAGAAGTAGATAGTAAGAAGAATGGATTCCATGTGGAAGTAGATAGTATGAAGAATGGATTCCATGTAGAAGTAGATAGTAAGAAGAATGACGCATAGTTCAAGGAAAAACAAAAAATTGTGAGGACAAAGTACTGACCAGAAGATCAGGATAAATAGAAGAAAATCTCTAAACCATTTTAGACTTGATAATGAACATCAAATTATACGGGACACCAGTGACCAGGAAATAAAGAATGGCAAAGTTGAAAACGATGACCAGACGAATAATACAACGTGCAAGGTCACTATGTTTGTCCAGTCGTTCATCGCGGCTTGAGACAGAAACCAGCTGGAGATTTTTGTTTTTGTTATAAAGACGGTCAAACTAATAGTGGTCTATGCTGTGATCAAGAAGTTGTCCTTGTTGTGATCGAGAAGTTGTCCATGTTGTGATCAAGAAGTTGTCCATGTTGTGATCGAGAAGTTGTCCATGTTGTGATCAGGAAGTTGTCCATGTTGTGATCAAGAAGTTGTCCATGTTGTGATCGAGAAGTTGTCCATGTTTTGATCAAGAAGTTGTCCATGTTGTGATGAAGAAGTTGTCCATGTTACGATTAAGAAGTTGTCCATTATATGATCAAGAAGTTGTCCTTGACGTGATCACGACGTTGTCCATGTTGTGATCATGAAGTTGTCCAGGCTGTGATGAAGAAGTTGTCCATGTTGTGATCAAAATGTTGTCCATGTTGCAATCAAGAAGTTGTGTTTGATGTAATCAAGAGGTTGTCCATGTTGTGATCAAGAAGTTGTCCATGTTGTGATCGAGAAGCTGTCCATGTTGTGATCAAGAAGTTGTCCATGCTGTGATCAAGACGTTGTGTTAGATGTGATCAAAAAGTTGTCCATGTTGTGATCAAGAAGTTGTACATATTGTGGGCAAATAGTTCTCACTGCTGTAGTCAGTAAGTTGTCCATGTTGCGGTCAAGAAGTTGTCCATGCTGTGGTCAAGAAGTTGTCAATGTTGTGATCAAGAAGTTGTCTTTGTTCTGATCAAGAAAGTGTCCATACTATGAACAAGAAGTTATGTTAGATGTTATCAAGAAGTGGTCCATGCTGTAGTCAAGAAGTTGTCCATGTTATGATCAAGAAGTTTGCATGCTGTGGTCAGTAAGTTGTCCATGTTGCGGTCAAGAAATTGTCCATGCTGTAGTCAAGATGTTGCCCATGCTGTGGTCAAGATGTTTTCCAGGCTGTAGTCAAGAAGTTGTCCATGCTATGGTCAGTAAACTGTCCATGTTGTGGTCAAGAAGTTGTCCTTGTTGTGGTAATGAAGTTTTCCATGCTGTGGTCAAAAAGTTGTCCAT
This sequence comes from Achatina immaculata, assembly GCA_009760885.1. Taxonomy (NCBI): domain Eukaryota; kingdom Metazoa; phylum Mollusca; class Gastropoda; order Stylommatophora; family Achatinidae; genus Lissachatina; species Lissachatina immaculata. The sequence goes on along the minus strand of CM019712.1, from coordinate 7,779,704 downwards.
GCTGTGGGAATGCTACGGCCTGAAACTTTAAAGAGTGATATTTACGAGATACTTTTACTTTTCACGCAACAGTGGGGTGTGATACTTAACAGTGGGGTGTGATACTTAACAGTGGGGTGTGATACTTAACAGTGGGGTGTGATACTTAACAGTGGGGTGTGATACTTAACAGTGGGCTGTGATACTTAACAGTGGGGTGTGATACTTAACAGTGGGGTGTGATACTTAACAGTGGGCTGTGATACTTAACAGTGGGGTGTGATACTTAACAGTGGGGTGTGATACTTAACTGTGGGGTGTGATACTTAACAGTGGGGTGTGATACTTAACAGTGGGGTGTGATACTTAACAGTGGGGTGTGATACTTAACAGTGGGGTGTGATGCTTAGCTGGGTTTTGTGATATACAGCTGTGGAATGTACATTCAGACCGTGTTTTCTCACTGAATTTTTTATATATCGTACACGTTAATTTAAACATACACGTCAGTTTATACGTACACTTTAATTTAGAAATTAAAGGTCCAACAATTAAGTCATGAGATTGATTTTATTATGGCCAAGACAAAAATGCAATCTATGAAGCAAAGCATGGAATCTAAAGAGGCAACCTTCATCTATGACCTGGCAACTTTTATCGCCGCCCGATAAGCAGACGACAAACAAACCGCCATTTTATTGACCTAGTTATAGATGCATTGTCACGTAATCAACATAGAGTAAAAAGCTAACATTAAATTATGTTTAAAACTCGGGAAAAGTGCCAGTGAGACAGTTGTATTGATGCGACAAGTTTATGGGAATAATTGTTTATCTCGTGCACAGATATTCAGGTGGTATTCACGATTCAAAAGTGGTGTAGATACAATTACAAATGCAATTAGACATGGACGCCCAATTTCTGTTCGTAATGAGGAACTCATTGCAAAAGTCAGAGAACGGATACATGAAGATCGTTGTTTGACTGTGAGGATGATGGCAGATAAATTTAGTGTTAACTGAGAGACCATTCGTAAACCTTTAGTGGAAGATTTGGCAAGAAAAAAGTTGCTTATCGGTTTGTACCACGTGCGTTGTCTGATGACCAAAACATGTTGAGTATACAAAAGACATCATCAAAACGTGTCGCAGAAATAAACATTTCTTAAATTCGATTGTTTCAGATGATAAAACATGGATTTTCCGCCATGATCCCACAACTAAACGCCAAAATGCTCAGTGGAAGTCATCATCATCACCAAAAAGCAAAAGAAATTCGTCTTCAAAAGTTGAAAGTGAAGACAATGTTGGTGTGCTTCTACGACAGCAAAGGAGTTATTCACAAAGAATTTATTCCAGAGGGACAGACTGTCACTGCCAAAGTCTATTTAAGTATTTTGAAACGCCTATTGTAAAGGATACTTCGAATCCGACCTGAGTATTCAACATCTGGCAGTTTTTTTCCTTCTTCATGATAATGCATCGCCTCACCGGGCAGTATTTGTACAGGAATTTTTAGCCCAAAAACAAATGTGTGCTCTCAGTCATCCACCCTATTCCCCAGATTTGTCTCCCTGTGATTATTTTCTATTCCCAGAATTAAAGTTACCATTGAAAGGACGGTTCTTTGACGATACTGATGACATCCAAAGGGCCGTAACATCGAGTTTAAGGGCCATACCAACAGAAGAACTGCAGAGGTCGTTCCAGTGTTTGTTAGATCGTGCCACTCACTTTATCAATGCACAAGGGGCTTACTTTGAATAAAATACAGGTTATATCTTCAATTGCTGTTTATTTTATTTTTTTATGTAATTAGTCTCATTACTTAATTGTCGGACCTTGTACATATTAAGATAGACACAGGCCGGGTTAATTTATACTTACACGTTAATTTAAACATACATGTTGATTTATACATACACGTTAATTTGCACATACATGTTAATTTATACATACACGTTAATTTACACACACATGTTAATTTAGACATACGTGTTAGTTTAATCTTTCCCTTCTTTGTCTATTTTTTGTCCTGTATGTTTTTGCATGAATAAAACAAACTGACCTTTACAAATATGTGTTCAGTTAAGGGATAAAAACGCTCCTATATTTGTTTAAAGTACAAACTGCTATCACAGCTTTACTGCTGTAGATTTATATGTGTTATGGTCTATATGCTAATACTCCAGAATTGTGGATGTGTTATGTTCTATATGCTTATGCTACAAAACTGTGGCTTTATGTGTGTGATGTTCTATATATTTATGCTCCATAACTGTGGCTTTATGTATGTTATGTTCTGTATGCTTATAGTCCATAACTGTGGCGTTATGTGTGCTACGTTCTTTATGTTTATGCTCCAAAACAGTGGCTTTGTGCGTGTTATGTTCATATTAAAAACTGTGGCGTTGTGCGTGTTATGTTCTATATGCTTATGCTAAAAAACTGTGGCTTTATGTGTCTTATATTCCATCTTATGCTCCATAACTGTGTCTTTATGTGTGTTATGTTCTACATGCTTATGCTCCATAACTGGCTTTATTTGTGTCATGATCTATATGCTTATGCTCAAAATCTGTGGCTTTGTACTTGTTATGTTCTATATGTTTATGTTAAAAAACTATCTTTATGTGTGTTATGTTCTATATGATTATGCTAAAAAACTGTAGCTTTATGTGTGTATTGTTCTATATGTTTATGCTAAAAAATTGTGGCTTTATGTATGTTTTGTTTTACATGTTTATACTAAAATGTGGCTTTATGTGTGTTTTGTTTTATATGTTTATACTCAAAGCTGTTTGTGTTCTAAAAAGTGAAAAGAATTGGGAACTGTTGGTGAAAATATGTGAGTAATGTTTTGAGAACCATTGGTGAAAATATGTGAGTAAGGTATTGAGAACTGATGGTGGAAATATGTGAGTAAGGTATCGAGAACTGTTGGTGGAAATATGTGAGTAAGGTATTGAGAACTGATGGTTGAAATATGTGAGTAAGGTATTGAGAACTGTTGGTGGAAATATGTGAGTAATGTATTGAGAACTGTTGGTTGAAATATGTGAGTAATGTATTGAGAACTGATGGTTGAAATATGTGAGTAATGTATTGAGAACTGATGGTTCAAATATGTGAGTAATGTATTGAGAGCCGTTATTGGAAATATGTGAGTAATGTATTGAGAACTGTTGGTAGAAATATGTGAGTAATGTATTGAGAGCCGTTATTGGAAATATGTGAGTAATGTATTGAGAACTGTTGGTAGAAATATGTGAGTAATGTATTGAGAACTGTTGGTAGAAATATGTGAGTAATGTATTGAGAACTGTTGGTAGAAATATGTGAGTAAGGTATTGAGAACTGATGGTTGAAATATGTGAGTAATGTATTGAGAACTGATGGTTGAAATATGTGAGTAATGTATTGAGAAATGATGGTTGAAATATGTGAGTAATGTATTGAGAACTGTTGGTTGAAATATGTGAGTAATGTATTGAGAAATGATGATGGAAATATGTGAGTAAGGTATTGGGAACTCTTGGTTGAAATATGTGAGTAAGGTATTGAGAACTGTTGGTAGAAATATATAAGTCATGTGTCATCAAACATTAACTTGTATAACGAGAAATTATTTCATCTAGTTATTTTATGGTTATACATGATGTTTTGTTCCGTTATTTCATGTATTTATTTAAGAGTATATACTATGCCTATTTAATTATTTCATGTATTTATTTAAGAGTATATACTATGCCTATTTAATTATTTCATGTATTTATTTAAGAGTATACTATGCCTATTAATTATTTCATGTATTTATTTAAGAGTATATACTATGCCTATTTAATTATTTCATGTATTTATTTAAGAGTATATACTAGCCTATTTAATTATTTCATGTATTTATTTAAGAGTATATACTATGCCTATTTAATTATTTCATGTATTTATTTAAGAGTATATACTATGCCTATTTAATTATTTCATGTATTTATTTAAGAGTATATACTATGCCTATTTAATTATTTCATGTATTTATTTAAGAGTATATACTATGCCTATTTAATTATTTCATGTATTTATTTAAGAGTATATACTATGCCTATTTAATTATTTCATGTATTTATTTAAGAGTATATACTATGCCTATTTAATTATTTCATGTATTTATTTAAGAGTATTACTATGCCTATTTAATTATTTCATGTATTTATTTAAGTATATACTATGCCTATTTAATTATTTCATGTATTATTTAAGAGTATATACTATGCCTATTTAATTATTTCATGTATTTATTTAAGAGTATATACTATGCCTATTTAATTATTTCATGTATTTATTTAAGAGTATATCTATGCCTATTTAATTATTTCATGTTTATTTAAGAGTATATACTATGCCTATTAATTATTTCATGTATTTATTTAAGAGTATATACTATGCCTATTTAATTATTTCATGTATTTATTTAAGAGTATATACTATGCCTATTTAATTATTTCATGTATTTATTTAAGAGTATATACTATGCCTATTTAATTATTTCATGTATTTATTTAAGAGTATATACTATGCCTATTTAATTATTTCATGTATTTATTTAAGAGTATATACTATGCCTATTTAATTATTTCATGTATATAATTTATAATGCTCTTACATTTAGACTATGGCTCAACATCTTGGTGCACAGCATCAAACACTACGCTGCATAATCTAGACAAGGTTCAAAATCAGTCACTACGGATTATCACAGGTGCCATGAGGTCCACATGAATAGTAGAAATGCAGAAAATAGTTGGTGTTCAACCGCTAAAGGAACGTAGAGACACAAAGGTCATGACCATGGGAGAAAAATTCCTTAGCTCTGTAAGCCATCCCCTGAAGGAGAGATTCAATAACTTGGCATTAGGACGGCTTAAAAGAAGCAGCTTCATTCATCAGGCCAAGCGTATGCGTAAGCTGATACCTGACCTTCCAACTGTAGTCGCTCCATTATCATCTGTACCAGAGCATACACCATGGAAAGAAGCAGATTATACACAAATAACTATTCAGACTGAAGTGAAAGGTGTGCAGAATGGTGAGATGCAGAGCAGTCTTGTAAGATCAACAGCCACACTTAGTGTTCTAGATGACAAATATCCATGTGACACCTGGATACGTGTGTATACAGATGGATCTGCACATAATGCCGTAAAGAATGGAGGAGCAGGAGCATATATTGAATATCCAAACAACACTATTGACAAGATTTCCATACCCACTGGTAAATACTGCAACAACTTTGATGCAGAAGTTAGGGCAATTATTGCTGCAGTTGAAAAACTATCAGATTCCAGAATTGATACATGTCCTGTAGTAATTCTCACAGATGCAAGATCAGTACTGGAAGCTCTTCAGAGCAACAAACTACCAGACCTTAAGGATGCCTTGTCAAAAATTGGCTTACAAGATGGAGTCACTTTGCAATGGATTCCCTCCCACTGTGGGATACCAGGCAATGAGAAAGCTGACCATCTGGCCAAAGAGGGCACTGAAATGAAGCAACCAGACATACCGGTCACCTATAATCAGAAGAAAAGCATGATAAAAACCTATAGGAAGCCACAAACACCACCACATGATGACTATCACATGCTAAACAGAAAGGAACAAGTCACCATCTTCCGTCTCCGAACAGGACACAGTCGACTCCGATGTCATATGTATACAAAGTTTAAGGTTGGTACTACTAATCTATGTACAGGTGCCCCAAACTGTGGAACATATCCTCCAGAACTGCATCAACTACGAGACACTGAGAAATAATTACTGGCCCAGTGAAACCACTAAAGAAGATAAGCTCTACGGTTCCATACATGAATTACAAAAAACAGTGAAATTTATCCAAGAGACAGGACTGCAGATATAGACAGACAATGCGAACGAAGAAGAAGAAGAAGAAGAAGATAATGCTCTTTTCTATTATTTCTTGTATTTATTTCATGATTGTATATTATGCTCTATTTCGTTATTTCTTGTATTTATGTCATGATTGTATAGTATGCTCTATTTCGTTATTTCTTGTATATATTTTATGATTATATATTATGCTTTGTTCCATTATTTCTTGTATTTATTTCATGATTATATGTTATGCTTTATTTCATTATTTCATGTATTTATTTCATGATTATATATTATGCTCTGTTCCGTTATTTCATGTATATATATATTATGATTATATATTATGCTCTATTTCATTACTTCATGTATTTATTTTATGATTGTATATTATGCTCTGTTCCGTTATTTCATGTATATATTTTATGATTATATATTATGAGCAGTTGTGGGAGTCTCTTGAGAGGCTTTGGTGAGCCAGGTGAGTGGGGTTGGGGGGGGGGGTGTTCCTCTCTGGTCGTGAGTCCTAGGGCGTTTACCCCAGCAGTATTTTATAATGCGAGATGCCAGAAGCCACATTCTACTTGTCTGAAACATGCAGCCTCTTTATTAGTCTGATTCTGATTTCAGTAAAAGTAATCCCTAGAGCACAACCAGAGAATGTTTTGATCTCGCGGGATTTGGAAAATTCCGGGCTTGGTTATGTTGTCTTCTTCTTATCTTACTCAGACCTGGCTGATTTGATAGTATGTCGGGTTAGCGTGACATGGAGAAGGCATATGAGGAGTCAGTTGGAGGGGAGGAGTGCCAATTAATCGGCGTGGACAGTTTACGACATGGAGTAGGAGTGGAAATGGATGAGGGTTTATAGCGTAAATGCGAGATTTAGAATAAGCGGGAAATAAAACTTACGTGGGGAAGATCTTACCTTCTTGCATGATTGTCTAACATGTCTGATGAAGATATCCAAGTAACGGGTTGTCTTTTTTATGCTCAAAATCAATTTTTATATGCAAAATATAAACTTTTATATCGAGAATATAAACTTTTCTATGCAGAATATAAACTGTTATATGCACAATATAAACTTTTATATGCAGAATATAAACTTGTATATGCAGAATAGAAAGTTTTGTGTGCAGAATATAAAGTTTTATATGCAGAATATAAAGTTTTATGTGCAGAATGTAAACTTTTATGTGCAGAATATAAACATTTATGTGCACAATATAAACTTGTTTATGCAGAAAATAAACGTGTATATGCAGAATATAAAGTTTTATGTGCAGAATATAAAGTTTTATGTGCAGAATATAAATTTCTATGTGCTGAATATAAACTCAGACATCTAGTGGGACAGTGGAAAATAAACTTCCTCATCACTTTCTTTAATTTTGTCAATTAAGAATGTTAGAAAATATCCCTTGTTGATTTTATATTTCCTACAGCGAAATTGTATGTACTCATATATGCACATATTAAAACTACCAAAGAAGGGTGACCTCAGAGATTGCGGGAACTGGAGAGGCATTACCCTACTGCCACTCACCAGTAAAGTATTTTGCAGAATAATCATCAACAGAATTGTACCAGCACTTGAGGAAAAACTTCAGAAAGAGCAGGCAGGATTTAGGAAAGAAAGATCATGCATAGACCACATATTTGTACTTAGACAAATATTAGAACAGGCAAATGAGTGGCATAGCACAGCATATGCATTGTTTATAGATCTTGAGAAAGCTTTGACAGTGTCAATAGAGATGCACTGTGGAAAATCCTAAGATGGCATGGCCTCCCCCAATAAGATAGTGAATGTAATCAAAGCCCTATACAAGGGTTTTCAGTGCAAAGTGATCTGTAGAGAACATACCTCCAACAGGTTTAGGGTACAAACAGGAGTGAAGCAGGGATGTGTACTATCACCAACATTATTTATCTTGGCAATAGACTGGTTAATGAAGGAGGCAACATCAGACAAACGCAGAGGATTACAATGGACCCTTGACACAGTGCTGGAGGACCTTGACTTTGCAGACGACATTTGTCTACTATCAAGCAGCCACAAAGATATGCAAGATAAAATAAACAAGCTAACTCAGAATGCAAACAACATAGGACTAAACATCAACGTAGGAAAGAATAAGTTAATGAAGCAAAATGTGAACAACAGAAATGTACTCAGAGTAGATAGCAAGTTAGTGGAGGAGGTCAATGAATTTGTATACCTTGGCAGTAGAGTAGTAGAAAATGGAGACAGCACAGAGGACATCAACAGCAGACTTACTAGAGCAAACCAGGCTTTGCAGTGCTGCAGACTATATGGAAATCTAAAAAAAACTAAGCGTGTAGATGAAAATCAGGATATTTAAGAGTAGTGTTGTAAGTGTGCTACTTTATGGAAGTGAATGCTGGAAAATCACCAAAACCATAGAAAACAAGTTGAATTCTTTCCAGACTAAATATTTATGAAGAATTAGATAAATATGTTGGCCAAACACCATAAGAAATAATATCTTGTTGGCAGAAATGCAGATGAAGCCACTGACAGCAATTATTGAGGAAAGACGCGGGCGATGGTTGGGTCATGTGCTCCGAATGACTGACAACTCACTACCAAAAATAGCACTAAGATGGACACCACAGGGGAGCAGAAGTAAGGGTAGACCAAAAGAGACATGGAGAAGAACAGAAAGGATGTTGAGCAATAGAGGGCTCACCTGGGCAAGAGCAAAAAAAAAAAAAAAGGCAAAGGACAGGCATTTGTGGAAAACCCTTGCTGAAGCCCCATGTGCCCCGGGCACTTAAGGTTCAGATATATATATATATATATATATATATATATATATATATATATATATATAATGCTCTTTTCCGTTATTTCTTGTATATATTTTATGATTATATATTATGCCCTATTTCATTACTTCATGTATTTATTTTATGATTGTATATTATGAGAAGTTGTGGGAGTCTCTTGAGAGGCTTTGGTGAGCCAGGTAAGCGGGGATTGGGGGGGGGGGGGTCGTGAGTCCCAGGGCGTTTACCCCAGCAGTATTTTATAATGCGAGATGCCAGAAGCCACATTCTACTGGTCTGAAACATGCAGCCTCTTTATTAGTCTGATTCTGATTTCAGTAAAAGTAATCCCTAGAGCACAACCAGAGAATGTTTTGATCTCTCGGGATTTGGAAAATTCCTGGCTTGGCTATGTTGTCCATGAGGGTCACAACCAGGGAAAATTGGTCAAGGTCACAGGATCACCGTTACTTTCCCTTTGACCCCTATTTAAACTGTCCAGTAACTATACCTGTGCCAGTCCATCTTGCCTACACCTACAGCATTGTAGTTCTCGTTTCCTAACTCTTTCTATCTTCTTCTCTTTTCTTATTCTTTCTATCTTCTTCTCTATTCTTATTCTTTCTATCTTCTTCTCATTTCTTATTGTTACTATCTTCTTCTCTTTTCTTGTTGTTACTATCTTCTTCTCTTTTCTTATTCTTTCTATCTTCTTTTCTTATTCTTTCTATCTACTTCTCTTTTCTTATTCTTTCTATTTTCTTCTCTTTTCTTATTCTTTCTATTTTCTTCTCTTTTCTTATTCTTACTATCTTCTTCTCTTTTCTTATTCTTACTATCTTCTTCTCTTTTCTTATTCTTACTATCTTCTTCTCTTTTCTTATTGTTACTATCTTCTTTTCTTTTCTTATTCTTACTATCTTCTTCTCTTTTCTTATTATTACTATCTTTTGCTGATGACATAACTCTTATCAGTAACAATGTGAATTCCATGCAAGAAAAAACAGATAGCCTGTCTTCACTGGCTAGCAAAATAGGATTTGAAATTAACAAGGGCAAAACAAAAATAATGAAACTTCCCATTAATCAAAATGGAAAAATACACGCAGAAGGGATAGATATTGAAGAAGTCAACAATCTGCATACCTTGGCAGTTACATAGATCAGGATAGTGACATCAGAAAGGAAACTGGAATTGCAAAAGCAGCATCGATCTTCAAGAATCTTGAGAACATATGGCATTCAAAAGTTATAAGCACAAAAACCAAGTTAAGATTATTCAATTCAAATGTAATATCCACCCTCATTTAAGCATATGGAAGCTGTAAAACAACTAAAGAAATAGACAAGAAATTAGACTCTTTTGAAAACAAATGCCTAAGGAAAATATTCGGCATCAAGTGGAAGGAATACAAGAACAATGCAGAGATAAGACAGATGACTGAACAACAACCAGTCTCATGGGTGATCAAGAAAAGGAGATGGACATATGTTGGTCACTTGATGAGAAGAAATGATCAGAGAATCCCAAAACAAACTATCAAGTGGAACACAACAGGCCAAAGAAAAAGAGCCAGACAGCGTGAAACTCTAAAGAGGACATTGCTAAGAGAGGCCAAATTAACAGGCATAAAATCCTTTGATGAAGTTGAAAGACTCGCCGAAGACAGGAAAAATTGGCGAACCACCTTGCGAGCCCTATGTGACGTTTAATGGCACGGGAAGGATATAAGATAATAAGACTATCTTCTCTTTTGTTTCTATCTTCTTCTCTTTTCTTGATCTTACTATCTTCTTCTCTTTTCTTATTCTTACAATCTTCTTCTCTATTCTTATTGTTATTTTCGTCTTCTCTATTCTTATTCATTCTATCTTCTTCTCTTTTCTTATTCTTACTATCGTCTTCTCTATTCTTATTCATTCTATCTTCTTCCCTTTTCTTATTGTTACTATCTTCTTCTCTTTTCTTATTCTTACTATCTTTTTCTCTTTTCTTATTTTGCTATCTTCTTTTCCTTTCTTATTCTTACTATCTTCTTCTTTTTTCTTATTGTTACTATCTTCTTCTCTTTTCTTATTCTTACTATCTTCTTTTCTTTTCTTATTCTTACTATCTTCTTCTCTTTTCTTATTCTTACTGTCTTCTTCTCTTTTCTTATTCTTACTATCTTCTTTTCTTTTCTTATTCTTACTATCTTTTTCTCTTTTCTTATTTTACTATCTTCTTTTCCTTTATTATTCTTACTATCTTCCTCTTTTTTCTTATTGTTACTATCTTCTTCTCTTTTCTTATTCTTACTATCTTCTTTTCCTTTCTTATTCTTACTATCTTCTTCTTTTTTCTTATTGTTACTATCTTCTTCTCTTTTCTTATTCTTAATATCTTCTTCTCTTTTCTTATTCTTACTATCTTCTTTTCTTTTCTTATTGTATCTATCTTCTTCTATTGTCTTCTTCTATTGTCTTCTTCTTACTATCTTCTTCTCTTTTCTTATTTTTACTATCTTCTTCTCTTTTCTTATTGTTACTATCTTCTTCTGTTTTCTTATTCTTATTATATTCTTCTCTTTTCTTATTGTTTCTATCTTCTCTTTTCTCACTGTTACTATCGTCGTCTCTTTTATTTGTTTTTACTATCTTCTTCTCGTTTACTATATTCTTCTCAGTTATTTGTTGTTACTATCTTCTTCATGTCATATTAAGCTGCTCTTTCCCTTCCTGTTCGTCATTGGATTTCATGTTTGTGTTACTGCTGTTACTTGTGCAGGTAATGGTGTTATATGTGCTGTTACTTGTGCAGTTAATGGTGTTATATGTGCTGTTACTTGTGCAGGTAATGGTGTTATATGTGCTGTTACTTGTGCAGGTAATGGTGTTATATGTGCTGTTACTTGTGCAGGTAATGGTGTTATATGTGCTGTTACTTGTGCAGTTAATGGTGTTATATGTGCTGTTACTTGTGCAGTTAATGGTGTTATATGTGCTGTTACTTGTGCAGTTAATGGTGTTATATGTGCTGTTACTTGTGCAGTTAATGGTGTTATATGTGCTGTTACTTGTGCAGTTAATGGTGTTATATGTGCTGTTACTTGTGCAGGTAATGGTGTTATATGTGCTGTTACTTGTGCAGGTAATGGTGTTATATGTGCTGTTACTTGTGCAGGTAATGGTGTTATATGTGCTGTTACTTGTGCAGGTAATGGTGTTATGTGTGCTGTTACTTGTGCAGGTAATGATGTTATATGTGCTGTTACTTGTGCAGGTAATGGTGTTATATGTGCTGTTACTTGTGCAGTTAATGGTGTTATATGTGCTGTTACTTGTGCAGTTAATGATGTTATATGTGCTGTTACTTGTGCAGGTAATGGTGTTATATGTGCTGTTACTTGTGCAGGTAATGGTGTTATATGTGCTGTTACTTGTGCAGTTAATGGTGTTATATGTGCTGTTACTCCTGTTTCAAGTTAACAGAATAGATGCACCTGTGTACCTCTGTCTTTACTCATGCGTGCTGACGCAGACTGCTCTTTGTTGAGCTCCGCTTAATGTCACTGCTTAGATCTTTTTATTAATAATTTTCTTTCAGTTACTGATTGTGGTGAACTTTATGTAGAATAACTGAGTGTAATGAACCTTTTGTTGAATAACTGAATGTGGTGAATAACATGGATCACTACTAACTAATAATGGAGATACAATGAGGGAAATTAAAAGGAGGACATCTATTGCTCTCCAGAAAGTAAAACAAATAAAGAATCTGTGGAGAGGAGCAGACAGAACAACGAAAATAAGATTTTTAAGGTCATGCATCTTTCCCATCGCAACATATGCCTGTGAGACCTGGACACTTAATAAAACAGCTGAGAAACACATAAATGCCTTTGAATGTAAATGCTACAGAAGAGTTCTTCAAATATCGTGGACACAAAAAAGAACAAATAGAACTTCATATTGAAGAAGGTTGGCTAGTAAAGAGGATTAAAGAGAGAAAACTTAAATATTTTGGACATATTAAACGTCATGATAGTTTAGAGAAGACCGGCTTGGAAGGGTACATAATGGGAAAAAGAAGGAGAGGAAGACCAAGGCGAAGGTGGCTGCAAGAAATCGCTGACGATCTGCAAATGGATGCATCAGCAGCAGGGCATCTTGCTCACAACCGAGAGGCCTACAGGAGTGCTGTTAGGGAGGCAAAGTTCAGCAAGGGACATGCAAATGAATGAATGAATGGTGAGCTTTTTAATGAATACTTGTTTAGTGAGATATAAAGGGAGGGGGTGTGAGTTTAGTGATATAAGGGGAGGTGGTGTGAGTTTAGTGATATAAGGGGAGGTGGTGTGAGTTTAGTTATAGAAATTGTAGGGTTCTGATTTTAGTGATATAAGGGGAGGGGGTGTGAGTTTAGTGATATAGGAGGATTGTGCATGAGGTTACTGACATAGGGGTACAGGGCGTGTGTGCTTAGTGATATAGGGGGTAGGGTTATGAGTATGATTTAGGGGGTGTGAGTTTAGTGATATAGGGTTAGAGGGTAAGAGTTTAGTGATATAGGGTTAGAAGGTAAGAGTTTAGTGATATAGGGTTAGAGGGTAAGAGTTTAGTGATATAGGGTTAGAGGGTAAGAGTTTAGTGATATAGGGTTAGAGGGTAAGAGTTTAGTGATGTAGGGTTAGAGGGTAAGAGTTTAGTGATGTAGGGTTAGGGGGTAAGAGTTTAGTGATATAGGGTTAGAGGGTAAGAGTTTAGTGATGTAGGGTTAGGGTGTGTGAGTTTAGTGATGTAGGGTTAGAGGGTAAGAGTTTAGTGATATAGGGTTAGAGGGTAAGAGTTTAGTGATGTAGGGTTAGAGGGTAAGAGTTTAGTGATGTAGGGTTAGGGTGTGTGATTTTAGTGATATAGGGTTAGAGGGTAAGAGTTTAGTGATGTAGGGTTAGAGGGTAAGAGTTTAGTGATGTAGAGTTAGGGGGTAAGAGTTTAGTGATATAGGGTTAGAGGGTAAGAGTTTAGTGATGTAGGGTTAGGGTGTGTGAGTTTAGTGATGTAGGGTTAGAGGGTAAGAGTTTAGTGATATAGGGTTAGAGGGTAAGAGTTTAGTGATGTAGGGTTAGAGGGTAAGAGTTTAGTGATGTAGGGTTAGGGTGTGTGAGTTTAGTGATGTAGGGTTAGGGTGTGTGAGTTTAGTGATGTAGGGTTAGAGGGTGAGAGTTTAGTGATGTAGAGTTAGGGGGTGAGAGTTTAGTGATGTAGAGTTAGGAGGTGAGAGTTTAGTGATGTAGAGTTATAGGGTGAGAGTTTAGTGATGTAGAGTTATAGGGTGAGAGTTTAGTGATGTAGAATTATAGGGTGAGAGTTTATTGATGTAGATTTAGGGGGTGAGAGTTTATTGATGTAGAGTTATAGGGTGAGAGTTTAGTGATGTAGATTTAGGGGGTGAGAGTTTAGTGATGTAGAGTTAGGGAGTTAGAGTTTAGTGATATAGAGTTAAGAGGTGAGATTTTAGTGATGCATAGTTAGGGATTGTGAGTTTAGTTATGTAATATTAGGGATTGTGAGTTTAGTTATGTAATATTATGGAGTGTGAGTTTAGTTATGTAATATTAGGGGGTGTGAGTTTAATTATGTAATATTGGGGGTGTGAGTTTAGTTATGTAATATTAGGGGATGTGAGTTTAGTTATATAATATTAGGGAGTGTGAGTTTAGTTATGTAATATTAGGGAGTGTGAGTTTAGTTATGTAATATTAGGGGGTATGAGTTTAGTGGTGTAATAATAGAGAGTGTGAGTTAGTGAGGTAATATTAGTGAGTGTGAGTTTAGTGGTGTAGTAATCGGGAGTGTGAGTTTATCGATGTAATATTAGGGGGTGTGAGTTTATCGATGTAATATTAGGGGGTGTGAGTTTAGTGATGTAATATAGGGAGTGTGAGTTTAGTGATGTAATATTAGGGGGTGTGAGTTTAGTGGTGTAATATAGGGAGTGTGAGTTTAGTGATGTAATATTAGGGAATGTGAGTTTAGTTATGTAATATTAGGGAGAGTGAGTTTAGTGGTGTAATATTAGGGAGTGTGAATTTAGTGATGTAATATTAGGGAGTGTGAGTTTAGTTATGTAATATTAGGGGATGTGAGTTTTATTATGTAATATTAGGGAGTGTGAGTTTAGCTATGTAATATTAGGGGATGTGAGTTTTTTTATGTAATATTAGGGAGTGTGAATTTAGTTATGTAATATTAGGGGATGTGAGTTTTATTATGTAATATTAGGGAGTGTGAATTTAGTTATGTAATATTAGAGGGTGTGAGTTTAGTTATGTAATATTAGGGAGTGTGAGTTTAGTGATGTAATATTAGGGAGTGTAAGTTTAGTGGTGTAATATTAGGGAGTGTGAGTTTAGTGATGTAATATTAGGGAGTGTGAGATTAGTTATGTAATATTAACGGATGTGAGTTTTATTATGTAATATTAGGGAGTGTGAGTTTACTTATGTAATATTAGGGGATGTGAGTTTTATTATGTAATATTAGGGAGTGTGAGTTTAGTTATGTGGGGTGATGGGGTGTGCGATTAGTGATGTGACAGAGGGAGGTGGTGCTATCCGATCTGGCAGTCAATTACCCAGAGATACCATTCTACCTTCAGAGTTAGCTTACCATAGGTACCATGCTACCTTCAGAGTTAGCTTACCATAGGTAACATGCTACCTTCAGAGTTAGCTTACCATAGGTAACATGCTACCTTCAGAGTTAGCTTACCATAGGTAACATGCTACCTTCAGAGTTAGCATATCATAGGTAACATGCTACTGTCAGAGTTATCTTACCATAGGTAAGATACTACCTTCAGATTTAGCTTACCATAGGTACCATGCTACCTTCAGAGTTAGCTTACCATAGGTAACATGCTACCTTCAGAGTTAGCTTACCATAGGTAACATGCTACCTTCAGAGTTAGCTTACCATAGGTGACATGCTACCTTCAGAGTTAGCTTACCATAGGTAACATGCTACCTTCAGAGTTAGCTTACCATAGGTAACATGCTACCTTCAGAGTTAGCTTACCATAGGTAACATGCTACCTTCAGAGTTAGCCTATCATAGGTTACATGCTACCTTCAGAGTTAGCTTACCATAGGTAACATGCTACTTTCAGAGTTAGCTTACCATGGGTAACATGCTACCTTCAGAGTTAGCTTACTATAGATGACATGCTACCTTCAGAGTTAGCTTACTATAGATGACATGCTACCTTCAGAGTTAGCTTACCATAAGTAACATACTACCTTCAGAGTTAGCTTACAATAGGTGACATGCTACCTTCAGAGTTAGCTTACCATAGGTAACATGCTACCTTCAGAGTTATCTTACCATAGGTAACATGCTACCTTCATAGATAGCTTACCATAGGTAACATGCTACCTTCAGAGTTAGCTTACCATAGATGACATGCTACCTTCAAAGTTAGCTTACCATAGGTAACATGCTACCTTCAGAGTCAGCTTACCATAGGTAACATGCTACCTTCAGAGTTAGCCTACCATAGATGACATGCTACCTTCAGAGTTAGCCTATCATAGGTTACATGCTACCTTCAGAGTTAGCATATCATAGGTAACATGCTACTGTCAGAGTTATCTTACCATAGGTAAGATACTACCTTCAGATTTAGCTTACCATAGGTAACATGCTACCTTCAGAGTTAGCTTACCATAGGTAGCATGCTACCTTCAGAGTTAGCTTACCATAGATGACATGCTACCTTCAGAGTTAGCTTACCATAGATGACATGCTACCTTCAGAGTTAGCTTACCATAGGTAACATGCTACCTTCAGAGTTAGCTTACCATAGGTAACATGCTACCTTCAGAGTTAGCCTACCATAGATGACATGCTACCTTCAGAGTTATCCTATCATAGATAACATGCTACCTTCAGAGTTATCTTACCATAGGTAACATGCTACCGTCAGAGTTAGCTTACCATAGATAACATGCTACCTTCAGGGTTAGCCAGCCATAGTTGACATTCTACCGTCACCATAGGTGACCAAGACCCTGCCCCACCTCTCCCTTGCTGTCCCCGGTAACAGGCCTAACTTGGTTAAGAAAGCATGAGTTGCCGTCTTCTCCATTGTGGTGGAGTCTGCTAAATAAATATTGCAGGCTTCCGTCTTTTTAGCTTCATTTAGAGAATGAAATAATAGCTGTCATAACCCGCTCGTAATCCGACACCATGCAATGCCTCAACATCTTCAGCACATCGGCTACAAAGACTACCAGCTCATAGTTCTGGGAAATAAAAGTAGTATTGATGTTTTCCTCTCTGCACTTTTAGTTCCATATCTGTGGATTATCGAGAATATCTATGGAATATCTATCATATGTCACGAATCTCTATGGAATATTTATAACATATCAAGAATATCTTTGGAATATCTATCAAATATCATGAATCTCTATCACATATCAAGAACATCTATGGAATCTCTGTCAAATATCAAGAATCTCTATCAGGTATCAAGAATCTCTATCAAATATAAAAAATATCTATCACATATCAAAATTCCCTATCGGATATCAAGATTGACTGACGATTATGCGCTTAATACATGTATAAGCTGGGCAGACATGGTCTACACGTCTGGTTTAGATGTCCAGGGTTGGTTGTCTGTGAAGAACTGGTTTCTACTTTCTTCAAACCAGAACATTCCTGTCAACTACCTGGCAGAGTAAACATACTTGGACGTTCATGTCAACTACCTGGCAGACAGTCAGTAAAACAAACCTGGACATTCCTGTCAACTACCTGGCAGACAGTCAGTAAAACAAACCTGGACATTCCTGTCAACTACCTGGCAGACAGTCAGTAAAACAAACCTGGACATTCCTGTCAACTACCTGGCAGGCAGCAG
Source organism: Achatina immaculata (assembly GCA_009760885.1). Taxonomy (NCBI): domain Eukaryota; kingdom Metazoa; phylum Mollusca; class Gastropoda; order Stylommatophora; family Achatinidae; genus Lissachatina; species Lissachatina immaculata. The sequence goes on along the minus strand of CM019712.1, from coordinate 7,762,136 downwards.
TAAACAAACAAGGACGTTACTATAACCTACCTGGCAGGCAGCAGTAAACAAACAAGGACGTTCCTGTCAACTACCTGGCAGGCAGCAGTAAACAAATCTGGACATTCCTATCAACTACCTGGCAGGCAGCAGTAAACAAACAAGGACGTTCCTGTCAACTACCTGGCAGGCAGCAGTAAACAAACCTTGACATTCCTGTCAACTATCTGGCAGGCAGCAGTAAACAAATCTGGACATTCCTGTCAACTACCTGGCAGGCAGCAGTAAACAAATCTGGACATTCCTTTTAACTACCTGGCAGGCAGCAGTAAACAAACAAGGACGTTACTATAACGTATCTGGCAGGCAGCAGTAAACAAACAAGGACGTTACTATAACCTACCTGGCAGGCAGCAGTAAACAAATCTGGACGTTCCTGTCAACTACCTGGCAGGCAGCAGTAAACAAATCTGGACGTTCCTGTCAACTACCTGGCAGGCAGGCAGCAAACAAACAGAAAACTTGAAAGGTTTTCTCTGCGACAAGAAGCGAGCAAGGTGCGGTTTGTTTATGATCAAGGTGAGAGACGAAGTTCAGGACAGAGAACTAGGAACACTCAATGTCATTGACCTGACAACAGAAGAAACTCCGCTCTGGGCATGAAGACAACATCCTGTTTAGCAGCAGCAGCAACATCAACAACAACAATTGCTTGCGTGCGTTGAGACATTTTTTGTAGAATATTCACAAGATTTCGTGGTAAATACACATTTGTCTGTGGCTGTCCAGTTTAATTTCTCTACTTGGCTTTATACAAGAGATCAGCATGTGGTTTATTCTACCGTGTGTACGGGACGTGTTTAGCTTCCTTGTTTGAGACGACGTACTCTACATTATCCCCTCTACAGATTCCCTCACATCCATCCCCGTACATGTTGTGGCTGGAGTCTTCTCAAATAACGTCCCTTGCTAATGTTTTCCTCGTTTATCTCCCTTACCACATTGCTTTTCCTCAGCCATATTGGCCTGCCCCAGTTATGCTGGGCGTATTGTGTGTAACATTCAGCACTATTTTTGTCTTCGCTGACTCACTTTCATAGTTAGGCACTCACGTTTTAAAACTTGATACATGGAGTCTTATGACACGCCAACTTGCCTGTAAATTTTCTGTAAAATATCGGTAAATGCAGGTCAAGTTATTCCAGCGTTCTTGGAACACATACTTCGACCTTCAGAGCGCTTTACTAGGTCATTGAACAATTTGAAGTCAAGGCGAACTGGCGCAGTACACTACTGGGGGAAGTCAAATGTGTGCCAAACCTCGGTCACCGATTGGTCGTTGGTTTGCAGTCAAGTCAGTCAGCAACAAACAAGGTCATGAGACGGAACAGTTCGCACCTTAAAATAACGTCTGTGACACGCAGAGAATGCGGTCGGGACAAGTGCGTGACATTCGGATCATTTCGCTAGTTTTCGGGAATCAACGTGTCCTTGGACGAGGTTAAAAAGTGTTCCGACCTGGCGTGAAGAGACGGGGAGGGTGAGAGGCAATGACCGGGCGAATTCCTCCGTCCCAGCCCAGATAAAAATAACCGGCCCGAGGCGCGTGCGCCGTGACCGACAACAAACCTCATTCACTTGGCCAGGTCAGGATCCGCACATACTTTTCGTCTCGTGACATCTGATTGGCTAGACCGTGATCTAGTTTTGAACGTCGTCCCGCTCTGTCGGGTCTGGTCTCACAAACAAAAGGCCACGCAAGCCCCTACATCTTGAGTATCCCAACCTGTGGAAGAGATTGTAGTGACACTTTCAAGCATCGACAGACGCCAGCTCCTGTATCATCAAAAAGTTCAATTCTTTGCTTTGTGCCAGCCATTCAAACAAGTTTCAGAAAAGGATTTTTTTTATCAGCTCAACAAGTTTGTACATTGATAAGCTGGACAATAACAAGTTTGTAGCTCGGTAAGTTGAACAATAACAAGTTTGTAGTTTGGTAACTTGGACAATAACGCGTTTGTAGCTTGGTAAGTTGGACAATAACAAGTTTGTAGCTTGGTAAGTTGGACAATAACAAGTTTGTAGCTTGGTAAGTTGGACAGTAACAAGTTTGTAGTTAGGTAAGTTGGACAATAACAAGTTTGTAGTTTGGTAAGTTGGACAGTAACAAGTTTGTAGTTTGGTAAGTTGGATAAATTTTACTAGAGGACATTTTGTTTGTCGTTTGGTAAGTTGGACAATATTTGCTAGACGTCCCTTTTTTAACTCTTTGAGACAAAAGCCAAAAATAGACTTCTGAAAACAAATTTGTCATGGTTTCCCTTTAATTAAAAAGTCACATCTAAAATTGTTAATGGAAAAAAAAAATCTTCAAGTTTATCCTTCTCCGAGACAAAGGAAAATATCAAGAAGCAAAAACACAAGAGTAAAAGAAAACAACTTGAAAACAGTGTTTAGTCTGCAGTAAGTTTTCAGCACACATTTTAGTCTATCAGAGCTTTAGTCTAGTCTATAGGAAGTTTTCAGCACATATTTTAGCTTTTCAGAGTTTTAGTCTAGTCTGTAGGAAGTTTTCAGCACACATTTTATTCTATCAGAGCTTTAGTCTATTCTATAGGAAGTTTTCAGCACATATTTTAGTCTAAAGGAGTTTTCAGCACAGATTTTAGTCTGTCAGAGATTTAGTCTAGAGTAAGTTTTCAGCACATATTTTAGTCTATTCTATAGGAAGTTTTCAGCACATATTTTAGCCTGTCAGAACTTCGTCTAGTCTATAGGAAGTTTTCAGCACATATTTTAGCCTGTCAGAACTTCGTCTAGTCTAGAGGAAGTTTTCAGCACATATTTTAGCCTGTCAGAACTTCGTCTAGTCTAGAGTAAGTTTTCAGCACAGATGTTAATGTGTCAGAGTTTTAGTCTAGTCTTGACTCTTCTGCTGGGTTGTTGGCCAGTGTTTCTTGTTCAGCCTGTCTATGCGCAGCCTCCACCCAGCCTAGGCTGGGGCTTTATGGCTGTCCAGGGACTAGCGGGCTATGACAACCAGAAACAAATAATGTGATTGAGAGGTTGCTAGAAATTTGTAACGCTCAATTTTGATGTTTTGTTTTAATCAAATTCTCTGGGTTAAAATTATATTTGAGACTCTATAACTTGATGATTTTTGATCGCCGTCCAAGAGCTGATAATTTGACTAATATTTGGTGGACGATGACAAGGAAAAGATTGCTGTAATGGCCAGACACTGGCAGATTTCCACAACTTTTTTCAAGATTTAAATTTATGAGAGGGAAGAGAGTAGAGTACAGTATAGTAGAGTAAAGAGAGAGAGAGTGTGTGTGTGTGTGAGAGAGAGAGAGAGAGAGATAACGAGAACCCGAAGTTTTTGAGTGAAACAAGTTTTAACGGCAGAGATAAAGCAGATTTAAGAGATTTCTAATGGCTATTTAGGCCGTACAAAGTTGAAGTTCTGTGGAATGTTGACACACGAGAACATAGACTGTGGAATGTTGACACACGAGAACATAGACTGTGGAATGTTGACACACGAGAACATAGACTGTGGAATGTTGACACGCGAGAACATAGACTGTGGAATGTTGACACACGAGAACATAGACTGTGGAATGTTGACACACGAGAACATGGACTGTGGAATGTTGACACGCGAGAACATAGACTGTGGAATGTGACACACGAGAACATGGACTGTGGAATGTTGACACACGAGAACGTGGACTGTGGAATGTTGACACTAAAGGACATGACTGTTAAATGTTGATACAAAAGGACATGGACTGTGAAATGTTGACACAAAAGGACATGCACACAACACAGGAGAGAAAAATTGTGTATGCTTGTCATGTTATCTTTAATATGTGGGTGTCTAGCAGAAACTGTCACTTCAGGAAGTTTGTATGTCTGCATTTTTTCAACAAATTTGTATGTCTACATATTTTTAGCAAGTTTGTAATATGTGCATATTTTCAGAGTCATATTTTCAGTAATTTCTATGACTGCATATTTTCAGTAATGTTTATGGCTGCATATTATCAGTAGTGTGTATGACCACATAGTTTCAGTACCTTTATGTTTTAACTTCCAGATTTCCTGCAAAAATACTTAATTGATGGAGGTGTTACATCGGCCAGGCGTGACCTACATACCTCAGCCAAGCTCAGTCTACCATCCTGGAATACAGAGAATGTTTGTCTCCCCTTCTGACATCTACTCCTGCTGCACGTACCAGACTAGCACACCCTCCCGGACCCCCCTACCAGAGCGCCCCTGTAGAACATACGTCAGACATGACCCCAGCGCAGACTCTCCCCCCCAGCCCCACACTACAACTTTGCACTCTGTTCTTCGAGGAGAGATTCCGCCAGCTTATTCCCATCTCGGGCCGTCTTCTTTATCCTCATCTATGCCACATTTATCGCCATCGCCAACATCGTCGTCTCTGTCATCAGTGCATAATCATACACTTTCTGTAGAACTCGATTCAATCCATCCATCTCCGTCGCCGTGTCCGAGCTTTCGGAGCTCGTTGAGTTACAGCCCCAGGCCTCAGTCACGTGAGTCCCAGATCTCGCAAGATTCTCTCTCAGACCCACAGACAGAACCTATGGACCTGAGTCGCAAGAAGCCCTCACGAAAGAGGACTGCCTTCTCGGCGTTTGCTGAAGATGCTTCTGTAGAAAGTAACTCGTACGTTCTTTCTTCATCTCTGCCGGCCAAGCTCAACCCGCCCAGGTCGTCGTCGTCGTCGGAGTTTTTGTCCTCGTCGTCATCATCCCGTACATCACTTTCGCCGTCCTTGACCTCTGTGCTCAGTTTATCTCCCAGTCCGGGGGAGGGACAAAATGGGGAGTACTCCCTTCTCCGGAATCTCCTGAGTGTGGGGAAGAAAGACCCCTCCCTGTCCGACTCCAGTCATTTGGGAGTGAGCAACTCGACACCAAACCTGAGCTCTGACAGAAACTGTGACTCGCCCCCTAGAAGTCTCCTGACAGGAAACACCAAAGTCCAGCTGGCCAAGAAGAACTTGTTCCCGGTCAGTGCTAGAGTTTCAGACTGGCTGGTCAAGCTTGTCCAGTTCACGAAATCGATCCCCGAGTTTTCCTCTCTTTCACACAACGACAAAGTTACTCTCATCCTCAACTCGTGGACACGCATGATGCTGCTGTACATGGCCGAGAGCAGCTTTCAGTTTGCGGTCACTCCAGTCCCCACTCCGGACACGTCAAATGATGATAGCACACGCTGCCAGGATCAGCCCACGATGAAGAACGTTGAAGGTCTGCAGACCTTCATCAGAAAGTGCCAGCTGATGTCTGTGGACGGCAAAGAATATGACTTCCTTCGAATGTTGGTTCTTTTTAATGCAGGTACGTTGCTTATATCATTGAGCTTGAGATAAAAAGATCCTCAACTTTACGAGCTTTTTTCTTGTTGTTCATCTCAGTTTGAATTGTTTTATTTGACACATTTCAGTTATTTTGTTCTTGTTTGCTGAGGTTAAACTATATCAACCCAGGACTGTACTCTCAGAGCTCTTGACATCGCCTCTCAGTCAGTAGCATTTTTTTAAAAACATGAAATTTAAAGCTTTCATCATCATCATCATCATCATCATCGTCATCATCATCATCATCATCATCATCATCGTCGTCGTCGTCGTCATCATCATCATCATCACAGCCTTTCACTGCCCTGGGAGCACAGCCTAAAGATTCTCCAAGTTGTCCCTGTTCTTTGCCTGAGCTATGACACAGTCAGATTTAAGTCCTCAAGTTGTCCCTGTTCTTTGACTGAGCTATGACACAGTCAGATTTAAGTCCTCAAGTTGTCCCTGTTCTTTGATTGAGCTATGACACAGTCAGATTTAGTTCTCCAAGTTGTCCCTGTTCTTTGCCTGAGCTATGACACAGTCAGATTTAGTTCTTAAAGTTGTCCCTGTTCTTTGACTGAGCTATGACACAGTCAGATTTAGTTCTCCAAGTTGTCCCTGTTCTTTGCCTGAGCTATGACACAGTCAGATTTAGTTCTCCAAGTTGTCCCTGTTCTTTGCCTGAGCTATGACACAGTCAGATTTAGTTCTCCAAGTTGTCCCTGTTCTTTGACTGAGCTATGACACAGTCAGATTTAGTTCTCCAAGTTGTCCCTGTTCTTTGCCTGAGCTATGACACGGTCAGATGTAAGTCCTCAAGTTGTCCCTGTTCTTTGACTGAGCTATGACACAGTCAGATATAATATCCTGCCACATGGCTCCTTCTCTTACTTATTGCAGTGTACAACCAATTAATTCTCGTCCACTGTATGTACAGAATGTTACATGTCTGTAACATTGTTCTGAAGTTTGGAATATGAAGTTTGTTTTGATGTTTGGAGTAAACGAAATAATGAAGTGTCTTAACTGTTTAAACTCTGAGATGGTCTTGAGAATTTAGCCAATATAGCAACATTGTCCATCATTTCTACTTGGCCGTCATCATGTCATATTCCTGTTATGTCCACATCTGTCATGTCAGATTCTTGTTATGTCTACATCTGTCATGTCAGACTCTTGTTCTGTCTACATCTGACATGTTAGATTCTTGTTATGTCTACATCTATCATGTCATATTCTTGTTCTGTCTACATCTGACATGTCATATTCTTGTTATGTCTACATCTGACATGTCATGTTCTTGTTATGTCCACATCTGTCATGTCATATTCTTGTTATGTCTACATCTGACATGTCATGTTCTTGTTATGTCCACATCTGTCATGTCATATTCTTGTTATGTCCACATCTGTCATGTCATATTCTTGTTCTGTCTACATCTATCATGTCATATTCTTGTTCTGTCTACATCTATCATGTCAGATCCTCGTTTTGTCTACATCTATCATGTCAGATCCTCGTTCTGTCCACATCTATCATGTCAGATCCTCGTTCTGTCCATATCTATCATGTCAGATCCTCGTTCTGTCCATATCTATCATGTCAGATCCTCGTTCTGTCCATATCTATCATGTCAGATCCTCGTTCTGTCCATATCTATCATGTCAGATCCTCGTTCTGTCCATATCTATCATGTCAGATCCTCGTTCTGTCCATATCTTTCTGTACTTTGTCTTCTCTCCTAATACCGGGCCGATGCAGCTTTCAAGAGATTACAAAACTGAGTTTACTAAATCAGGAAGTGAACCAGGAGAGATAGAGAGAGAGAGAGAGAGAGAGAGAGACGGGGGAGAGAGAGAGAGAAGAACTCGGTGAGTACTCAAGTGCTTAAGTGGATCTTTATATGATACAAGTTTAAAAACGGGCGAAGGGGGTGGTGGGAAGGGGCGGGGGGGGGGGGGGGAGTCAGAATATCAGTGGACAAATCTCTAGACCGCTTTATCGATTATGTCAAGACAAACTTTGGCGGGGACATATTGACTTTTTGCTCTCTAGAGAGACTTCTGACAGTGCTCTCTGTTTTTGTGTCTTAGAACTGTCTCATTTGTCTGTACGTAAATGTTATATTTTGTTTTATGTTTCTCAGCTTCAGTGTTAGTTATGTTTGTTATATGAACAGAATATTTGTAGAATGTCTGAAATAGAGTGAAAGATGTATGATAAATGGCAGAATGTCAGACGGGCCTGCGTGCCCAATTCTTAACCCTTTTGAAATAAAGATCAATCAATCAATCAATCAATCAATCTCTCTCTCTCTCTCCTCTCTCTCTCTCTCTCTCTCTCTTGCTGTTCTCTGAGGATAGTGTTAGTGATATCTGCTAGGAGTTGCCTGGATTTTGTTCACAGTCTGAAAAGTCCTTTGTGTTCCCCTCTAAGCTCCAAATCTGTCCTCAGCTGGTGGTGGATTTGTCCAAGAAGTATCTACTGACCACTGCCTACCCCTGCCCTCTCGTGTTAAAATGATTTTTTTTTAACTGGGAAAGATTAGTTTGATCTTTTGTTTCCGTGTTTATGGTTCTTGATTTTGTCAGTATGTGCGTATTGAAGATGTATGTTTATGTTTTGAAGATTATTTTTATGTATTGGAGATTATGTTTATGTATTGAAGATGTATGTTTATGTACTGAGTGTGTATGTTTATGTATTGGAGATATGTGCTTGCGTTTTTTTGGAGATTATGTTTATGTATTATGTATGTTTATGTATTGGAGAATGTATGTTTATGTATTGGGGATGAATGTATATGTATTGGAGATTACGATCATATATCGGAGAGATAAGTTTGGACCTACTGGTTATAAACGTTCAGGTACTGGGGATGTATATTTTCAAGATTCAGTTGTAAATTATCTACTGTCACTTTGCAAGTAAATTTCATCGCTTTCTGAAACCTCTCAGACCTTACTTTGCCATTTCTTGAAGAATTTGTTTGCTTGTTCTTTTTCCACTGTTTGCTTGTTCTTGTTTTACCGTTTGCTTGTTCTTGTTTTACTGTTTGCTTGTTTTTTTTTCCACTGTTTGCTTGTTCTTTTTCCACTGTTTGCTTGTTCTTGTTTTACTGTTTGCTTGTTCTTTTTCCACTGTTTGCTTGTTCTTGTTTTACTGTTTGCTTGTTCTTGTTTTAATGTTTGCTTGTTCTTGTTTTACCGTTTGCTTGTTCTTGTTCCACTGTTTGCTTGTTCTTGTTTTACCGTTTGCTTGTTCTTGTTTTACCGTTTGCTTGTTCTTGTTCCACTGTTTGCTTGTTCTTGTTTTACCGTTTGCTTGTTCTTGTTTTACCGTTTGCTTGTTCTTGTTTTACCGTTTGCTTGTTCTTGTTCCACTGTTTGCTTGTTCTTGTTTTACCTTTTGCTTGTTCTTGTTTTACTGTTTGCTTTTTCTTGTTTTACCGTTTGCTTGTTCTTGTTTTACCGTTTTCTTGTTCTTGTTTTACCGTTTGCTTGTTCTTGTTTTATCGTTTGCTTGTTCTTGTTCCACTGTTTGCTTGTTCTTGTTTCACTGCTTGCTTGTTCCTGTGTTATTGTTTGCTTGTTCTTGTTCCACTGTTTGCTTGTTCCTGTGTTATTGTTTGCTTGTTTTTGTTTTACTGTTTGCTTGTTCTTGTTTTAGTGTTTGCTTGTTCTTGTTTTAGTGTTTGCTTGTTCTTGTTTTACTGTTTGCTTGTTTTAATGTTTGCTTGTTCTTGTTTTACTGTTTGCATGTTTTTGTTTTGGTTTGTGGTTATCGCTGGTTTGAAACTGCAGAACGTACCAGCAAAGCTGTGCACAGTTACCTTCTCTTGACTGATGTGTTATCTTTGATAAATGTTTGATACATAAACTGCCATGACGTCTTAAGTAACACGCTACGGTAGATGAGGTCATTCCTGGAAAAAAAAGTTTTTCTACAAGGTCATTGAAAGCGACCTGACCTTGACATGTTCCTGTGAGTTCATCATATGTGATAAAGTTCAGAGTTTATGTTGTATCCAGTGAATTTTTATGATAGAGTTAAGAGCCAGGCGTGAAATCTTTCTATCCCAGGAATTTTTGATGTCAGAGTTTTAGCAAGTGTGAGACATTTCTTTCTCGAGTTTGCACAAACTTTCACAACGTCACTGGCTTTAAAAAGTTAATCACAACTAAGGGCAAGTTCATATTTCTAAGAGAACAAGAGACCACATCATGAAAGTAGCCAGCAACTTCAAAGTTCACGTGTGCTAACAGAAGGTCAGAAGTCATACTCAGAATTAGCCAAGGTTAAAAGTTTTACCTGATCAGTGAGGGTCACGGCTGTGACCTTCTGACCTTTGTTTTGATTTGTAACGTCTTCGAATACTCTGGCCGTAACAGGGAAAAATACCAGAAAGCAGCGAGTGAAGATTGTGGTCCAGTTCTAATGTTAGCGCCCACAGTACTAATATATATTACTTTGACAAGATAACACCCACAGTAGTAATAGATATTACTTTGACAGTATAACACCTACAGTAGTAATAGATATTACTTTGACAAGACTCCGTCACCTCGCCTCACTCTCATGCCAACTCTTGACTTCACCTTACTTGCTTAACATCAAACTCTTGACTTCACCTTACTTGCTTAACATCAAACTCTTGACTTCACCTTACTTGCTTAACGTCAAACTCTTGACTTCACCTTACTTGCTTAACGTCAAACTCTTGACTTCACCTTACTTGCTTAACATCAAACTCTTGACTTCACCTTACTTGCTTAACATCAAACTCTTGACTTCACCTTACTTGTTTAACATCAAACTCTTGACTTCACCTTACTTGCTTAACATCAAACTCTTGACTTCACCTTACTTGCTTAACATCAAACTCTTGACTTCACCTTACTTGCTTAACATCAAACTCTTGACTTCACCTTACTTGTTTAACACGCACTCGATCAGTTAAGACACCAAATCTATTTCTTTCCACATGGGCCTGTAACTGCGCGAGTTATACCGATCTGGACTTTAGAGCTGTTTACCGGAGAGAAGATCTAGCTTCAGAAAAATCAAATTCTACCATCTTCTCAACATCTTCTATCTTTCTGTCCTTTCTGCCTACTTTCTCTTCTCACTCACATCAGCAAGTCATGTTTCATACACACAGCAAGAGATGTCACCAATACTAAGTCATGTCACACAAACACGCATAACAAAAGTTTCACACACACCGCACGTCACACACACACGTCATGTCATACACACACATGTCATGTCGCACACACAGGTCATGTCACACACACACACGTCATGTCATACACACACACGTCATGTCGCACACACACACGTCATGTCGCACACACACACACGTCATGTCATACACACACACACGTCATGTCATACACACACACGTCATGTCGCACACACACACGTCATGTCGCACACACACACGTCATGTCATAAACACACAAGTCATGTCATACACACACACGTCATGTCATACACACACACGTCATGTCATAAACACACACATCATGTCATACATACACACGTCATGTCGCACACACAGGTCATGTCACACACAGGTCATGTCACACACAGGTCATGTCACACACAGGTCATACGGAACACAGATAAGCCCAGACTAAGCCAGTGTTTGTTGAGTGCTAGCAGTTGACGAGAAAGCCTCGTGAATGATCAATAAACAAAAATTTACAAGAAGAGTAGAACTCAAATCTCTACAACAAAACAAGAACTCAATAACAAAGAGAAAGAACTAAAAATCGGCAAAAATTTTCTGCAATCGCCGCAAAAATCATCTTCATGTTCTGTTAGGTCTGAGAATCACATCAGGTGTGTTATGTATTAGGTCTGAGAATCACATCTAATCTGTTATGTATTAGGTCTGAGAATCACATGTCTGCTCTGTGTTAGTTTGTAAGAGAAATATTGTGTGATCCAGTTGTTTTCTGTCCAGAATGTTTTCTGTCAAAAGTTTTCTGTTGGGTTCTGACAGTTTTTATAACAACTTTTCGTTGTGGTTTCCTCCAGTGAGTACATGAACGTGCGTATGTAGCACGCCGGAACATCGTGCCATGCGATCCAGGTCACAGACAGAATTGTATAAAATTCCCAGTAGCTTGCGCGACCAGACCACAGCCTTCTCGTGACCTTGAATCAGTTCTGCCCTGTCTGGCACCTCCAGCCGTTAAGTTGGCGAAATGTAGAACACACTTGCGGCTTGTTCTAGAACAGGAAGGTACAAGCAGGAATGTAGCCTGTGTTCTTCTGTACTGTACTGGAAAATAGCATCACTTCGTAAGATCTACTTTCTTAGTTGTGGAGCCTTGGAAGAAGTACATAGATCCAAATGTCTTTTCTGTTCTCTCTCTCTCTCTCTCTCTCTCTCTCCCTCCCAACCCAACCCAACCCAGCCACTAGCAAACGTTCTCGTCACCAAATTTGCAGTTTTATGTTATGCTCCACCCACAACAACCTGTCATTTCATCAGAAGTGATTTTCTTCCTGCTCAGATCTGACGGCTTTGTTCTGTTGTTGAGATCTCTGAGATTACAGAAACAATCTCTCTCTCAACTTCTCCTTCACACACCATGACTGAGGTCAGATTTAAAACATTTGTAGACACCATGAATGATGTCAGAGTTCAAACATCTCTAGACACCATGAATGAGATCAGATTTGAAACTTTTGTAGACACCATGAATGAGGTCATATTTGAAATTTTTGTAGACACCATGAATGAAGTCAGTTGAAATATTTGTAGACTCCATGAAAAGATGTCAGATTTGAAACATTTGTAGACAGCATGAATTAGGTCAGATTATAAACATTTGTAGATATCATAAAAAGAACTCAGATTTGAAACGTGTAGACAGCATGAATTAGGTCAGATTATAAACATTTGTAGCTACGCTGAACTGCGCGCCATCTACTGATAACCACCTCTATTTACCAGATGGAGTGTTCGCGAGCCGGGACGTATAGGTCTTCTGTTGGTACAATCTGGAATATTCTAGAAACTTCTCACCCTCCCCCTTTTTTCCACGATGACAACTAGAACAGCGGGAAGTGAAGTCTGTCTGGCCACATTTTTCTTACAAAATCTTTCTCTCATTATTCTTTCATTTCTTTTATTTTCAGACATCTCTTCCCCCCCCCCCCCCCACCACTTTTTTTTCCTCAGCAATTGATAAGGAAGATGATGGTTAGGGACAAGATGTGTTTGTTAGGTGTGTTAGATATGTTAGGTGTGTTAGATGTGTTAGGCGTGTTAGATGGATAATATTATTTGTGAGGTCAGTACCCTCTCTGAGGAGCTCCTAGTAGCAGGCTTTTATGTTTTTCTCAGTAAAGCTCACAGTGTGGGGCCCGGCATGGTTAGTAAAGTTCACTGTGTGGGGCCCGGCATGGCTAGTAAAGCTCACTGTGTGAGGCCCGGCATGGCTAGTAAAGCTCACTGTGTGGGGCCCGGCATGGCTAGTAAAGCTCATGGTGTGGGGCCCGGCATGGCTAGTAAAGCTCACTGTGTGGGGTCAGGCATGGCTAGTAAAGCTCACGGTGTGGGGCCCTGCATGGCTAGTAAAGCTCACGGTGTGGGGCCCTGCATGGCTATTAAAGCTCACGGTGTGGGGCCCAGCATGGTTAGTAAAGCTCATTGCGTGGGGCCCAGCATGATTAGTAAAGCTCACGGTGTGGGGCCCGGCATGGTTAGTAATTGAGTCTGATGAAGTCATGTCTTCCTAGGTCTACTCCATAGCTTCAGTAAAGTCACTGTAACCCACTCCATCACCAAAATGCCCCCTAGGGCCACCGCATGGACAGATGCGCAAAAATCGCAGTTGTAGAGAAGTATGTTAACAAGCAGTGAAGCCGAACCAGATATATAAGAAGTGGAGTTGGTGTAAGTAATAGAAATATGATAGTTTTTAATCATGAACTTTGTGACATTCATATTTTTCATTATGTAAGTCATGTCAACGTGACCGAATACAGCAAATACAAGCTGCGCCAGTCTGTGACCCGGCTGTGTGATAACCTAGTTCTGTTTTTATACTACGCTGGGGAGATGTTATCATCGCCAGTTCTTATGTTTTCTGGTGCAAAGAAGGAAGGCAGTGGCGTCATCAGGACAGGTCTGGGTACGGAGTCCACACTTTGGCCTGATATCTTCAAAGCTTGGCTACACAGAAATACGAAAGTGATATCTGTTTTCAGATTTGATCACCTTTCTGTTAATGTTCAAGCTACAACCACCACATAATCATCTACCACGTCCAAGGTTTGGCAAAATCTGGCTCATGCTGCTAGCAGCTTCTACCATCATTGTTAATATCTGCCTGCTTGCTTCTAGCAGCTTCTACTATCATTGTTAATATTTGCTTGCTTGCTGCTAGCAGCTTCTACCATCATTGTTAATATTTGCTTGCTTGCTGCTAGCAGCTTCTACCATCATTGTTAATATTTGCTTGCTTGCTTCTAGCAGCTTCTACCATCATTGTTGCAGGTAGATGTATGTTTGTCTCACTTCCTTATTTAGAGGTAGATGTTTATCTTACTTTATTCCTTATAGGTAGATGTATGTTTGTCTCACTTCCTTAGTTACAGGTTGTCTTACTTTATTCCTTATAGGTAGATGTATGTTTGTCTCACTTCCTGTTTTCTCTTAAAATAAAACGAGGGAGGAGGTGTGTGTGTGTGTGTGTTTGTTTGTTTGTTTTTTGTTTTTTTTTAGCCGTGACAAAGCTTAACATATCTGGCCCAGGGCTGAGTTGGAAGAATATTTGTTGTTGCTGGAGACAAACTTCAGCAGCCAAAAGTGAAACGTCTGACGGTTAGTCTGACGAGGTTGTTGTGCCAGTGTTGTCCAAGCTGTTGAAATAAGCCAAGAATGTTTGAAAATCTTGCAGGGGAAAGTGGTTTTTTGTTGCTTGTGTCAAGGACAGCACAAGAAAGTCTGCTGTTTGCGTGACCTTGTAGCTGACCTAGAAAACATTCTCTGGATGTGCTTTAGTATTTTTTTTAAACTGGTCTACTTTTTTAACTTGTTATGGGCCCTGGCACAAACCTTCCCCCCACCCCCAAGCTTTATTTTGTTTTCTTATTTTATCAGCAATAACCAATGATTTTTTGTTTCTTTTTAGGATATGTCGGACTATCTTGTCCCCAGAGAATTGACCATCTGAACTCAGTCGTCCAGCAGTTGCTGCAGCAGCACGTGCGAGTATCACGACCCTCTGATGTCATGCACTACTCACGACTGCTGATGTGCCTCCCCTCCCTGTATGGCACCAACAGCAAAATGTTTGAGACACTGTTCTGCAAACACATCACGAAAAATACGGACATGGAGGTCTTGCTCAAAGAGCTTCTTCAGAGTATTTGATTCAGTTTCCACCATCATGCAGGACACTCTGACGATCAAGCAGGACACTCTGACGATCATGCAGGACACTCTGACGATCATGCAGGACATTCTGACGATCATGCAGGACACTCTGACGATCAAGCAGGACACTCTGACGATCATGCAGTTCACTCTGACCATCAGGCAGGGCACTCTGACCATCAGGCAAGATTTGCAGCCATTTTATGTCTGTTTAGTCATCTTTGCAGACATCTGTGTTTCTTCTGGTACAGCTCACTTTACAGCAGACAAAATTCTGACAGCTACATCAATTTTATCTTCAGAGACCAGCTAAACGATGATGATCATCAGTCATGTACTTCAACAAACAAGCCAGCACTGTACTTCAACAAACAAGCCAGCACTGTACTTCAACAAACAAGCCAGCACTGTACTTCAACAAACAAGCCAGCACTGTACTTCAACAAACAAGCCAGCACTGTACTTCAACAAACAAGCCAGCATTGTACTTCAACAAACAAGCCAGCACTGTACTTCAACAAACAAGCTAGCACTGTACTTCAACAAACAAGCTAGCACTGTACTTCAACAAACAAGCTAGCACTGTACTTCAACAAACAAGCTAGCACTGTACTTCAACAAACAAGCCAGCACTGCTCTTCAACAAACAAGCCAGCACTGTACTTCAACAAACAAGCCAGCAAAGTGACTCTTGTATTGTGTTTCAGACATATTCCATCCTGTCTTACACCTGATATAGACACAATTTGTATGTATGTGATCTCAGACCTTTATCTCATTATTCATATTATCATCATTTTATTACCAACTTTGTGACTGGTAATTTATTATTGGTTTATATCTATCTGAGTACTTAACTAAGCAAATCTGTGGTGAAGTTCAGAGAGCAGGGTCTGTTTGTTGGTGGTGCAGCTACTGTCAGGAAATCACTGAAAGAAAAATGTAAGGACACAGAAGAGGACAGTACTTCAGTCAGAGAGGAGGACAGTGTTTCAGTCAGAGAGGAGGACAGTACTTCAGTCAGAGAGGAGGACAGTGCTCCAGTCAGAGAGGAGGACAGTACTTCAGTCAGAGAGGAGGACAGTGCTCCAGTCAGAGAGGAGGACAGTGCTTCAGTCAGAGAGGAGGACAGTGCTTCAGTCAGAGAGGAGGACAGTACTTCAGTCAGAGAGGAGGACAGTGCTTCAGTCAGAGAGGAGGACAGTACTTCAGTCAGAGAGGAGGACAGTGTTTCAGTCAGAGAGGAGGACAGTACTTCAGTCAGAGAGGAGGGCAGTGTTTCAGTCAGAGAGGAGGACAGTGCTCCAGTCAGAGAGGAGGACAGTGCTCCAGTCAGAGAGGAGGACAGTGTTTCAGTCAGAGAGGAGGACAGTGCTCCAGTCAGAGAGGAGGACAGTGCTTCAGTCAGAGAGGAGGACAGTGCTTCAGTCAGAGAGGAGGACAGTGCTTCAGTCAGAGAGGAGGACAGTGTTTCAGTCAGAGAGGAGGACAGTGTTTCAGTCAGAGAGGAGGACAGTGCTCCAGTCAGAGAGGAGGACAGTGTTCCAGTCAGAGAGGAGGACAGTGCTCCAGTCAGAGAGGAGGACAGTGTTTCAGTCAGAGAGGAAGCAAGAGCTGAAAGAGAGGCACTTGTAAGACAAACTTTACTGCAGGCAGAGAGAGTATGAAAGACCATGAGAAGAGAGAGCAACAGAGAGTATGTGAGACTGTAAAAAGATAAATGAGTGAATGAATGATGATATTTATTTTTAAAGGGTAAAGAATTGGGCACGCGGGCCTGTCTTACATTCTGCCCTTCATCACTCCATCTTTCATTCTTCCCACACACTCGATTTAATACAAATATACAAATTAAAATAGGGAAAAAACATATCAAAAGAGTGTAAGATTAAACTATTACATTCGAAGTAAAAGAGAAGAAGTAATTAACCTAATAAAATAGCTCCACACACACAGACATATACAAAAACAAAAATATATTGTAAATACAGATCTTCTAAAATATGTTTTTTTAACAAACATTAAAATAATTTCTAACAAGTTGCTTTTTGAACTATGTCATTTTAGTACTTGATGGCTGGCGAGTCATGGGTTGAGAGAGTGCTGGTTATTCTATGGATGCAAGCAAGTAAATAATGAAACAGGTTTGAGTTAAAGGATGAGGTATTACTAACAGATTTTAAATGTTAGGGGAGGCTGTTCCAGAGCTGTACTGCAGAGTATGCAAGGCTTTTCTTGTACAGATCAATCCTGGGTTTAGGAAAAAGACAGTTTTTTTAAATGCTGGGAGATAGAGCAAGAGAGAGATAGAGTACTCACTAGAGCATGGATATGACAACTTGGATATGAGAACATTGATGTAAGGCACTGTCTTGCTGCTCTCAAAGTTTATCTAGCAAAATTTCTGCAAGAAGTCTCATGCTAGACATCTTTGTCAGACCACGTGAAATTACCTCCAGAGTAGACAACAAAGTAATGATATCCAGAGTAGACAACAAAGTAATGACCTCCAGAGTGGACAAACAAAGTAATGACCTCCAGAGTTGACAAATAAAGTAATTATCTCCAGATTGGACAAAGTAATGAACTCCAGAGTGGACAAACAAAGTAATGACCTCCAGAGTGGACAAACAAAGTAATGACCTCCAGAGTGGACAAACAAAGTAATTATCTCCAGAGTGGACAAAGTAATGACCTCCAGAGTGGACAAACAAAGTAATGACCTCCAGAGTGGACAAACAAAGTAATGACCTCCAGAGTTGACAAATAAAGTAATGACCTCCAGAGTGGACAAACAAAGTAATGACCTCCAGAGTTGACAAACAAAGTAATGACCTCCAGAGTTGACAAACAAAGTAATGATCTCCAGAGTGGACAAACAAAGTAATGACCTCCAGAGTTGACAAACAAAGTAATGACCTCCAGAGTGGACAAACAAAGTAATGAACTCCAGAGTGGACAAACAAAGTAATGAACTCCAGAGTGGACAAACAAAGTAATGACCTCCAGAGTTGACAAATAAAGTAATTATCTCCAGAGTAGACAAACAAAGTAATTATCTCCAGAGTAGACAAACAAAGTAATGAGCTCAGAAGTTGACTATAGATTAACTGAAGTGGGCTG
Source organism: Achatina immaculata (assembly GCA_009760885.1). Classification (NCBI taxonomy): domain Eukaryota; kingdom Metazoa; phylum Mollusca; class Gastropoda; order Stylommatophora; family Achatinidae; genus Lissachatina; species Lissachatina immaculata. The sequence continues at coordinate 7,744,248 of CM019712.1, read as the reverse complement.
GTGGAGAAGTCACAGAACTGTGAGGTAATGAAGGCTTTTGCTGTCCAGAGAATGCAGGTCAAACAGTTTGTACTGAAGCAGCTTGAACACCTGATTTTGTTTGAAATGAAAAGCTTATCACATTTTATCTTTGCCAGTAATCAAGGCCGTGGAGCTGGCGCCCCTAACTTTCAATTCCTGTTGCTGCTTTTTTAGTGTCTAACTCTTTCATAAAGATAAATTTCCAGTGACTCTTTCATAAGGACAAATTTCCATGGATTTTTATGACTCCATTTGGTGAATCTAACTTCATGACCAAAGCTTATGACTCCAGCTCTACCTTTTGTCTTAACAGCTGTATACCTTTTGTCTTATGACTCCATCTGATGAGTCTAACTTCATGACCAAAGCTTATGACTCCAGCTCTACCTTTTGTCTTAACAGCTGTATACCTTTTGTCTTATGACTCGATCTGATGAGTCTAACTTCATGAATGTAGTTCATGACTCCAGCTTCATAAGGTTACTTGTAACATGGCTGCCTTGTAACTTCTCAGAGGAAGAGACGGACTCTGGAAGCAAAGTTCAGGGTGATGCTAACCTTGAACTTGACCTCAGGTGCCAGAAATGTAGCCTGAAAAGATAAATAGTGCAAGTTCAAACATCACAAGCAGAACAGCAGATTTGTTTCCTTTCATAGACATTTTAGTCAAATGTCTCTGCACAAACGATAGAAGTTTTGAAGCATTCATACAATTACTGTATTTAGTTTCTTGTGATGGTTGCCACTTTACAATGATAAGGTCCATGCCACATGATGATGGTTGCTGGTTAACTTTTTATGCATGCACAAAAGATAAATGAAATGTTTTACCTTGATCTTTCTGTTGCTAATATCTTCTTCTTATTTGCAGATTCTTGTTTTCTTTTTCTGAGAAAACTGCTTTAATTGTGATGACTTTTCTCACCTGTAATTTAAAATATGAAATTGTAAATTTGTAAATTTGGTGTAAATATGAGTAAATTATTCCACATAAATTGTTCACAATTTTATGATGGTTGTGTAAATAGCAAGTATAAGAGGACTTGTCATGTGACACACAAAATGAATCAGAAAAATGTGTGACATTCCATTATTTGATGATCCACAACTTCATGATGTGAGCAGGAAAAGTGCATGAATAATCCAGGACATGCAGCTCCTAGCAAGTGTGTAGAGACTTTCATTCTTGGGGGGTTTTTTTAATCAGAAAGCAAGTGTTGACAGCTGATCTGGTGTATTTACTGCTTTGTCAGAGAGAAAGTATTAGCAGAAGACTTGATGTCCATCTCACGTGTGCAATCTGTCCCAACTGACCGATGCCTGTCTCACATGTGCCACTGTGCCACCTGTCCCAATTGGCTGACTTTTGCCTGTCTCAGATCTACCACTTACCCCAACTGACTGATGCCTGTCTCACATCTACCACTTATCCCAACTGACTGGTGCCTGTCTCACATCTGCCACTTACTCCAACTGACTGGTGCCTGTCTCACATCATGACCAAAGCTTATGACTCCAGCTCTACCTTTTGTCTTAACAGCTGTATACCTTTTGTCTTATGACTCCATCTGATGAGTCTAACTTCATGAATGTAGTTCATGACTCCAGCTTCATAAGGTTACTTGTAACATGGCTGCCTTGTAACTTCTCAGAGGCAGAGACGGACTCTGGAAGCAAAGTTCAGGGTGATGCTAACCTTGAACTTGACCTCAGGTGCCAGAAATGTAGCCTGAAAAGATAAATAGTGCAAGTTCAAACATCACAAGCAGAACAGCAGATTTGTTTCCTTTCATAGACATTTTAGTCAAATGTCTCTGCACAAACGATAGAAGTTTTGAAGCATTCATACAATTACTGTATTTAGTTTCTTGTGATGGTTGCCACTTTACAATGATAAGGTCCATGCCACATGATGATGGTTGCTGGTTAACTTTTTATGCATGCACAAAAGATAAATGAAATGTTTTACCTTGATCTTTCTGTTGCTAATATCTTCTTCTTATTTGCAAATTCTTGTTTTCTTTTTCTGAGAAAACTGCTTTGATTGTGATGACTTTTCTCACCTGTAATTTAAAATATGAAATTGTAAATTTGTAAATTTGGTGTAAATATGAGTAAATTATTCCACATAAATTGTTCACAATTTTATGATGGTTGTGTAAATAGCAAGTATAAGAGAACTTGTCATGTGACACACAAAATGAATCAGAAAAATGTGTGACATTCCATTATTTGATGATCCACAACTTGATGATGTGAGCAGGAAAAGTGCATGAATAATCCAGGACATGCAGCTCCTAGCAAGTGTGTAGAGACTTTCATTCTTGGGGGTTTTTTTTAATCAGAAAGCAAGTGTTGACAGCTGATCTGGTGTATTTACTGCTTTGTCAGAGAGAAAGTATTAGCAGAAGACTTGATGTCCATCTCACGTGTGCAATCTGTCCCAACTGACCGATGCCTGTCTCACATGTGCCACTGTGCCACCTGTCCCAATTGGCTGATGCCTGTCTCACATGTGCCACTGTGCCACTTAACCCAACTGACTGGTGCCTGTTTCACATCTACCACTTACCCCAACTGACTGATGCCTGTCTCACATCTGCCACTTACCCCAACTGACTGGTGCCTGTCTCACATCTGCCACTTACCCCAACTGACTGATGCCTGTCTCACATCTGCCACTTACCCCAACTGACTGATGCCTGTCTCACATATGCCACTTACCCCAACTTACTGATGCCTGTCTCACATCTGCCACTTACCCCAACTGACTGGTGCCTGTCTCACATCTGCCACTTACCCCAACTGACTGGTGCCTGTCTCACATCTGCCACTTACCCCAACTGACTGGTGCCTGTCTCACATCTGCCACTTACCCCAACTGACTGGTGCCTGTCTCACATCTGCCACTTATCCCAACTGACTGATGCCTGTCTCACATCTGCCACTTACCCCAACTTACTGGTGCCTGTCTCACATCTGCCACTTACCCCAACTTACTGGTGCCTGTCTCACATCTGCCACTTATCCCAACTGACTGGTGCCTGTCTCACATATGCTGCTATACCACTTACCCCAACTGACTGATGCCTGTCTCACATCTGCCACTTACCCCAACTGGCTAGTGTCTGTCTCACATCTGCCACTGTGCCACCATTCCCAACTGGCTGATGTTTGTCTCACATGTGCCACATTGTGCCACCTGTCTCTACCAGCTGGTGTCTGTCTCGTGTGTGCTACCTATCCAAACTGGCTGGTATCTATAACATATGCATATGTGTCACAGTGCCACCTACCCCAACTGTCTGATGTTTATCTCATGTGTGCTACCTACCCCAACTGTCTGATGTTTATCTCATGTGTGCTACCTACCCCAACTGTCTGATGTTTATCTCATGTGTGCTACCTACCCCAACTGACAACGTGAAAGGATCAGGTAAAATAATTTTACCGCGTTTAGCTCAGTGAGAAAAAAACTTTACAGCGAAATAAAGATGGATGTCAAATCTCAGCTACCAGATTTACAAAAAATATGACAGCTTTTACGTTTCTATAATCTGACAGTTTATTCTTTCAAGGCAAGTTAATTTTGTTTTTTTATCTTTGTAGATATTGATATGTTAGTGAATGAGGTTTAGAGGATTAGAACTGGCATTACTGAATAGAGAACAACATTGATATGTTAGTGAATGAGGTTTAGAGCTGGTGTTATTGAATAGTGAACAGCACTGATATGTTATTGAATGAGGTTTAGAGCTGGCGTTATTGAATAGAGAGCAGCATTGATATATGGTTTCTCCACAAGATACAGACAAGCTGAGGCCAGCAGAGGAGATAAAACCATCAGATCATCAAGTTAGAACTAGTCACTTTATGTCATAGTTTACTTAGTGCTGTGTTCCTTATTTATGGCCCTGATCTAAGGGATATTATATATGGTCCTGATATAGGGGACATTATATAGAGTGTCCCAATATAGAGGTCATTATATATGGTCCTGATATAGGGGTCATTATATATAGTGTCCCAATATAGAGGTCATTATATATGGTCCTGATATAGGGGTCATTATATATAGTGTCCCAATATAGAGTCATTATATATGCACCTGATATAGGGGTCATTATATATAGTGTCCCAATATAGAGGTCATTATATATAGTGTCCCAATATAGAGGTCATTATATATGGTCCTGATATAGGGGACATTATATATAGTGTCCCAATATAGGAGTCATTATATATGGTCCTGATATATGGTCATTATATATAGTGTCCAGATATAGGGGTCATTATATATGGTCCTGATATAAGGGATATTATATATGGTTCTGATATAACTGATATATATGGTCCTGATATAAGAGATATTATATATGGTCCTGATATAGTGGACATTATGGTCCTGATATAGGGGACATTATATATGGTTCTGATATACGGGATATTATATATGGTCCCAGTATAAGAGACATAATAAGAGGCCAGTTTTGTGTGAAGATGTTGCTTCATTACCAGTCCAGGATGTTTTGCTGACAAGCAGGACATGCTGAAGAATGTTTAGAATTCTTGGATAGTTTAGAATGTCTTGGATAGTTTAGAATGTCTTGGATAGTTTAGAATGTCTTGGATAGTTTAGAATGTCTTGGACAGAGAGTAGAATTTCTTTTGTTTTTAAATTTACAAACTTATAATTTTATTTATTGAATAAATTAATTTATTTGTGAATGCTGAGAAAGTGCCTCTGAGTTACTTGCTCTTGTGAATGTTTTGATATCACAAGTTTTTAGTGGTGTTTTTGTTTTACCATAGGACAACTGAAAAAAAAATAGAACAACAAAAGAATCAAGGGACTGCAGACTTGAGGAAAACTCAGCAAATCCAGAGATGGATGAAGGTAAGATCTTTCATGCAGAAACTACAAGATACTGGAAAGAGATGGATGAAGGGAAGATCTTTCATGAAGAAACTACAAGATTCTGGAGAACATATGGAATTCAAAAGTTATAAGCACAAAAACCAAGTTAAGACTATTCAATTCAAATGTAATATCCACCCTCATTTATGCATGCGAAAGCTGGAAAACAACTAAGAAATAGAAAAGAATTAGACTCTTTTGAAAACAAATGCCTAAGGAAAATACTCGGCATCAAGTGGAATGAATTCAAGAACAATGCAGAGATAAGACAGATGACTGAACAACAACCAGTCTCACGGGTGATCAGGAAAAGGAGATGGACATATGTTGGCCACTTGATGAGAAGAAATGAGCAGAGAATCCCAAAACAAGCTATCAAGTGGAACACAACAGGCCGAAGAAAAAGGGGCAGACCGCGTGAAACTCTGAAGAGAACATTATTAAGAGAGGCCAAGTTAACAGGCATAAAATCCTTTGATGAGGTTGAAAGACTCGCCGAAGACAGGAAAAATTGGCGAACTACTTTGCGAGCCCTATGTGACGTCTAACGGCACGGGAAGGATATAAGATAAGATATAAGAGATATTATATATGGTCCTGATATAGTGGACATTATGGTCCTGATATAGGGGACATTATACATGGTTCTGATATAAGGGATATTATATATGGTTCTGATATAACTGATATATATGGTCCTGATATAAGAGATATTATATATGGTCCTGATATAGTGGACATTATGGTCCTGATATAGGGGATATTATATATGGTTCTGATATACGGGATATTATATATGGTCCCAGTATAAGAGACATAATAAGAGGCCAGTTTTGTGTGAAGATGTTGCTTCATTACCAGTCCAGGATGTTTTGCTGACAAGCAGGACGTGCTGAAGAATGTTTAGAATTCTTGGATAGTTTAGAATGTCTTGGATAGTTTAGAATGTCTTGGATAGTTTAGAATGTCTTGGATAGTTTAGAATGTCTTGGACAGAGAGTAGAATTTCTTTTGTTTTTAAATTTACAAACTTATAATTTTATTTATTGAATAAATTAATTTATTTGTGAATGCTGAGAAACTGCCTCTGAGTTACTTACTCTTGTGAATGTTTTGATATCACAATTTTTTAGTGGTGTTTTTGTTTTACCATAGGAAAACTGAAAAAAAAATAGAACAACAAAAGAATCAAGGGACTGCAGACTTGAGGAAAACTCAGCAGATCCAGAGATGGATGAAGGCAAGATCTTTCATGCAGAAACTACAAGATACTGGAAAGAGATGGATGAAGGGAAGATCTTTCATGAAGAAACTACAAGATTCTGGAAAGAGATGGATGAAGACAAGATCTTTCATGCAGAAACTACAAGATCCTGGAAAGATGAGATGGGAGGCAGAAACTACAAGATCCTGGAAAGAGATGGATGAAGGCAAGATCTTTCATGAAGAAACTACAAGATTCTGGAAAGAGATGGATGAAGACAAGATCTTTCATGCAGAAACTACAAGATCCTGGAAAGATGAGATGGGAGGCAGAAACTACAAGATCCTGGAAAGAGATGGATGAAGGCAAGATCTTTCATGCAGAAACTACAAGATCCTGGAAAAATGAGATGGGAGGCAGAAACTACAAGATCTTGGAAAGAGATGGATGAGGGCAAGATCTTTCATGCAGAAACTACAAGATCTTGGAAAGATGAGATGGGGGGGGCAGAAACTACAAGATCTTGGAAAGATGAGATGGTGGGCAGAAACTACAAGATCCTGGAAAGAGATGGATGAAGGCAAGATCTTTCATGCAGAAACTACAAGATCTTGGAAAGATGAGATGGGTCGGGGGCAGAAACTACAAGATCTTGGAAAGATGAAATGGGGGGAGGGGCAGAAACTACAAGATCTTGGAAAGATAAAATGGGGGGCAGAAACTACAAGATCTTGGAAAGATGAGATGGGGGGGGGGGGGGTCAGAAACTACAAGATCCTGGAAAGATGAGATGGGAGGCAGAAACTACAAGGTCTTGGAAAGATGAGATGGGGGGCAGAAACTACAAGATCTTGGAAAGATGAGATGGGAGACAGAAACTACAAGATCTTGGAAAGATGAGATGGGGGGACAGAAACTACAAGATCTTGGAAAGATGAGATGGGAGGCAGAAACCACAAGATCTTGGAAAGAGATGGATGAAGGCAAGATCTTTCATGCAAAAATTACAAGATCTTGGAAAGATGAGATGGGGGGGGGGGGGGCAGAAACTACAAGATCTTGGAAAGATGAGATGGGGGGCAGAAACTACAAGATCTTGGAAAGATGAAATGGGGGGGGGGGGGCAGAAACTACAAGATCTTGGAAAGATGAGATGGGGGGGGGGGGAGAAACTACAAGATCTTTGAAAGATGAGATGGGGGGCAGAAACTACAAGATCTTGGAAAGATGAGATGGGGGGGGGGAGAAACTACAAGATCTTTGAAAGATGAGATGGGAGGCAGAAACTACAAGATCTTGGAAAGATGAGATGGGGGGCAGAAACTACAAGATCTTGGAAAGATGAGATGGGGGGGGGGCAGAAACTACAAGATCTTGGAAAGATGAGATGGGAGGCAGAAACTACAAGATCTCGGAAAGATGAGATGGGAGACAGAAACTACAAGATCTTGGAAAGATGAGATGGAAGCCAGAAAAAATGTTGCAAAACCAGGTCAAAATAGGTTTGTTTTTTTTCCCTTCCTTCATTTTCTAATTATTGTGACATGAAAAGTTTAGAGAAACCTATTGTGAAATTATTGTGATATCGAAAGTGAAGTAAGCAGTTGGAGTACTAAATGAGGGGAAAATATGAAAATGGGCGGTCACAAATATACTACTCGTAAAAAGTTCATATCACCAGCTTGGGGTGATCACCTCTTGCTGATTGTTCTCAAATGTCCCAGAGATACACAGTAGGATATAGCCCAAGTGAAAGTGTTGGCCAGTCCATCCTGGTGACATGGTGTAGGGTTGAGATCAGGTGAGAGTATTGTCCAGTCCATCTTGATGACATGGTGTAAGGTTGAGATCAGGTGAGAGTATTGTCCAGTCCATCTTGATGACATGGTGTAAGGTTGAGATCAGGTGAGAGTATTGTCCAGTCCATCTTGATGACATGGTGTAAGGTTGAGATCAGGTGAGAGTATTGTCCAGTCCATCTTGATGACATGGTGTAGGGTTGAGATCAGGTGAGAGTGCTGACCTGTCCATCACGGTGACATGGCGCTGCTGAAGGAAGTCATTAACAATTAACAAGCTCTGTGGGGATAGGCGTCATCAACTTGGAGCACATCATCTTGTCTAGTAGAATGTGTGGATAGGCGTTATCATCTTGGAGCACATCATCTTGTCCAGTAGCATGTGTGGATAGGCGTTATAATCTTGGAGCACATCATCTTGTCCAACATCCTGTGGGGATGGGCGTTATAATCTTGGGGCACATCATCTTGTCCAACATCCTGTGGTGATGGGCGTTATAATCTTGGGGCACATCATCTTGTCCAACATCCTCTGGGGATGGACGTTATAATCTTGGAGCACATCATCTTGTCCAACATCCTGTGGGGATTGGCGGTGTCATCTTGAGGCACATCATCTTGTGCAATAGTCTGTAGGGATTGGCGGTGTCATCTTGAGGCACATCATCCTGTCCAACAATTTGGCGATCTAGAAGCCAAAAAATAATACCTGTTAGGTTCTTCGATACGATGCAATGTCGTTCTGCAGTTCTTTATAAAAGCCACCCCATACCATGACTGTGCCACCTGCATAGCCACTATGCTCTCTCTCTCTCTCTGTGACATCTTGAAAGTGCTGTCTTGGCTATCTCCACACACGGATTCTGCTATGGTTAAACAACACTGTGAAACTTTGCTTATCTGTAGAGAGTACCGTGGACCAGGGCTGGCAGGTCCCTATCAGAAGAAGCTGAGACCAGGCAAGGCGAGCAGCACCATGGCAGGTCCATACCAGACGAAGCTGAGACCAAGTAGGACAAGCAGCACCATGGACTTCTGTAAGACGTGGGCGTACTGCAGTTATGTCTAGAGAGAAGATCTGCCTCAAGAAAACTGTTCCGAATCGTTTGGTCGCTTACAGTGATGTTGCTTGTTGATTGTTGCTTGTTGTTCGCTGATAGTGATGTTGCTTGTTGTTCTCTGATAGTGATGTTGCTTGTTGTTCACTAATAATGATGTTGCTTGTTGTTCACTAATAATGATGTTGCTTGTTGTTCACTAATAATGATGTTGCTTGTTGTTCACTAATAATGATGTTGCTTGTTGTTCACAGATGCGACCTGAGTGCGCTGGCAGTGGCTGTTCTGTCCAAGTATTATTAGGACGACGTGTCTATCTTGTTGCACATTTGTTATTCTTGGACGCTCTGAGCTTCTGGCTTCTTCCACTGTTCTGGTGTTGATAAAACAATGTCACAGTCTTTGAATGAAAGAGTGAGTGACTGCAAGTCGTCTGGTAATCTCCCACACTGGAATACCTCCTTGGAACCATACCATGGCACGTCATCTGTCAGCATCACTAAGCCGACATCTCTATGACATTGTTAAGTAGTCCCACCAACACAAACATAAATAACCTGGCACTCTGAGACATTGTTAAGTAGTACCACCAACACAAACATAAATAACCTGGCCCTCTGAGACATTGTTAAGTAGTACCAACAACACAAACATAAATAACCTTGTACTCTGAGACATTGTTAAGTAGTCCCACCAACACAAACATAAATAACCTGGCACTCGGAAAACAAGTGTTTGAACGTGGTTAATATTACACAAGTCGCACGTGCAGGACAACTCTTTCACTACGGGAAATGTATCCTTCGTAGCTTGAAACGTGCAAGTCATTGACAAATTTCTCGTGATTTCTTATAGATTTGAAGTGTTTACAATAAGATGGTTTGCAGCGCTACAGTTGAAGAATTTATCACCATCAAGTAGTTTATTAATGTACCTAATCTTGGCAGTCAGTAGTTGCTAGCTCGCGCAGACACACACTCAAAAACAAATACAGACGCAGAAACATACACACAAAAATATATTATCTGAAGGTCCTGCAGAGTTTGTCCACTGCTCAATCAACTCTACTTGATTCAGGAAAAACCTCCCCAAATCATCAAACCTTCAGTTTACTCTCACCTGATATCAACCCTACACCATCTCACCTGGATAGACTGACCAACACTCTCACGCGATCTCAACCCTACACGATGCCACCTGGATGGACTGATCAGTATTCTCACCTGATCTCAACCCTACACCATCACACAAGGATGGACTGATCAACACTCTAATCTGATCTCAACTCTACACCATGTGGCCTGGATGGACTGGTCAACACAGTCACCTGATCTCAACCCTACACCATGTGACTTGGACAGACTGGTCAGCACTCTCACCTGATCTACTCCTACACCATGTGACCTGGATGGACTGGCAAACACTCTAATCTGATCTCAACCCTACATAATCTCACATGTATGGACTGGCCAACACTCTTACCTGATCTCAACCCTACACCATGTGACCTGGATGAACTGTTCAGAACTCTCACATGATCTCAACCCTACACCACGAGACATGGATGGACTGGTCAGCAATCTCAACTGATCTCAACCATACACCATGTGAACTGGATGGACTTGTCAGCACTCTCACCTAATAACAACCCTACACCATCTCACTAGGATGGACTGGTCAGCACTCTCACATGATCTCAACCCTACACCATGTGAAGTGGATGGACTGCCAACACACTCAGATGATCTCAAAAATACACCATCTTAATAGGATGGACTGGTCAGCACTCTAACTTTATCTCAAACCTACACCATGTGACCAGGATGGACTGCCAACACTCTCACCTGATCTCAACCCTACACCATGTGACCTGGATGGACTGGCTGACAGTCTCACCTGTTCTCAACCATACACCATGTGACCTGGATGAACTGGTCAGCACTCTCACCTGATCTCAACCCTACACCATGTGACCTTGATGAAAAGTCAACACTCTCACCTGATCTCAACGCTACACCATGTGACCTGGATGGACTGGTCAGCAATCTCACCTGATCTCAATCCTACACCATGTGACCTGTATGGACTGGCCAACATTCTCATCCATACACCATATGACTCTGATGAACTAGTCAGCACTCTCACCTGATCTCAATACTACACCATGTGACCTGGATGGACTGGTCAGCACTCTCACTTTATCTCAACCCTACACCATGTGACCTGGATGGACTGGCCAACACTCTCACCTGATCTCAACCCTAAACCATGTCAGCCAGATGGACTAGACGACAGTCTCACCTGATCTCAAACATACACCATGTGACCTGGATGAACTGGTCAGAACTCTCATCTGATATCAACCCTACATCATGTCACATGGATGGATTGGACAGCACTCTCACCTGATCTCAACCTACATCATGTGACCTGGATGGACTAATTAGAACTCTCACCTGATCTCAACTCTACACCATGTGACCTGGATGGTCTGGTCAGCACTCTCACTTGATCTCAACACAACACCATGTCATCTGGATTGACTGGCCAACACTCTCACCTAATCCCAATCCTACACCATGTGACCTGTATGGACTGGCCAACATTCTCATCCATACACCATATGACTCTGATGAACTAGTCAGCACTCTCACCTGATCTCAATACTACACCATGTGACCTGGATGGACTGGTCAGCACTCTCACTTTATCTCAACCCTACACCATGTGACCTGGATGGACTGGCCAACACTCTCACCTGATCTCAACCCTAAACCATGTCAGCCAGATGGACTAGACGACAGTCTCACCTGATCTCAAACATACACCATGTGACCTGGATGAACTGGTCAGAACTCTCATCTGATATCAACCCTACATCATGTCACATGGATGGATTGGACAGCACTCTCACCTGATCTCAACCTACATCATGTGACCTGGATGGACTAATTAGAACTCTCACCTGATCTCAACTCTACACCATGTGACCTGGATGGTCTGGTCAGCACTCCCACTTGATCTCAACACAACACCATGTCATCTGGATTGACTGGCCAACACTCTCACCTAATCCCAGCACTACACTATCTCACCAGGATGAACTGGGCAACACTCTCACCTGATCTCAACCCTACACCATGTGACCTGGATAAACTTCTCAGCACTCTCATCTGATATCAACCCCACACCATGTGACCTGGATAGACTGGCCAACACTCTCAAATGGTCTCAACTTTACACCATGTGACCAGGATTTGTGGCCATCACTATTACCTGATCTCAGCCCTACATCATGTCACCTGGAAGGACTTCCAACACACTCATTTGATCTCAACCATACACCATCTTACTAAGATAGACTGGTCAACAATCTCACCTGATCTCAACCCTACACCATATGACCTGGATGGAATGGCCAACAATCTCACCTGATCTCAAACCTACACCATGTAACCTGGATAGACTTGTTACCACTCTAACCTGATCTCAACCCTACACCATGTGACCTGGATGAACTGATCAGCACTCTCACCTGATCTCAACCCTACACCATCTCATCAGGATGGACTAGCCAACACTCTCAACTATTCTGAACCCTACACCATGTCACCTGGATGAACTGGCCAAACGTCTCGCCTGATCTGAACCCTACATCATGTGACCTAGATGGATTGACCAACACTCTCACCTGATCTCAACTCTACACCATGTGACCTGGATGGATTGGCCAACACTCTCATCTGATCTCAACTCTACACCATGTTACTTGGATGGACTTGTCACCACTCTCACCTGACCTCAACCCTACTCCACGTGACCTAGATGGACTGCCAACACTCTCACCTGTTCTCATCCCTACACCATGTGACCTGGATGGACTGGCCGACAGTCTCAAATGTTCTTAAAAATACACCATGTGACCTGGATGAATCGATCAGAAGTCTCATCTGATCTCAACACTAAACCCTGTGATCGTGATTAACTGGTCAGCACTCTCACCTGATCTGAACCCTACACCATGTGACCTGGATGAACTGGTCAGCACTCTCACCTGATCTGAACCCTACACCATGTGACCTGGATAGACTGGTCAGCACTCTCACTTGATTTCAACCCTACACCATCTCAGTAGGATGTACTGACCAACACTCTCATTTGATCTCAACACTACACCATGTCACATGGATGAACTGGTCAGCACTCTCGCCTGTTCTCAATCCTACACCATGTGACCTGGATGAACTGGTCAGCACTTTCACCTGATCTCAATACTACGCCATGTGACCCGGATGGACTGCCAACACTCTCACCTGATCTCAACCCTACACCATGTGACCTGGATGGACTGGCGGACAGTCTCACCTGATCTCAACCACACCATGTGACCTTTATGGACTGGCGGACAGTCTCACCTGATCTCAACCCTACACCATGTGACCTGGATGGACTGGCGGACAGTCTCACCTGATCTCAACCACACCATGTGAACTGGATGAACTGGTCAGCACTCTCACCTGATCTAAACCCTACACCATGTGACCTGGATGGATTGGACAGAACTATCGCCTGATCTCAACCCTACATCATGTCACCTGGAAGGAATGGTCAGCACATTCACCTGATCTCAACCCTACAAAATGTTACCTGTATGAACTGGTTAAAGCTCTCACCTGATCTCAACCCTACCTCATCTCCCTAGGATACACTGAACAACACTCTCACCTGATCTCAACCCTACACCATTTGACCTGAATTGACTGGCCAGCACCCTCACCTGATCTCAACCCTACATCATGTAATCTGGATTGACTTGCCAACACTCTCACCTAATCTCAACCCTACACCATCTCACCAGGATTGACTGGCCAACACTCTCACCTGATCTCAACCCAACACCATGTGACACGGATAGACTTCTCAGCACTCGCAACTAATCTCAACCCTACACCATGTGACCTGGATGGACTGGGTTGCACACTCACCTAATTTCACCCCTACATCATGTGACCTGGATGGACTGGCCAACAATCTAACCTGATCTCAACCCTACACCATGTCACATGGATGAACTAGTCAGCACTTTCACCTGATCTCAACCCTACACCATCTCACCAGGATGGACTGGCCAACACTCTCAAATGATCTCAACCCTACACTATGTGACCTGGATGAAATGATCAGCACTCTCACATGATCTCAACACTACACCATCTCATCAGGATGGACTCCCGAACACTTTCACCTGATCTCAACCCTACACCATGTGACCTGGATGGAATGTCCAAAACTCTCACCTGATAACAACTTTAAACCATTTCACCAATAAGGACTGGTCAACAATCTCACCTGATCTCAACCCTACACCCTGTCACCTGGATGGACTGGCTAACGCTTTTACCTGATTTCAACCCTACACCATGTTACCTAGATGAACTGGCCAACACTCTCACCTGATCTCAATCCTACACGATTGTGACATGGATGGAGTGGTCAGCAGTCTCACCTGATTTCAAACCTACACCATGTGTCCTGGATAGACTGCCAACATTCTCACCTAATTTCAACCCTACACCATGTCATCAGAATGGACTGGCCAACACTCTCACCTGATCTCAACCCTAAACCATGTGTCCAGGATGGACTGGTCAGCAATCTCACCTGATCTGAATCCTACACCATCTCACCAGGATGGACTGATCACGACTCTCACCTGATCTCAACCCTACACCATGTCACCTGGATGGACTGCTAACACTCTCACCTGATCTAAACACTACACCATGTCACCAGGATAGACTGGTCAGCGCTCTCACCTGATCCCAAACCTACACCATCTCATGAGGATGGACTGACTAACACTCTCACATGATCTTAACCCTAAACCATGTGATTTGGATGGACTGATCAGCACTCTCACCTGATCTCAACCCTACACCATCTCACCTGGATGTACTAGTCAGCACACTCACCTGATTTCAAACCTAATCCATGTGACGTGGATAGACTGGTCAGGACTCTCACCTGATCTCAATCCTACACAATCTCACCAAGATGGACTAGCCAAAACTCTCGCCTGATCTCAACCCTACACCATGTGACCTGGATGAACTGGTCAGCAATCTCACTTGATCTCAACCCTACACTATGTGACCTGGATGGACTGGTCAGCACCTGATCTCAAAACTACACCACCTCACCAGATTGGACTGACCATCACTCTCACCGGATCTCACCCCTACACCATGTTAACTGGATGGAAAGGTCCGCGTTCTCACCTGATATCAACCCTACACCACCTCACCAGGATAGACAGACCAACACTCTCACCCGATCTCAACTCTACACCATCTCACCTGGATGTACTGCTAACACTCTCACCTGATCTAAACACTACACCATGTCACCAGGATAGACTGGTCAGCGCTCTCACCTGATCCCAAACCTACACCATCTCATGAGGATGGACTGACTAACACTCTCACATGATCTTAACCCTAAACCATGTGATTTGGATGGACTGATCAGCACTCTCACCTGATCTCAACCCTACACCATCTCACCTGGATGTACTAGTCAGCACACTCACCTGATTTCAAACCTAATCCATGTGACGTGGATAGACTGGTCAGGACTCTCACCTGATCTCAATCCTACACAATCTCACCAAGATGGACTAGCCAAAACTCTCGCCTGATCTCAACCCTACACCATGTGACCTGGATGAACTGGTCAGCAATCTCACTTGATCTCAACCCTACACTATGTGACCTGGATGGACTGGTCAGCACCTGATCTCAAAACTACACCACCTCACCAGATTGGACTGACCATCACTCTCACCGGATCTCACCCCTACACCATGTTAACTGGATGGAAAGGTCCGCGTTCTCACCTGATATCAACCCTACACCACCTCACCAGGATAGACAGACCAACACTCTCACCCGATCTCAACTCTACACCATCTCACCTGGATGTACTAGTCAGCACTCTCACCTGATTTCAAACCTAATCCATGTGACGTGGATAGACTGGTCAGGACTCTCACCTGATCTCACCCGTACGCCATGTGACCTGGATGGACTGGTCAACGCTCTCACCTGATCTCAACCCTACACCATCTCACCAGGATGGACTAGCCAAAACTCTCACCTGTTCTCAACCCTACACCATGTCACCTGGATTGACTGCCAACACTCTCACCTGATCTCAACCCTACACCATGTGACCTGGATGGACTGGGCAACAGTCTCACTTGATTCAACCCTACACCATGTGTCCTGGATGAACTGGTCAGCACTTTCACCTGATCTCAGATCTATACCATGTGCCTGGATGGTCTGTTCAGCACTCTCACCTGATCTCAACCCTACACCATCTCACCAGGATGGACTGACCAACACTCTCACCTGATCTCAACCCTACACCATGTCATCTGGATGGACTGGTCAGCACTCTCACCTGATTTCAACTCTTCACCATGTAACCTGGATGGACTGGTCAGCAATGTCACTTGATTTCAACCCTACACCATGTGACCTGGATGGATAGCCAACATTCTCACCTGATCTCAACCCTACACCATCTCACGAGGATTGACTGGCCAACACACTCACCCGATCTCAACCCTACACCATATCACCAGGATGGACTGGCTAACACTCTCATCTGATCTCAACCCTACAGCATTTGACCTGGATGGACTGGCCAACCGTCTCACCTGATCTCAACCCTACATCATGTGACTGGATAAACTTTCAACACTCTCACCTGATCTCAACCCTACACCATATGACCTAGATGAACTGGTCAGCACTCTCACCTGATCTCAATCCTACACCATATCACCTGGATGGACTGGCCAACAGTCTCACCTAATTTGAATCCTACATCATCTCATTCTTATGGACTGACCAACACTCTCACCTGATCTCAACCCTACACCATGTGACCTGGATGGACTGGTATGCACACTCACCAGATCTCAACCATACACCATGTGACCTGGATGGACTTATCAGCACTATCACCTGATCTCAACTCTACACCATGTGTCATCGATGGACTGGCCAACACTCTCACCTGATCTCAACCCTAAACCATCTCACCAGTATGGACTCGCCAACACTCTAACCTGATCTCAACCCTACACTATGTCACCTGGATAAACTGCCAACACTCTCACCTGATTTCAACCCTACACTATGTGACCTGGATGGACTGGCCAACAGTCTCACCTGATCTCAACCCTACTGAGTTTCTCTGGTTTACTTCAAACTGGAGAAATCTTCCGAAATCATCTAATAAACCTCACAAATCATAAAATCTTCACTTTACTTAAGTCAGTAAAAACTCTCCAAATCATAGAATCTTCAGTTTATTTCAAGCAGGAATCGATTACAATAGATGTTGTTTGGAGGGGGGGGGGGGAGGTAGGTTGGGGGAAACTGGAGTAATTCACCGAGAGTAGACGACAATTCCTCCGACACTCATGTCACAACACTCATGTCACAACACTCTTGTCACAACACTCAATCTACAACACTCATGTCACAACAAACCGACATTCCCCCTTTCTGTTGCCTGTGACGAGTATTTCTAGCTTGAAGTCCTACATTTATTTTATTTACCACCACTGATCTCACATAAACAGGCTGTCTACACATTAGAGGAACAAAGCTTGTGCGCTGGCCTCATATAAACAGGCTGTCTACACATTAGAGGAACAAAGCTTGTGTACAATCAAGGTTTTTGGTGTGGATCGTGAGAAAATATAGGAGAACAAATAAACTAGAGAACAAAAAATAGAGAACAAAGAAAATAGAGAACAAAGAAAATATAAGAGAAAAAATAAAATAAAATAGAAAACAAAGAAAATATTAGAGAAGAAAGAAAATATAAGAGAACAAATAAAGTAAAGAACAAAGAAAATATAAAAGAACAAATAAAATAGAGAAGAAAGAAAATATAAGAGAACAAATAAAATAGAGAACAAATAAACTAAAGAAAAAAGAAAATATAACAGAACAAATAAAATATAAGAGAACAAATAAAATATAAGAGAACAAAGAAAATATAAGAGAACAAAGGCAGCCGTTCAGAATATGCAAAGAATATAAAAGGCACGTAAGGTCATGCAAAAAAATGACAACAGAATAATCGAGTTTCCAGTTTTGTCTTTCTAAAAGTTTCGTCAGATACTGGACACAACAATCACTAAATACAACATTCACTGAGCGCAACAATCACTAAATACAACATTCACTGAGCGCAACAACCACTAAATACAACATTCACTGAGCGCAACAATCACTAAATACAACATTCACTGAACACAACAACCACTAAATACAACATTCACTTAGCGCAACAATCACTAAATACAACATTCACTGAACACAACAACCACTAAATACAACATTAACTGAGCGCAACAATCACTAAATACAACATTCAATGAACACAACAATCACTAAATACAACATTCACTGAGCGCAAAAATCTTATTTTTGTGGTTCTGTCTGCTCCTCTGCACAGATTCTTTATTTGTTTTACTTTCTGAAGA
The DNA here is from genome assembly GCA_009760885.1 of Achatina immaculata. Lineage (NCBI taxonomy): Eukaryota > Metazoa > Mollusca > Gastropoda > Stylommatophora > Achatinidae > Lissachatina > Lissachatina immaculata. The sequence goes on along the minus strand of CM019712.1, from coordinate 7,725,680 downwards.
GAGATAGATGTCTTCCTTTTAATTTCCCTCATTGTATCTCCATTATTAGTTGGTAATGATCCACTATATTCAAAACTCTCCACTTCTTCCAATTTTTCCTCATTGATACATATTTCAGCTGCCTTGTTTGCTTTGTCAGTTGTCATCAATTTAGTTTTCTTTGCATTAAGATAGAGGTTCTGCTCTACGTGGTTCTTACGGACTAACATAATTATTTTTTCCATTTCTTTTTGTGTTGTGGACAGTAATACTGTGTCATCCACAGTGTTTTGTAACCTCCAATTGTTATGGCATCGTAATATTCCTTGTCTACATCTTCTCTAACATTCCTCATTATATTTTCAGTATACAAGTTAAATAAGTAAGGCGACAATATGCATCCCCTGACGGACTCTCTGTTTTATGTCAAACCAAGTTGTTGTTTCACCATTTATTCTTACTGCTGCCTGTTGGTCTAGATACAGCAGTAATGTTAATTGTATCAAATGTGGAAATCCCATTTTTCCATTATTTCCCAAAGTTTCTGGTGTTGTACACAAGAAAATGCTTTTGAATAGTCTATAAAAGATAAATATAGATTCACATTAAACTCTCTGCATTTCTCTATTATTAATCTTAGATTGAATATATGATCTTTTGATTCTCTTCCTTGCCTGAAACCAGCTTGGACCATATTGACTTCTTTTTCTGTTTTCTTACGAAGTCTACACATTGTGATTTTAAACAGAATTTTACTGGCATGACTAATCAGGGCAATAGTTCTGTAGTTTGTGTATAATTTCAGGTTACCCTTTTTTGGCAGTGATATGAACACAGTTCTTTTCCATTCTTTTGGCCAAATACCAGAATGTCATATCTTTTTACATAGTGCATGATAGATTGTTGCACATTCCTTTCCTCCTGCTTTAATAAATTCAGCTGTTATCTCATCACATCCTGGTGATTTACCATTTTTCAGATTCTTTATTGCCCATAAAACTTCTTCTATTGTCGGTTCATGTTCTTTCTCCTCCATAACAATTCACACTGTAGATTTCTGCTTCCACAGTCGATTGTTTCATACATTCCTCTGCAATATTCCTTTCATCTTTCTAGAATTTCCTCTCTCTCTATCAAGGTCTTCCCATCTCGTCACAAATTACATTTAGCTTAAGTGTGACATTTCCCATCAATGTCTTTATTTCTTTAAACATTTCACAATCTCTTCCACACATCTGATGTCCTTCTGTTCTTTCACAACAGTCTTGTGTGCCTTGTTTTTTGTCTTTTATTATGTTTCTTCGTACTTCCTTTGTTAAAGATTTATATTCCTCTTTGTTGTTTGTCACATTCCATTGTGTCTTCATTTCTCTACGTTGTTTTATCAGTTCTAGTGTGGCTGGTGTAGTCCATCCATTCTTTTGTCACTGAACACAAAAACTACTAAATACAACAGTCACTGAACACAACAACCACTAAATATAAGAGACACTGAACACAACAACAACTAAATACAACACATCACTGAACACAACAACAACTAAATACAACACATCACTGAACACAACAACAACTAAATACAACACATCACTGAACACAACAACCACTGAATACAAGAGACACTGAACACAACAACAACTAAATACAGCAGTCACTGAACACAACAACAACTAAATACAACAACCACTGAACACAACAACAACTAAATACAACAACCACTGAACACAACAACAACTAAATACAACAGACACTGAACACAACAACAACTAAATACAAGAGACACTGAACACAACAACAACTGAATACAACAGACACTGAATACAAGAACAACTGAATACAACAGTCACTGAATACAACAACAACTGAATACAACAGACACTGAATACAACAGTCACTGAATACAACAACAACTGAATACAACAGACACTGAATACAACAACAACTGAATACAACAGTCACTGAACACAACAACAACTAAATACAAGAGACACTGAACACAACAACAACTGAATACAACAGACACTGAATACAACAACAACTGAATACAACAACAACTGAATACAATAGTCACTGAATACAACAACAACTGAATACAACAGACACTGAATACAACAACAACTGAATACAACAGTCACTGAACACAACAACAACTAAATACAAGAGACACTGAACACAACAACAACTGAATACAACAGACACTGAATACAACAACAACTGAATACAACAGTCACTGAATACAACAACAACTGAATACAACAGACACTGAATACAACAACAACTGAATACAACAGACACCGAATACAACAACAACTGAATACAACAGACACTGAATACAACAACAACTGAATACAACAGACACTGAATACAACAACAACTAAATACAACAGTCACTGAACACAACAACCAATAAATACAACAATCACACTAACAAAACAATCACAAACTACAACAGGCATTGAAACAACAACCACTGAATACAACAGTCACTGAACATAATAATCGGTCACACAACAACCAAGCACAAAATTCAACAGTCACTAAACCCAACTGTTACTGAACACAACAACCACATAATACAGCAGTCACTGAATGCAACAACCATTAAATACAACCAGTCACTGAAGACAGCATCCAGTCACTAAATATAACAACCACAAAATACAACAGTCACTAAACACAACAACCATTAACTATAACAGTCACTAACCCTAACAACCACAAAGTACAACAGTCACTGAACACAACAACCACAAAGTACAACAGTCACTGAACACAACAGCCACAAAGTACAACAGTCACTGATCAGAACAACCATGCAGAGATTCTACTGCATGTAGGCAACTACACACTCATAACCACAGTAACACACTTAGTCACACTCTCACAGTCACACTCACATACTTAGCCACACTGACACTATCACAGTCACACTCACATACTTAGCCACGCTCACTCTCTCAGTCACACTCACGTATTTAGTCACACTCTCACAGTCACACTCACATACTTAGTCACACTCACATACTTAGTCACACTCACATACTTAGTCACAGTCAGATACTTGGTCACACACTAACAGTCACACTCACATACTTAGTCACACTCCCACAGTCACACTCACATACTTAGTTACACTCATATCCTTAGTCACACTCTCACTGTCACACTAATATACTCAACCACACTTATATACTTAGTCACACTCCCACAGTCACACTCACATACCTGGTCGCACAGTCACACTAATATACTCAATCACGCTCATATACTTAGTCACACGCTCACGCTCACAGTCACATACGTAGTCACACTCACAGTCACATATTTAGTCACACACTCACACTCAGTCACATACTTAGTCACACTCACATTCAAATACTTAGTCACACACTCACACTCACAGTAGCATACTTAGTCACATTCAAAGTCACATACTTAGTTACACTATAACACTCACAGCGACATACTTAGTCACACACTCACAGTGACACTCACATACTTACTAACAGTCACACACTCAGTTACGCTCACGTACTTAGTAACACTGACATACTCACAGTCACACTCACATACTTAACGACACTTATATATTTAGACACAATCACATACTTAGTCACACTTTCACTCTCTCAGTCACACTCACGTACTTAGTCACACTCTTACAGTCACACTCACACACTTAGCCACACTCTCATACTTAGTCACAGTCAGATAATTAGTCACAGTCAGATACTTGGTCACACACTAACAGTCACACTCACATACTTAGTCACACTCCCACAGTCACACTCACATACTTAGTTACACTCATATCCTTAGTCACACTCTCACTGTCACACTAATATACTCAACCACACTTATATACTTAGTCACACTCCCACAGTCACACTCACATACCTGGTCGCACAGTCACACTAATATACTCAATCACGCTCATATACTTAGTCACACGCTCACGCTCACAGTCACATACGTAGTCACACTCACAGTCACATATTTAGTCACACACTCACACTCAGTCACATACTTAGTCACACTCACATTCAAATACTTAGTCACACACTCACACTCACAGTAGCATACTTAGTCACATTCAAAGTCACATACTTAGTTACACTATAACACTCACAGCGACATACTTAGTCACACACTCACAGTGACACTCACATACTTACTTACACTCACACACTCAGTCACGCTCACGTACTTAGTAACACTGACATACTCACAGTCACACTCACATACTTAACGACACTTATATATTTAGACACAATCACATACTTAGTCACACTTTCACTCTCTCAGTCACACTCACGTACTTAGTCACACTCTTACAGTCACACTCACACACTTAGCCACACTCTCATACTTAGTCACAGTCAGATAATTAGTCACACACTCACAGTAACACTAACATACTTAGTCACACTCACAAACTTAGTCATACTTTTCAGTCATACTCATATACTTAGTCACACTCTCATAGTCACATTACCATACTTAGACACACTCTCACATTCGCACTCAGATATTTAGTCACATTTACATACTTAGTCACACTATTATACTTAGTCACAATCGCATACGTAGTCACATACTCACAATCTTAATCTTATACTTAGTCACACTCTCACAGTAACACTCATATACTTAATCACATTCTCACAGTCACAGTCACACGCTTATTCACACTTACATACTTAGTAACACTCTCACAGTTAAACTCGTATACTTAATAGCAATATCACAGTCACACTCCCATACTTAGTCACACTCATATACTTAGTCACATTCTCACATGCTTAGTCACACTCTTACAGTCGCATTCATATACTTAGTCAAACTTTCACAATCACACTCACACAGTTAGTCGCACACATACTTACACTCACACACTCACAGCCACATTCACACACTTAGTACACTCACAGTCACATACTCACACTCTCTCAGTCTCACTCACAGTCACATTCACAAATCACTCATTTATTATCTATGTATTTCTCTATGTATCTCTGTCTTTGATCTTCTATCAAACTATTTATGTGTCCGTTGAATCCTTGATCTTCGGTCTATCTAACTTTTCCTCTGCATGCCGAATTCTTTCTACCTCTTTCTCTGTCCGTTGACTGATTGATCTTCTATCAATCTAACTCTTTCTCTTCGTGCCGAATACTCTCTAACTCTTTCTATGTCCGGTGACTTTGTGATCTTCTATCTCCCTAACTTATTCTCTGCATGCCGAATTCTCTCTAACTTTTTCTCTGCTCATTGACTCTTTGATCTTCTATCTCCCTAACTATTTCTCTGTCCGCGGACTCTTTGAACTTCTATCTCTCTAACTCTTTCTTTGCTTGCCGGATTCTCTATAACTTGCACCAGACATGGCAGGAGACCCTCTGCATGTTTGTCTAAAAGTTGGTACCTGCTAGAGAGACTGAATCTAAGCTCCGGAATTTCTGTGACACGACCTCGATTCTTTCCAGGTGTCACGATCCCTAGTGTCTACTGAACAGTTACTAAAGACTATCACCATTATCATCATCATCAGGTGCCGTGCCGACTGGCGTTGGCTATTATGCTTCTCCAGAGTACCCGATCCTTCATGCAGGCCATCAGTTCAGTTGGTGATCTCCTCTCACACCATCCCGTCAGACTGTCCAGTATCATTTCTCTTGGTCTTCCTCTTGATCTTCTTCCTTCTATTTTTCCTGTTGTTATAATATTTTCAATGCCCCCTCTTCTCATTGCATGTCCTATGAAAGTACATTGTCTCTCTCTTATCTTTTTGACAAGTTTTTTTTGTCTCTCCAACTCTTCTCCTACATTCTTCATTAGTTATTTTTGCTGTCCAGGGGATTCGCAACATTCTTCTAACAAACCATATTTCTGCTGCTTCCAATGATTTTTGTGCAGACTTGCCTATTGTCCATGATTCACTTCCATATAACAAGATAGGTTCAATATACCATTTTAGGACTCGTTTTCTAACATTCATTGATACAGATGTATTAGCTAATATGTTTCTCATTCTCTGAAATGCAGTCTTTGCGTGGCCTATTCTGTTCCTAATTTCTGTTCTGCATTTCCCATCTGAAGTTATTACTGCTCCAAGGTATTTGAATTTCTGCACCTGCTTTAGAATGGTTCTGTTTAATTTAATACTGCATGCTGGTGGATTCTGTTTCTTAGATATAACCATAGTCTCTGTCTTTTTTATGTTCAAAATAAGGCCTTTCTGTTCACTTTCTTTGGCGACTTTATCCAAGAGATTTTGCAGGTCTTGTTGGTTCTCATCTATTAGTACTGTGTCGTCAGCATACCGAAGGTTGTTAATATTGTATCCTCCAATTTTTATGACTGGTTCTGTGATGATTGTTCTTAGAATATTCTCGCTATACAGAGAAAAAAGGTCTGGAGATAGTACACATCCTTGTCGCACCCCTTGTTTTATAGGTTGATATTTTCCAATTCTATTTTCAACTCGAACTGCTGCTTCTTGCTGCCAGTATAGATGTTTTACAATCCTCAGGTCTTTGCCGTCTATATTGATGTCTTCAAGGATTTTAATAATTTCATTATGTTTCACTTTGTCAAATGCCTTGGTGTAATCAATGAAGCATAAGTAGAGATCTTTCTGTACTTTTAAAGCTCTTTCTGTTAGTGTTCGTAAAGCATAAATGGCATTGTGTGTTCCTTTTCCTTCAACAAATCCAAACTGTTCATCTGCTATTTCCATTTTTATCTTTTTCCTTGTTCTTCTCATAATTATTCTCAGAAGTAGCTTCGTTATGTGACATGAGAGGCTGGTAGTCCGGTGGTCGTCACATTCCTTTGCACTTGGTTTCTTTGGTAGTGCTATAAACGTGGATTTAATCAGGTCACTTGGAACTAAAGACTATGTCAATAAAACACCTTTGGGGGGGGGGGTGCTTGTTGGCTAAGTCGATAGTACGCTGTTCTCTCATGGCTAGACGGCTGCTCGTCCTACCAGAGTCCGTGTTCTAATCCCAGGTAATTCTCTTGTGATTTTTCTTTCTCTCACCTCTCACTAAAGTGCTATGTCTACACTTTTTTCGAGTTCTAATCCTACAAAACTGTGTTCTCCTACTTTATCGTATCAAAGCCTCGTAGTTTCCTATTAATTAAAAAATTGTTTCTCTCTATAATTCTTCTTCTGTCCGTCGACTCTTTGATCATCTATATCTCTAGCTATTTCTCTGACCGTTGATTCTATGATCGTTTGTTTCTCTAACTATTTCTCTGCTCTTTGACTCTTTGATCTTCTGTCTCGCAAACTATTTCTCTGTCTGTTGACTTTTTGATCTTCAGTCTTTCTAAATCTTTCTCTGTCCGTTGACTCTTTTATCTTCTGTTCATCTATCTATTTCTTTGGGCGTTGACGCGTTGATCTTCTGTTTCATTATCTATTTCTCTTTCCGGTGATTCTGTGATCTTCTTTCTATTTCTCTATCAGATGACTCTGTGATCTTCTATCTCTTCTCTATGCCTAGACTCTTCTGTTCCTCTAACTCTTCCTCTTACCGTTGACTCTTTGATCTACTGTTTCTCTAACTCTTTCTCTGTCATTTGACTCTTTGATATTCTGTCTCTCTAACTCTTTCTATGCCCCATGACTCTTTCATCTATTGTCTCTTTAACACTTTCTCTGTCCTTCGACTCTTTGATCTTCTGTCTCTCTAACTATTTTTTCTTTCCGTCGACTCTTTGTTCTTCTATCTCTCTAACATTTTCTCTGACCGTTGACTTTTTGGTCTTCTTTATCTCTAACTATTTCTCTATCGGTTCACTGTTTGATTTTCTGGGTCTCTAATTATATCTCTGCCCCTTGACACTTTGTTCTTTTGTCTCTCTAACTCTTTCTCTGCGTACCCAATTCTTTACCCTTTAAAAATAAAGATAATTCAATCACTCATTCTGTCCAGTGACTCTTTGATCTTCTATCGATCTAACTCTTTCTCCGTTCCTTTACTCTTTGATCTCCTATCTCTCTAACTCTTTCTCTGCGTGCCAAATCCTTTCTAACTCTTTCTGTGTCCGTTGACTCTTTGATCTTCTGTCTCTCTAACTACTGCTCTATGCGTTGATTCCTTGATCTTCTGTCTCATTAAATATTTCTCTGTCTGTTGACTCTTTGATATTCTTCTTATTCTTCTTCTTCTTATTCTTCTTATTCTTCTTCTTCGTTCGCTTCCACCACCAAGATCCCCCGTGATCCTACAGAATTTACTCATTTGGTTCTCGCGATAGTCTCGTTTAGGATGGAGGCTCAGAGCATCGTGGGGCTTGGGTCTATATTCTCGGTGGGTCACAGAAGCGGGATTGCGTGACACTGTGGTTTTCTTTGCACCAGTTTAATCTAGAGTTGGACTTTCTCACCAGAAAACCTCGACGTGTTTTGGATATCAGAATATCCCCGTCGGATGAGAGGTGTTTGGCTATCTAGACTGCACTTGTCCAGTGTCTCCGACTTCAGCATTTTGTGCTCGTGTCCGCTACCCTCCCTGGTGATGACCAGGACAGAGCTTTTGTCGAGGAGGACGAATCCTCGCCACTAGAGAGTTAATGGGTTAAGCCGGTTTAGGCGTATTATCCCAGTATTGTGTAAATAGGACGCGACCGGCCTCTAGAGCTCAATTACCGTGATATGCATAGCCATCAAGTTTCACCATTGGGTTAAGTCGATTTAGGGATATTGCCCCAGTATGGTTGTATATAGGGCGTGGCCGGCCTCTACAACAGAGGTGCCGTGCTATGAGTAGCCCTCACCACGAGTTTACTAGCCATACCGATTAAACTTCACTTAATCCTTTTCATCATCTTTTTTCACAGCGGCGCAGCGCGGCAACCCTGATCACATTTTTCCTCATAGGCCGGGAGGAATTTCAATCCACTCGCGTTAACCGAAGAATCTCGCCAGCAGTTAAGCCGGTTTAGGCATTTGAGCCAGTATTGACGTGGCCGGCCTCTACAGTAGAGGTGCCGTGATGTGAGTAGCTCTGACCGCGAGACTGCTGACTAATTCACTTAATCCTTTACGTTACCTTTCCCACGACGGCGCCGCGGGGCAACCCTAATCGATTTTTTTCTTCATTTGCCGGGAGGAGTTTAACCCCAGCCACAGCAGCTGAAGAATCTTGCCAGCTGGGTGGTTTTGAACTAATAAAAGCGCTCTTTCGACGAGGGTCGGAGGTTGATAAACATGTATTAACTCTGGAATTGCCACAGTTATCCAAGTAGGATCGTGTCATTTAAGGAACCTCGGCTGATTTAATGAGCTATTCGCGGTTTTACCGTGGGACAGTGTGAACTTAGGCATGCATGGCTTAATCTTTGAGACAAGCATATGACTACTGGCAGGATCAACCAGGTAGCTTTCTTCACCTAATCTTAGTCGGATATCTCCAGACAGAACAACGCGGGGCTAGGGAGACAGCGCTCTGCTCAGAGCAGAGTCCTTTCGACACCAGCGGCGTTTCATTTCCTTTAACCACCGGCGAAGGCCGGGTCTCTCTGCTCTAACGAACGAGAAGAAAGCTCGGCATCCACAACCAACGAACATTACATACTGCAGACCCGATACTCTTTGCGAGAGATGGGCCAATTTCGAGACCATCGGTCGACAGCAGCGTAGTACACAATCGACACGTTGGCACTAACCTGGCTCGCTAGACGTTTACAGGCTTCGCTCGACGGACAAATCACTCGCTTCTGTATCGAAACACCTTAACTCTCACCGTGCGGGAAGGGAACTTTCCTCCCCACGCACGGAAATCGAGAGAGCTTTTTCGCCACAAGAAGTTTGACCTACTTTCTCTCTAACTCTTTCTCTGCCAATTGACTCTTTGATGTTCTGTCTCTATAACTATTTCTCTGTCCGTTCTCTCTTTGATCTTCTGTCCCTCTAACTCTTTCTTTTCCATTAATTATTTGACCTACTATCTCTAACCCTTTCTCTGTGAGTTGACTCTTTGATCTTCTGTCTCTCCAGTTATTTCTCTGTCCGATGAATCTTTGATTTTCTGTCTCTCTAAATATTTCTCTGTTCCTTGACTCTTTAATCGTCTGTCTCTTCTCATCTTCTATCCGTCTAACTCTTTCTCTATATGCTCAATCTTTACCCTTTCAAAAATAAAAATAATTAAATCATTCATTCAGTCTGTTGATTCTTTGATCTTCTATGTCTCTAACTATTTCTATGTGCGTTGACTCTTCTTTATTCTGTCTAACTCTTTCTGTGTCCGTTAACTCTTCAATCGACTGTCTCTCTAACTCTTTATCTGCTTACCCAATTCTCTCTAACTCTTCCTCTGCGTGCCCGATTCTCCCTAACTCTTTATCGGCTTGCCAAATTCTCTCTACCTCCTTCTCTGCGTGCCGATTTCTCACTAACTCTTTCTCTGTCCGTTGATTTTTGATCTTCTATCTCCTTAACTATTTCTCTGTCAGTTGACTCTTAGATCTTCTTTCTCTCTAACTATTTCTCTGCGTGCCCAATTCTCTGTAACTATTTTTGTGTCCGTTGACTCTCTGATCTTCTGTTTATCTGACTCTTTCTCTCCGTGCTCAATTCTTTACCCTTTCAAAAATAAAAATAATTCAACCATTCATTCTGTCCTTTGATTATTTGATCTTCTACCTCTGTAACTCTTTCTCTCTCCGTTCACTCTTTGCTCTTCTGTCTCTCTAAATCTTTCTCTGCATGCAAAATTCTCTCTATCTCTGCGTGCCAATTCTTTACCTTTTAAAAATAAAGATCATTCATTCATTCATTCTGTCTGTTGACTCTTTGAAGTTCCGTCTCTCTAACTCTTTTTCTGTCCGTTGACTCCTTGATCTTTTGTCTCTCTAACCATTTCTCTGTCCCTTCTCTATTTAATCTTCTGTCTCTCTACCTATTGGCTCTTTGATCTTCTGTCTCTGTCTCTGTCTCTCTCTCTGCTCATCCTCTCTTTGATCTTCTATCTCTCTAAATCTTTCTCTGCGCAAAGAAATCCAACTATTCCTCTGTCATTTGACTCTTTGATGTTCTGTCTCTCTAACTCTTTCTCTGTCCGCTGACTCTTTGATCTTCTGCTGTCTCTCTAACTCTTTCTCTGTCCGTTGACTTTTTGATCTTCTGCTGTCTCTCTAACTCTTTCTCTGTCCGTTGACTCTTTGATCTTCTGCTGTTTCTCTAACTCTTTCTCTGTCCGTTGACTCTTTGTCTTCTGTCTCTCTAACTCTTTCTCTGTCCGTTGACTCTTTGATCTTCTGTCTCTCTATCTCTTTCTCTGTCCGTTGACTCTTTGATCTTCTGCTGTCTCTCTAACTCTTTCTCTGTCCGTTGACTAAGACTTTGATCTTCTGTCTCTCTAACTCTTTCTCTGTCCTTTGACTCTTTGATCTTCTGTCTCTTTAACTCTTTCTCTGTTCGTTGACTCTTTTGATCTTCTGTCTCTCTAACTCTTTTTCTTCATGCCAATTGTTTATCCTTTAAAAACAGAATCATTCATTCATTCTGTCCGTTGACTCTTTGATCTTCTATCTGTCTGTCATTTCATATACCATATGGCATTTGTAGGAATCATCATCATCATCATCATCATCATTCTTATGTATGGAAGACCATATTTCTCAATTTGAAGTGAATACTACTTTATTACTACTGTTATGTTAATTTCATTCTTTTATTACATACAGCTCCATTTTGCACGGTCCTTCGATAAAATGCTTGCTGTATGAAAGGACACGTAGCGTCCCATGTCTTCTAGTCAGAAAGTTGATGTGGGTACTGAAGGAGGGCGCCAAGAGAAGAGGACGGCTATGAGGATTGTTGTTTATGAGAGATTCCTAGCGGGGTGGGAGGACAGCTGACGTCTGCGCCAGAGTACTGGTTTCTGATACGCACGTGACAGGCGTCCAGGAGAAAAGACTAACACAATTTAGACTGTGACCCAGATTTCCAGCCAATAATGTTATGCAAACAAAAGAAGAATAAAGGTCAAGGTGCAGTCTGACTCAGCTGTGTACACAGCTCGTGCTTTGTCCTGATTGGCTGGGGCTGATAATGAAGGGAGATGATTGTGAGCCATAGAAATGAGGTCTCCGTTCAAAACCTGGACGTTACCACGTGGCCATCAATCTGAGAACGTGTCATCTGTCATAATCTGAGAACGTGTCATCTGTCATAATCTGGTCTCAACAAGTGACCAGCGCACAGGGACTGAATGTGTTCATCACGGCTTTGTCGAGGTCCTAGTCTGTGCTTGTCCAATGTTTTGTCCAGCGAATGGATGAAAGGAACGAATATTTGCAAGCTCTTCAAGTCCTGCCATGTTCTCTGTAGACTGGGACTATTCCCATGCAGTCATTCATGTTTTTGTTTCCAGCAATTCATTATCTCTTCCCACGTGACAAGGGAGAGCCACACACAGACAAACGCAATTGTTTATTCCTTTAGCCTGAACGAATTTTTCAGGTCTGGAAACTAGAGCGGAACACAGGGCCAAGACCCTACAGACACGTCATATTTTGCTGCATATTTTAAGCACGGAAGAAAATGTTGTAATACAGCTGTAGAAAATGTTGTAATACCGTTGTAGAAATAATTAAATCATTCACGTTTGTTTCATCTATTTACAGAAATTACAAAAGAAAAGACTGGATTGGTGTGTGTTTGTTTGTGTACGCGTGTTTGTTTGTGTGTGTGTTTGGAGGTATATTTGTATATGCACGTTTGTATAAACACTAATATAAAACTTTATGTGAGGATTTCATGGAGATAGAAAAATTTAGACAGACAGAGACAGACAGGTAAAGAAAGAGAGACATACACAGAGAGGGGGGGAGAGGAAAGGAGTAAGGTAAAAATAAACAGAGAGTCAAAAGACAGACTCAATCATAGAGAGACAGCCAAAGAGGCAGAATGTCACAGAGTAACAGTGGAAAAGCAAATAATCAGGGAGACAGAAGGTCAAAGATAACAAACAGTCTGAGAGACACACGGTCAAAGAGTAATAGAGAAACAACAAACGGTCAGAGAGATACAAGGTCAAAGAGTAACAGAGAAATAGCAAACAGTCAGAGGGAGAGAAGGTCAATGAGAAAAAAAAAAGTCAGACAGACACAAGGTCAAAGAGTAATAGAGAAACAGTAAACAATCAGACAGACACAATGTCAAAAGGAACAAACAGTTAGAGAAACAGAAGGTCAAAGAGAACAAACAGTGAGGTCGACAGAAGGACAACACAAAGTCAAAGGGGCACACGCTCGAAGTAAAAAACCAGAGATACACAAGGACAAAGACAGTAAACATTTAAATAGACACAAGGTCAAAGAGAAAAACAGTAAGAAACAAGTTCAGAGAAACATCAAACAGTCAGAGAGACACAAGGTCAAAGAGAACAAACATTCAGAGAGACAGAACGTCAAAGAGAAAAAACAATCAGAGAGAACATGGTCAAAGAGAACAAACAGTCAGAGAGACACAAAGACAAAGATAAAAAACCGAGAGACAAAAGATCAAAGAGAAAAAACAGAGAGATACAAATCAAAGAGAAAAAATAATAAGAAGCACGCAAAGTCAAAGAGTAACAGCGAAACAGCAAACGGTCAGAGACCCACAAGATGATAGAGAACAAACAATCAGAAAGACAGAAGGTTAAAGAGAACAAACAGTCAGAGAGAAACAGATGGTCAAAGAGAGTAAATAGTTAGAGAAACACACGGTCAAATAGAAAAAACAGCCAGAGAGACATAAGGTAAAAGAGAACAGACAGTCAGAGAGACAGAAGGTCAAAAAGAAAAAAAACAGTCAGAGAGACATAAGGTAAAAGAGCAATAGAGAAACACAAAACAGTCAGAGATCCACAAGGTCAAAGAGAACAAACAATCAGAGAGATAGAAAGTTAAATAGACCATACAGTCAGCGAGACAGATAGTCAAAGAAAACAAACAGTCAGAGAGAAGAAGGTCAAAGAGAATAAATCATCAGAGAGGTACGAGCTAAAAAAGAACAAACAGTCAGAGAGAAAGAAGGTCAAAGAGAATAAACCATCAGAGAGGTACGAGCTAAAAAAGAACAAACAGTCAGAGAGACACAGGATCAGAGAGAAAAAACAGAGAGACACGAGGTCAAAGAGAATAAACAGTTAAAGAGAAACAGGGTCAAAGAGAGGAATCGGAGAGACACAAGGGCAAAGAGAATAAACAGTTAAAGGGACACAAGATTAAAGAGTCACAGAGAAACACCAAACAGTCAGAGAACCAGAAAGTCAAAGAGAACAGACAGTCAGAGAGACACAATGACCAAGAGAAAAATAAACAGACACAAGATCAAAGATAAAAAACAGAGAGACACAATGTAAAAGCGAAAAAACAGAGATACACAAAATTAAAGAGAAAAAAAGAGAGAGACACAAAGTCAAAGAGAAAAAAAACAGATATACAAGATAAATGAGTAACAGAGAAACAACAAACAGTCAGAGAGACAGAAGGTCAAAAAGAAAAACAGGCAGAAAAACGTAAAGTCAAAGAGTAATAGAGAAACACCAAACAGTCAGAGGTCAAAGAGAAGAAGCAAACATAGAGACGGAAGGTTAAACAGAACAAATAGTCAGAGAGATAAATGGGAAGAAAGAGCAAATAGTAAGAGAGACACGCGGTCAAAGAGAGAAAACAGAGAGACACAAGGTCAAAGAGAGAAAACAGAGAGACACAAGGTCAAAGTGAATAAGCAGTTAAAGTGACACAGGGTCAACGAGGAAAAAAAAACAGAGAGACACAAGGTCAGAGAGAATAAACAGTTATTGAGATACAAGATGAAACAGAAAAAAAACAGTAAGAGAGACACAAGGTAAAAGAGTAATAGAGAAACAGCAAACAGTCAGAGACACAGAATGCAAAGAGAACAAACAGTAAGAGAGACACAAGGTCAAAGAGAAAAAGCTATGGGACACAGGATCAAAGAGAAAAAAAACAGAGATACAAGGTCAAAGAGAAAAAAAAACAATAACAGAGACACAAGGTGAAAGAGTAACAGAAAAACAGCAAACAGTCATAGAGACAAAAGGACAAAGAGAACAAACAATCAGAGAGAAACAGAAGGTCAAAGAGAACAAACAATCAGAGAGAAACAGAAGGTCAAAGAGAACAAACAATCAGAGAGAAACAGAAGGTCAAATAGAACAAACAGTCAGAGAGACACAAGATCAAATAGTTAGAAGGATACAGCAGAGAGTCAGAGAACCAGAGATAAAGAGACAAAACAGTCAGAAAGACACAAGATCAAAGAGATACAGCAGAGAGTCAGAGAAGCAGAGATAAAGAGACGGAAGTGCCAGTCTAAATTTGTAGCTTTAGCTTCCTGACAGTTATAACTAATTACGACGACGACGACGATGACGATGATGATGATGGTGATACAGAACAGATTTAAAAGGACCAGATCTAGCATATACAGAAAGATTTTTATTTAAAACTTGAAAGTTGGAAGGATGGTTATTTTTCTTTAAAAAATAATTTCCATGTTATTATGTTTCTTGTTATTATTCTGCTGTATTATCATTTTTATTGCGATTAATAATACTATTATTTCTATCGTTTTCTTTTTAATTTGTTTTTGTTTATTTGTTTCAGTATTTGAAGCAAATTGAAGAAGAAGAAGAAGAAGAAGAAGAAGAAGAAGAAGAAGCTACTGTCATTCTCTAGATGTTACTCCCTAATTATGAAGTATTCTCTCTCTGGTCTGTCAGTTCTGAACTGACCACGTGACTTCAGCCATGGCCGCTGCTGCCTTCAGCAACTCTGAAGCTTTATAGTCTTTTTTGTTAATTGATTCCATTCACTAATTCTGTTTATTACTGTTTATTTCTTATGTTTATTACTGTGTATTTTTTACATTTGTTACTGTTTAGTTCTTATGTTTATTACTGTTTATTCTTATGTTTATTGCTGTTTATTTCTTATGTTTATTACTGTTTATTTCTTATGTTTATTACTGTTTCTTTCGCATCTTTATTACTGTTCGTTGATTCTGTTTGTTGCTGTTTATTTATCGTCAGTGGAATTTCTCATTCAGTCACTTGCATGTTCCTTGCGGAACTTTGTCTCCCAAACAGCTCTCCTGTAGACCTCTCGGTTGTGAGCAAGATGCCGTGCTGCTGATGCATCCATTTGCAGATCATCAACGTTGTCTTGCAACCATCTTCGCCTTGGTCTTCCTCTCTTTCTTTTTCCCATTATGTATCCTTCCAAGACGGTCTTCTCTAAATTATCATGACGTTTAATGTGTCCAAAATATTTAAGTTTTCTCTCTTTAATCCTCTTTACTAGCCAGCCTTCTTCAGTATTAAGCTCTTGTAGTATAGATATATTTGTTCTTTTTTGTATCCATGATATTTGAAGGGCTCTTCTGTAGCATTTACATTCAAAGGCAATTATGTGTTTCTCAGCTGTTTTGTTAAGTGTCCAGGTCTCACAGGTATATGTTGCGATGGGAAAGATGCATGTCCTTAAAAATCTTATTTTTGTAGTCCTGTATGTTCCTCTCCACAGATTCTCCACTTATCTTACCCCCACCTAGCACTCCCTGCTCTGTGGACGAGCGCGAGTGGCTCAGAATGACGGGAACGAGCGGGCTGCGTCCACACCCACGCAAGGTGTATACTATATGAGGAATGAAAGCGTGCGGAATAAGATGGAGGTTAGTACAGGCATGGCGGGGGTAGTCGATCTCGCTGATATGTAGATACCTGGCATCTTGGGCCCTGATATTGTTGTGTTACATATATATAGATATGAGTTATGTTCATAATGAAGCATGCTGATAATTCACGTGAATTCCTTGTCACTGTGGATATAGATATATGATTTCTGATGATGCACGTTCTCTTGAATAGCATGGGTGATGCCTTAATGCTTGCAATGTTATGAGAAATTCATGTAGCCGTGGAAATAATTATATTAGTGATTCCTATGATTAACGTCCTCTTTATTATCATGGGTGATGCCATCAGGCTTGGTCTTCATGTGAACTTCATGAAGCGGCGAATATATGTATTAGTGCATGAGCACATTTGAACTAATGAACTGAGACGGATTATTAGTGTGTTGACATATTATTTGAACTTCATGAACTGGAAGGGAACATAGTGCGTTAGCACACATTTAATCTTTATTGAACTGAGGAATAATAGTGCGATGGCATACCTGGATTTCATGTATTGAAGAAATTAGATTATTGACACGTGAATTTATGTATGAAGGGGTAGAATGACAGGGCAGGGTTATTTTAGTTACATGAGTTAATGAATATAGCAATGACTGACATTATGCCTGCAATATGTTTTTATGATATGTGTTGCATGTTCTGTGTGAATGTATGTCCTGTAATCACCAGTGATCCATGCTGTTGAGTAAATAAAACGTTTATGTATTTTTATATATGACTTGAAAATGTCTATATCATGTTGGTTGTGGGAAATGTTGTGATGTATGTTTAACCCGATGTATGACTGGCATATAGTATTCCTTGGAGGGGAGAATCCTGGGTTGGCGGTCATTGGGTTGGGGAACCTTGGCCACGAAGTATGGAAGTACAGGCCAAGAGAGTGCCTTAACAGCTGTAAACTAACCACATTCTTGAACATTATATACAGCAAATGTAGATTACACAGACATAGTCTACAGCTCCCTGACAGTTTACCCGTGCCTAGCACTCCCTGCTCCCTAACAGCTTACCCCTGCCTAGCACTCCCTGCTCCCTGACAGCTTACCCACGCCTAGCACTTCCTGCTCCCTGACAGCTTACCCGCGCCCAGAAATCCCATAGCTGACTGATGACCTCTGGGTTTAAAAGCCATAGCTAACTGGTGACCTCTGGGTTTACAAGCCATAGCTGACTGGTGACCTCTGGGTTTACAAGCCATAGCTGACTGGTGGCTTCTGGGTTTACAAGCCATAGGTGACTGGTGGCCTCTGGGTTTAAAAGCCACAGGTGACTGGTGACCTCTGGGTTTACAAGCCATAGCTGACTGGTGACCTCTGGGTTTACAAGCCATAGCTGACTGGTGACCTCTGGGTTTACAAGCCATAGCTGACTGGTGACCTCCGGGTTTACAAGCCATAGGTGACTGGTGACCTCAGTGTTTTACAAGCCATAGGTGACTGGTGGCCTCTGGGTGTACAAGCCATAGGTGACTGGTGGCCTCTGGGTGTACAAGCTATAGGTGACTGGTGACCTCTGGGTTTACAGGCCATAGCTGACTGGTGACCTCAGGGTTTACAAGCCACAGGTGACTGCTTTCCTCTGAGTTTACGACCCATAGCTAGCCAAGACCGTGTTCTAATTCTCACTGATGCCCCCAGTCTGGTCACGTGACCAGGGATGGCAGTGGGAATACGAGCCCGGTTCTAAAAAATACATTGAGCCGAAGTCGGATGTGTCGGGTCAAAGGCGCATAACTGTGACACAACGCAAACAATGTCATTCTGGGGGTCAGCGGGGTAGAATAATACAACATTCATGTGTCACACAGACAGACAGACAGACAGACAAGCTGGCAGGCAGGCAGACAGACGGACAGATAAACAGACAGGCAGACAGATATATAGACAAGCAGACAGGAAGACAGATAGGCAGGCAGGCGGGCAGACAGAAAGACACACAGGCAGGCAGACAGACAGGCAGGCAAATATATAGACAAGTAGACAGGAAGACAGACAGGCAGGCAAGCGGTCAGACAGAAAGACACACAGGTTGGTGGACAGACAGACAGACAGACAGACAGGCAGGCAGGCAGACAGACAGACAGACAGACAGACAGACAGACAGGCAGGCAGGCAGGCAGGCAGACAGTCAGGCAGGCAGGCAGACAGACAGATTTTTTTGTTCTCTCTTCCCTGCTTTCTGTAATGTAATGATTGTTTGAATGATTTATACTCTCTCTTCCCTGCTTTCTGTAATGTAATGATTGTTTGAAGGATTTGTTCTTCTCCTTTCCCTGGCAGTGACTGTTTAATGAGATAAAAGAAAAATGTAAAGAACAAGAACAAAATGTACAAAATCCTTTAAGGATGCCAAGTGACCGTATAGAAAGCGGCTGATATAAAAGCTGCGGATATAAAAGCTGCAGATATAAAAGCTGCTGATATAAAAGCTGCTGATATAAAAGCTGCTGATATAAAAGCTGCTGATGTAAAAACTGTTAGTATAAAAGCTGCAGATACAATTGCTGCTAATTATAAAAACTGCTGATATAGAAGCTACTAATATAGAAGCTACTGATATAAAAGGTGCTGATATAGAAAATATATATAGTCCCTAAACACGACATCCTAATTGCTATGGGGGACTTCAATGCTAAGGTAGGGAAGGATAATACCGACGTTGAAAAAGTGATGGGGAAAGAAGGAATTGACATGGTTAATCAGAATGGAGAAAGATTAATTGAAATATGTTTAACAGAGGGCATGGTCATTGGAGGCACAATATTCCCACACAAAGAGATACATAAAACAACATGGATATCTCCAGATGATAGAACTAGAAACCAGATAGACCATTTTTGTATTAGAAAGCAATACAGAACATCTCTCATGGATGTAAGGGCTTATAGGGGTGCAGATGTCAACAGTGATCACAACCTGTGCATAGGGAAAATAAAACTAAAATTGAAAAGTCAACACAAGAAATCAGTACACAGAAAGATAAACATCCACAGCCTACAAGAAGAAAATACTAACATTAATTTCAATCAGGAACTTGCCAATCATTCCAAAACACTCAGTGAAGTTGAGGAGATAGGTATAGATGAGTTATGGAATTCTTACAGCACAGCCATAATCATAGCAGCAAAAGTAAGCGCTGGATTGGAAAAACCAAATAGAAAAGCATGGATATCAGATAAAACATGGAAGTATATACATGAAAAACGAGCAGTCAAATTAAACATGTTGAATGCAAAAGCAGATCATGAAAGAGATTCGGCAAAAGCAAAATACAAAGACATAGACAAGAAAGTAAAAAGTTCAGCTAGAAGGGATAAAAGAGAATACATAGACAATATGGCGAAAGAGGCAGAAAAAGCAGCAAAAACAGGAGACAGCAAAACTTTATATAACATACAAAAGAGGCTAATAGGTACTATTACATCTAAAGAAAGACCAATCCTTAGCAAAACTGGAACACTATTAACATCAAATAAAGACCAAAAGCAAAGATGGGCTGAACACTTCCAAGAAATACTCAATCGACCACACCCAAAAGAATTGTTAAACCTTGAAACTGACTTACCAGCCCCACAACTAAATGTCAATCTAGATGAAATTGAATTGCATGAAATTGAAACAGCAGTGAATTTAATGGCTAACAACAAAGCTGCAGGTGAAGATGAAATAACAGCCGAGATGTTAAAAGCTATCAATAGTGACAACATGAGACAACTACAGAGAATGTTTAACAAGATTTGGAAAGAAGAAAAGGTCCCTTCTAATTGGAAGAAGGGAATCATTGTGAAAATACCAAAAAAGGGCAACCTTAGTGACTGTAACAACTGGAGAGGAGTAACCTTAATATCAGTTGTGTCAAAAGTATTTTGCAAGGTCATTTTGAATAGACTCAAAGATATAGTGGATACTGCAATGAGAGAAGAACAAGCAGGATTTCGAAAAGGGAGAAGCTGTCTCGACCAGATCTTTACTCTCAGAATAATACTTGAAGAACATATTGAAAAGCAGAAACCATTAATACTGAATTTCATAGATTTTAAGAAGGCATTTGATAGCATACACAGAGATTCATTATGGAGAATTTTATGTCTATATGGAATACCATCTAAAATTGTCAACATCATTAAGGACTTATACAATGGATATGGTTGTGCAGTCAAGACAGAAGAAGGGATGAGTGAATGGTTCCAGATTGAAACAGGCGTGAAACAAGGATGTATACTGTCTCCTTTACTTTTTGGGATTACAATAGACTTCATAATGAAAAAATGCTGCACAGGTAACACAGGTATTGACTGGGTACATGGGACCCAACTAGAAGATCTTGATTTTGCTGATGACATAACTCTTATCAGTAATAATGTGAATTCCATGCAAGAAAAAACAGATAGCCTATCTTCACTGGCTAGCAAAATAGGACTTGAAATTAACAAGGACAAAACAAAAATAATGAAAATTCCCATCAATCAAAATGGAAAAATACACATAGAAGGGACAGATATTGAAGAAGTCAATCAATTTGCATACCTTGGCAGCTACATAGACCAGGATGGTGACACTAGAAAGGAAGTTAGGATCAGAATTGCAAAAGCAGCATCAATCTTCAAGAATCTTGAGAACATATGGAATTCAAAAGTTATAAGCACAAAAACCAAGTTAAGACTATTCAATTCAAATGTAATATCCACCCTCATTTATGCATGCGAAAGCTGGAAAACAACTAAAGAAATAGAAAAGAAATTAGACTCTTTTGAAAACAAATGCCTAAGGAAAATACTCGGCATCAAGTGGAACGAATTCAAGAACAATGCAGAGATAAGACAGATGACTGAACAACAACCAGTCTCACGGGTGATCAGGAAAAGGAGATGGACATATGTTGGCCACTTGATGAGAAGAAATGAGCAGAGAATCCCAAGACAAGCTATCAAGTGGAACACAACAGGCCGAAGAAAAAGGGGCAGACCGCGTGAAACTCTGAAGAGAACATTATTAAGAGAGGCCAAGTTAACAGGCATAAAATCCTTTGATGAGGTTGAAAGACTCGCCGAAGACAGGAAAAATTGGCGAACTACTTTGCGAGCCCTATGTGACGTCTAACGGCACGGGAAGGATATAAGATATAAGATATAAGAGATATAGAAACTGCTGACATAAAAACTGCTCTTATAAAAACTTCTTATCTTATATCTTATAAGAGAAGCCAAAGTAACAGGCATAAAATCCTTTGATGAGGTTGAAAGACTCGCCGAAGACAGGAAAAATTGGCGAACTACTTTGCGAGCCCTATGTGACGTTTAACGGCACGGGAAGGAGATAAGATATAAGATAAGAGAAGTTACAGAAATTGCTGACATAAAAAATTCCGTTATAAAAACTACTAATATAAAATTTCCTAATATAATAGCTGCTAACCTGCTGATATAAAAGCTGCTTATATAATAACTGCTGATATAAAATATACTGTTATAAAAACTGCTGATATAGAAGCTACTAATATAGAAGCTACTGATATAAAAGGTGCTGATATAGAAACTGCTGACATAAAAACAGCTGTTATAAAAACTTCTTATCTTATATCTTATAAGAGAGGCCAAAGTAACAGGCATAAAATCCTTTGATGAGGTTGAAAGACTCGCCGAAGACAGGAAAAATTGGTGAACTACTTTGCGAGCCCTATGTGACGTTTAACGGCACTGGAAGGATA
Organism: Achatina immaculata; assembly: GCA_009760885.1. NCBI lineage: Eukaryota > Metazoa > Mollusca > Gastropoda > Stylommatophora > Achatinidae > Lissachatina > Lissachatina immaculata. Next base: position 7,703,263 of record CM019712.1, on the reverse strand, counting down.
TAAGATATAAGATAAGAGAAGTTACAGAAATTGTTGACATAAAAAAATTATGTTATAAAAACTACTAATATAAAATTTCCTAATATAAAAGCTGCTAATATAAAACCTGCTGATATAAAAGCTGCTTATATAATAACTGCTGATATAAAATATACTGATATAAAAACTGCTGATAAAAAAGCTGTTGATATAAAGCTACTGATATAAAACTGCTGACACAAAAGCAGCTGATATAAAAGCTACTGATATAACAGCTACTGATATAAAATATACTGATGCAAAAAGCTGCTGACATAAAATCTGCTGATATAAAAGCTGTTGATATAAAAGCTACTGATGTAAAAACTGCTGATATAAAAGGGGTTCATATAAAAACTGATGATATAAAAGTTGCTAATATAAAAACTGCTGATATAAAAGTTGCTAATATAAAAACTGCTGATATAAAAGCTTCTGTTTGTGCTGAAGTCGAAATGGCTGTGTCTGTGACAGTGCAGCAGTTAGGAGTACTAGTAATTGAATTGTTACAGACATACAGAGAAGCAGGGAGTACTAGAAGTTGTTACAGGCACACAGAGAGCTCAGGGAGTACTACAAGTTGTTATAGACACACAGAAAGCTCAGAGAGTACTACACGTTGTTACAGGCACACAGAAAGATCAGTGAGTACTACACGTTGTTACAGGCACACAGAGAGCTCAGTGAGTACTACACGTTGTTACAGGCACACAGAAAGCTCAGTGAGTACTACAAGTTGTTACAGGCACACAGAAAGCTCAGAGAGTACTACACGTTGTTACAGGCACACAGAAAGCTCAGTGAGTACTACAAGTTGTTACAGGCACACAGAAAGCTCAGTGAGTACTACACGTCGTTACAGGCACACAGAGAGATCAGGAAGTACTACACGTTGTTATAGACACACAGAGAGCTCTGGGAGTACCACACGTTGTTACAGGCACACAGAGAGCTCAGGAAGTACTACACGTTGTTACATGCACACAGAGAGCTCTGGGAGTACTACACGTTGTTACAGGCACACAGAGAGCTCAGAGAGTACTACACGTTGTTACAGGCATACAGAGAGCTCAGGGAGTACTACAAGTTGTTACAGGCACACAGAGAGCTCAGTAAGTACTACACGTTGTTACAGGCACACAGAGAGCTCAGTGAGTACTACACGTTGTTACAGGCACACAGAGAGCTCAGTGAGTACTACACGTTGTTACAGGCACACATAAAGCTCAGTGAGTACTACACGTTGTTACAGGCACACAGAAAGTCCAGTGAGTACTACACGTCGTTACAGGCACACAGAGAGATCATGAAGTACTACACGTTGTTATAGACAAACAGAGAGCTCAGTGAGTACTACACGTTGTTACAGACACACAGAGAGCTCAGTAAGTACTACAGGTTGTTACAGGCACACCGACAGCTCTGGGAGTACTACACGTTGTTACAGGCACACAGAGAGCTCAGAGAGTACTACAGGTTGTTACAGGCACACAGAGAGCTCAGTGAGTACTACACGTTGTTACAGTCACACAGAGAGCTCAGTGAGTACTACACGTTGTTACAGGCACACAAAAAGCTCAGGGAGTACTAGAAGTTGTTATAGACACACAGAGAGCTCAGGGAGTGCTAGAAAGTGTTACAGACAGACAGAGAGCTCAGGGAGTGCTAGACGTTGTTACAGACACACAGAGAGCTCAAGGAGTACTAGAAGATGTTACAGGCACACCGAGGGCTCAAAGAGTACTAGAAGTTGAGTTGTTACAGGCACACCGAGAGCTAAAGGAGTACTAGAAGTTGAGTTGTTATAATCACACCGAGAGCTAAAGGAGTACTAGAAGTTGAATTATTATAATCACACCGAGAGCTAAATGAGTACTAGAAGTTGAATTGTTATAATCACACCGAGAGCTAAATGAGTACTAGAAGTTGAGTTGTTATAATCACACCGAGAGCTCAGTTCAAGTATAAATCTGATAATAATATCATGGGAAAGGTGTGTGACCTAATGACCTACGTTTTAAGAAAGGTCAGGGTGAAAAGACGGTGAGATAGAATCATAAGAATAAAGACCTGGAGCAGCAGAGGTCAGTGACCTGACACAGTGTTAAGATGCCTGGGAACTGAGCAATTCAAAGGAAGAGAGAGATGTGTGTGAAGTTTGTGTGGTTTATCACACTTCAAAGAGGGAAGAAGAGATGATGGCTTTCATTTCTTTCTTGTTTTTTTCACTCAAAAAAATAGCTTCCTCTTCTACAACCAGCTACATCTTCTACAACCAGCTACCTCCTCTACAACCATCAACCTCGTCTACAACCAGCTACCTCTTCTACAACCAGCTACATCTTCTACAACCATCAACCTCGTCTACAACCAGCTACATCTTCTACAACCAGCTACCTCCTCTACAACCATCAACCTCGTCTACAACCAGCTACTTCTTCTACAACCTGCTACCTCCTCTACAACCATCAACCTCGTCTACAACCAGCTACTTCTTCTACAACCAGCTACCTCCTCTACAACCATCAACCTCGTCTACAACCAGCTACCTCTTCTACAACCAGCTACCTCCTCTACAACCATCAACCTCGTCTACAACCAGCTAGGACCCAGTTATCTTGTCTACACCCAGCTACCTTGTCAATACCCAGCTGTCTTGTCTACACACAGCTACCTTGTCTACACACAGGTACATTGTCTACATCTTGTCTAGACTATCTGTACAGCTGCCAACATTTTCTATGTTATATGTTATTACATCATATGAGAATCTGCTTGACTGACAGATAAGTAAAACATAGAACTATAAATCTGCCTTGAGAAGAACAAAGCTTTTATATATTATTTGTATGTTTATGCTTTACTGCCTGTACTAAAACACTGATAGCGTGAACAAATAGGAAAAATATAAAAATGCTACAGGACTTCAACGTTGACAATAAAGATCTGAGATAACAGAAGAAGAAGAAAAACATGTATTATCAAGGAGCAGCCATAAAGGTAGAAAATATGTTAGGTAAATATTAACCAATAAAGCAGGAAACAGAGCAACTAATAAAGCAGCTTGCAGATCTGTTCTCACTGTACAATATAATAAGAGAAATAAAAAAGACAATAAACCAGGAATTCGAAGTTGGAGGCTATACGTGAACAATCTACACCATGAACAATTACAACATGAACAATCTACAACATGAACAATCTACAACATAAACAATCTACAACATGAACAATCTACAATATGCAGATAATACAGTACTATCAGCCAAAAATGAAAATAACTCAGAGAAATGATTAGACACAGAAGTGATAGAAAGTGAGGGCTCACTGTAAACAGCAAGAAAACAGAATCAAGGATCAGATCACGAAAGAAAAACTCACCTAAACGCAAAGGTAAGATACAAACAACAGCCTTGAGACCTAGTCACAAACATTTAAACATCTGGACACTCGAGCAACGTCAGATGGGAAATGTCATTCTGAAATCAAGAACAGAGCAAGCCAGAGCAGCTTTCAGATAACAAGAACCGTCTTGTGCAATGCATCTCAGTCACTTAGCGTCAGAAAGAGAGTTCCACAATGCTACATTGAGTCTAACCTACTCTATGGAAGTGAATCATGGACAAAGGACAGATCGATGCATGGATCACCAGTAACAACGGAGGTGTGCTTTCTTAGAAGAATGTTAAAAGTACCATGAACAGCTAAGATGACAAACTTAATATACATGCCTTTGAATGTAAATGATACAGAAGAGGTTTTCAAATATCATGGACACAAAAATGAACAAATATAAGAACTTAATGTTGAAGGAGGCTGGCTAGTAAATAGGATTAAACAAAGAAAACTTAAATATTTTGGACACATTAAACGTCATGATAATTTAGAGAAGACCGTCTTGGAAGGATACATAATGGGAAAAAGAAAGAGAGGAAGATCAAGGCGAAGATAGCTGCAAGACATCGTTGATGATCTGCAAATGGACGCATCAGAAGCAGGCCATCTTGCTCACAACCGAGAGGCCTACAGGAGTGCTGTTAGAGAGGCAAAGTTCCGCAAGGGACATGCAAATGACTGACTGAGTGACTGACTGACTGACTAACTGACTGAAGGTCGAGATCCAACTTGGCCGTGAATGCCGAAACTGGGCTCAGGGTAAAGTAAGCCTAGGTGCAGGAACAAGTTCAGCATCGCTCCAAACCACATAACCCTGTGATATTCACTCCAAACCACATGACCCTGTGATCTTCACTCCATCCACAAGACCCTGTGATCTTCACTCCATCCACAAGACCCTGTGATCTTCACTCCAAACCACAAGACCCTGTGATCTTCACTCCAAACCACATGACCCTGTGATCTTCACTCCAAACCACAAGACCCTGTGATCTTCACTCCAAACCACATGACCCCGTGATCTTCACTCCAAACCACATGACCCTGTGATCTTCACTCCAAACCACATGACCCCGTGATCTTCACTCCAAACCACATGACCCTGTGATCTTCACTCCAAACCACATGACCCTGTGATCTTCACAGACGGGCCAGTGGCATGAGGCCTAAAAAGTGGATGGGCCTAAACTGTCTACTGTAAGAGCAAACTGGTTGCCAGTAAACCAGGAACCTCTGCAACCAGCACTTCAAGAATGAGAGTGGAGGTAAACCAGGAACCTCTGCAACCAGCACTTCAAGAATGAGAGTGGAGGTGCAGACAGAAGTTTCCTGGTTGGTGGAACAGGGCAACTCGTATGGTGTCATTGTAACAGACTCCCAAAGCATGTTACGGGGAATCGAGAGACATTTTTTTCACAGAGAGTGGGTCCAACTTCTAGACGGCTCTCGGTTATTCATCTTGACATGAATATGCTGCCCGGGTCATGCGGCAGTCGAAGACATTGAGAGAACGGACAAGCTGGTAGGCATGACATCATTTCAGGGAACTATAAGAATGGACAAGGAGGACATTTTAAGAGACACGTTGGAGAGGCTGCGTATGAAGGATGACATCAGAATGAATGACAACAGTCACACCAGGAGGATGATCAAATTGGGGGAGAAGAGGGGGAGTGGATGTATTTTTCTGAAAGAAGTAGTTTAGCGCGAGTTACCCTCAACCAGTGTGTGACTGGCTCCATCAGCAGGTCACCGCTTCACTGTGTGACTGGCTCCATCAGCAGGTCACCGCTTCACTGTGTGACTGGCTCCATCAGCAGGCCACCGCTTCACTGTGTGACTGGCTCCATCAGCAGGCCACCGCTTCACTGTGTGACTGGCTCCATCAGCAGGCCACCGCTTCACTGTGTGACTGGCTCCATCAGCAGGCCACCGCTTCACTGTGTGACTGGCTCCATCAGCAGGCTACCGCTTCACTGTGTGACTGGCTCCATCAGCAGGCCACCGCTTCACTGTGTGACTGGCTCCATCAGCAGGCGACCGCTTCACTGTGTGACTGGCTCCATCAGCAGGCCACCGCTTCACTGTGTAACTGGCTCCATCAGCAGGCCACCGCTTCACTGTGTGACTGGCTCCATCAGCAGGCCACCGCTTCACTGTGTGACTGGCTCCATCAGCAGGCCACCGCTTCACTGTGTGACTGGCTCCATCAGCAGGCCACCGCTTCACTGTGTGACTGGCTCCATCAGCAGGCCACCGCTTCACTGTGTGACTGGCTCCATCAGCAGGCCACCGCTTCACTGTGTGACTGGCTCCACCAGCAGGCCACCGCTTCACTGTGTGACTGGCTCCATCAGCAGGCCACCGCTTCACTGTGTGATTGGCTCCATCAGCAGGCCACCGCTTCACTGTGTGACTGGCTCCATCAGCAGGCCACCGATTCACTGTGTGACTGGCTCCATCAGCAAGCCACCGCTTCACTGTGTGACTGGCTCCATCAGCAGGCCACCGCTTCACTGTGTGACTGGCTCCATCAGCAGGCCACCGCTTCACTGTGTGACTGGCTCCATCAGCAGGCCACCGCTTCACTGTGTGACTGGCTCCATCAGCAGGCCACCGCTTCACTGTGTGACTGGCTCCATCAGCAGGCCACCGCTTCACTGTGTGACTGACTCCATCAGCAGGCCACCGCTTCACTGTGTGACTGACTCCATCAGCAGGCCACCGCTTCACTGTGTGACTGACTCCATCAGCAGGCCACCGCTTCACTGTGTGACTGACTCCATCAGCAGGCCACCGCTTCACTGTGTGACTGACTCCATCAGCAGGCCACCGCTTCACTGTGTGACTGACTCCATCAGCAGGCCACCGCTTCACTGTGTGACTGGCTCCATCAGCAGGCGATCACTTCACTGGCCGTTGGAACGGAAGGCGGAGCAATTATGGGAATGCCGGGACTGCGGGGATTACAGATTACAGATTACAGCCTACAGATAACATCACATTCACGTGCCCATGCTCTGGAGTCTAACACAGGACCCCCCCCCCCCATATGCCCTAAGGGAATGGACACTGCGATTTTACCTTTTGTTTTTAATTTGCTTGTCAAATATTTTTTCTTGAACTACTGTTTCTAGATTTACTTGGCTCACCGCGGTTTGTTGTGTTTTGCTGTGAAGTTTACGTGGAAATAATAGATCAAAGACCTAGAATCAGTTCCGTGTTCAGATACTTGGGAAACCAATGGGAAGTTGTTTTATATGCAAATCACTCACCACGGGCAATAACTCGAGGAATAGGTTCATGAGTACTTGCTAAACCAGACCTGCTCCACGAGATAGCGACAGTTTTTCTGCAGTGACAGATGAAAGGTCACGTTGTGTTTAGAAAAGGTCACGCGTAATCCAGGAGAATGCACCTGGGATTTTCCAGCCAGTGCTTAAAATAGCTGCACGTGCAGGAACAATAACGCTTCTCTGGTTTATAGAAGGACGCTTTTAAAGCTGTGGCAGTAGATTATAGTTAGTTCTACATGGTTATTTGACGTTTAGTTCTACATGGTTATTTCAAGCTGATGGTGTGTCCTAAGCGATGTTTGTGTCTTCTTTCAAGACAAGCTGTGGCAGTAGATTATAGTTAGTTCTACGTGGTTATTTGACGTTTAGTTCTACATGGTTATTTCACCCAGCTGGTGTGTCCTAGGCGATGTTTGTCTCTTCTCTCAAGACAAGGTGTTTCAGTACTGTAAAAAAACGCACAGCTTATATAAGTTTCATTTTTTATATGTTATGACAAAATATTTTTCCCGGGTACCTCAAGCCAAACAAAAACTGTCATCAAGATATCAGGTCCTTGATTTAGCTTGAATTTTGCTATTCTCATGTATAGTCATAACGTAGTAACTGTCCTTGCTAATCACGCATTTTTTAAACCATAACTCATGTTGCGTTTATGGAAAAGTCGTGATGTTTGTGGTGAGTACAACTCACTTCCCTCGCAAATGAAACTCTATGAAAGGACCAGGCTACACAAACAAAGTCAGTTAATCTTCAAGCAGGCAATTTCGGCGCGTCTATCACAAAATTTACCAAACATTGGTCAAAGTCAGGTTGCCGGGCATTTAAACCCGCAGCAGAGTACCATCGGTCGACTTTTGCACCGTTTCCAAGCCACTGGCTCAGCTGAAGACCGGTACCCAGGATGACAACAGCGGCTGTTGATCGCTTTATTCTGCTTCATCACCCCAGAAACAGGTTTACAATGTGTCTGATAAAACTGCCCGGAATAGACTGCATGAAGCTGGACTGGTGGCACGACGACCTCACTGAGGTCCTGTCTTAACGAGACGCCATCGCCAAAATCGACTTGTTTGGGCCAACCAGCATCGGCCCTGGACAACTGACAATCAATGGAGACGTGTCTGGTTTAGTGACGAATCTTCCTTTTTGTTGCACCGCCATGATATGCAGAAAAGGGTCTACCGTAGGCCAAATGAACGTTTTGCCCAAAATAGCGTTGATGAAGCTCCGCCGCAAGGTGAAAAATGGAGAATTGTATTCATTCAATTGAAAAAGCAATATAATATCAAAGTTATAGCTAAAATTGGGTCATCAGTAGTTATGTGGTTCTTGTTTTGGACAGTATAGTTAATTATGCATGGTTATTTCAAGCAGCGCTGGAGTGTCCTATATGACGTTTGTGTCTTTTCTCAAGACAAGCTGTGAAAGTAGGTTATAGTTAGTTCTACATGGTTATTTCAAGCAACTGGTGTATCCTGGGCGATGTTTGTGTCTTCTGTCAAGACAAGCTGTGACAGTAGATTATACTTAGTTCGGCATGGTTACTCCACGCGGCTGGAGTGTCCTAGGCGATGTTTGTGTCTTCTGTCAAGACAAGCTTTGACAATAGATATTAGTTACTTCTACATGGTTATTTCAAGCAACTGGTGTATCCTGGGTGATGTTTGTGACAGAAATGAACGTGTGAATAATTATTGGAATATAAATAACTCGAGCGAGAATAGAAAAGTACGGGCAAATAAAGAATCTGAAAAATGGTAAATCACCAGGATGTGATGAGATAACAGCTGAACTTTTTAAAGCAGGAGGAAAGGAATGTGCTACAATCTATCATGCACTATGTAAAAAAGAAACAGCGTTCAGTTATTTGGCCAAAAGAATGGAAAAGAACTGCCAAAAAAGGTAACTTTAAATTATGCACAAACTACAGAACTGTTGCCCTGATTAGTTATGCCAGCAAAACTCTGTTAAAAATCATAATGGGTAGACTTTGTAAGAAAATAGAAGAAGTCAGTATGGTCCAATCTGGTTTCAGGCAAGGAAGAGGATCAAGAGATTATATACTCAATATAAGATTAATAATAGATAAATACAGAGAATTTAATGTGAATCTGTATTTAATCTTTTATAAACTACTCAAAAGCATATGATTGTGTACAACACCAGAAACTTTAGGAAATAATTGAAAAAATGGAATTTCCAACACATTTGATAAAATTAACATCACTGCTGTATCTAGACCAACAAGCAGCAGTAAGAATAAATGGTGAAACAACAACTTGGTTTGACATAAAACAAGGGGTCCGTCAGGGGTGCATATTGTCGCCTTACATATTAACTTGTATACTGAAAATATAACGAGGAATGTTAGAGAAGATGTAGACAAAGAATATTACGATATAATTACGAATAATTGGAGGTTATGAAATACCAGAGATTAGATATACTGATGACACAGTATTACTGTCCACAAAACAAAAAGGAATGGAAAAACTAATTACGTCAGTCTGTAAGAATAGTGAAGAGCAGAACCTCTATCTTAATGCGAAGAAAACTAAATTGATGACAACTGACAAAACAAACAAGGCAGCTAATATATGTATCAATGAGGAAAAATTGGAAGAAGTGGAGTGTTTTGAATATCTTGGATCATTACTAACTAATAATGGAGATACAATGAGAGAAATTAAAAGAAGGACATCTATCGCTCTTCAGAAAGTAAAACAAATAACGAATCTAAGGAAAGGAATAGACAGAACTACAAAAATAAGATTTTTAAGGGCATGCATCTTTCCAATCGCAACATATGCCTGTGAGACCTGGACACTTAACAAAACAGCTGAGAAACACATAAATGCCTTTGAATGTAAATGCTATAGAAGAGTTCTTCGAATGTCATGAACACAAAAAAGAACAAAAATATCCATACTACAAGAACTTAATATTTAAGAAGGCTGGCTAATAAAGAGAATTAAAGAAAGAAAACTTAAATATTGTGGACACATTAAACATCATGATAATCTAGAGAAGACTGTCTTGGAAGGGTACATAATGGAAAAAAGAAAGAAAGGAAGACCAATGCGAAAATGGCTGCAAGACATTGTTAAAGATCTGCAAATGGATGCATCAGCAGCAGGCCATCTTGCTCACATCCGAGAGGCCTACAGGAGTGTTATTAGGGAGGCAAAGTTACGCAAGGGACATGCAAATGAATGGAATGAATGATTAGGGTGACCTAGACGATGTTTGTGTCTTCTATCAAGACAAGCTGTGGCAGTAGATAATAGTTAGTTCTACATGATTACTTCAAGCCGCTGGGGTGTCCTAGGCGATGTCTGTTGTCTTCTATCAAGACAAGCTGTGGCAGTAGACCATAGTTAGTTCTTCATGGTTATTTCACGCAGCTAGATTGTTCTGGGTGATGTTCATGTCTACTCTCAAGACAAGCTGTGGCAGTAGACCACATAGTTAGTTCTTCATGGTTATTTCACGCAGCTAGATTGTTCTGGGTGATGTTTATGTCTTTTCTCAAGACAAGCTGTGGCAGTAGATTATAGTTAATTCTACATGATTACTTCAAGCCGCTGGGGTGTCCTAGGCGGTGTTTGAACCCTAACTCAAGACAAGCTATGACAGTTTGTTATAGTTAGTTCTACATGGTTGCTTCAAGAATCTGGGGTGTCCCGGGCGATGTTTGTGTCTTCTCTCAGGAGTAGTGTCTATGTTCAGGCTTTGTGATAATTCTCCGCCAAAGTTTTGGTTTGTTGTACAAATCACGTTTATAATCATCGAAGACGTGCACTCTCATGTTAAAAATAGTTCGTGAATTTGTTGTATGAAACAATCTCTGTGAGTCTGGTGTATGAAATAATCTCTGTGAGTCTGGTGTATGAAATAATCTCTGTGAGTCTGGTGTATTAAATAATCTCTGTGAGTCTGGTGTATGAAATAATCTCTGTGAGTCTGGTGTATGAAATAATCTCTGTGAGTCTGGTGTATGAAATAGTCTGTGTGAGTTTTTGGCATGAAATAGTCTGTGCGATTGATGTGATGTAATTCGATTTAGTGGTAACCTCACATTAGCTACCACATTACTAGATTCTCTCTCTCTGGAAACCTCACATTATCTACCCCATCAACTATATTTTCTCTCTCTGTCTCTCTCTCTCATTGTCTCTCTCTTTCTCTGTCTGTCTGTCTGTCTCTTTATGGAAATCTCACATTAGCTACCCCATCAACTTAATTTTCTCTCTCTCTCTCATTGTCTCTCTCTTTCTCTGTCTGTCTGTCTGTCTCTTTACGGAAATCTCACATTAGCTACCCCATCAACTTAATTTTCTCTCTCTCTCTCTCTCTCTCTTTTTCTCTCTCTCTCTCGCTAAAATCACATAATTAAAAATAACGTGTTAGACAATGTTAGAAATTATTTTAATGTTTGATAAAAAACATGTCAGAAGACCTGTACTGAAAATTATTTTTGATTATGTATATGTCTGTGTGTGTGGGCGCGTATGTGTGTGTGAATGCTACTTTATTAGGTTAATTACTTCTTCTCTTTTACTGTAAATGTAATAGTTTAATCTTACACTCTTTTGATATTTTTTTCCTAATGTAATTTGCATACTTGTATTAGATCGAGTGTGTGGGAAGAATGGAAGATGGAGTGATGAAGGGCAGAATGTAAGACAGGCCCATCATCATCATCATCAGGTGCCGTGCCGACTGGTGTTGGCTATTATGCTTCTCCAGAGTACCCGATCCTTCATGCAGGCCATCAGTTCAGTTGGTGATCTCCTCTCACATCATCCCGTCAGACTGTCCAGTATAATTTCTCTTGGTCTTCCTCTTGATCTTCTTCCTTCTATTTTTCCTGTTGTTATAATATTTTCAATGCCTCCTCTTCTCATTGCATGTCCTATGAAAGTACATTGTCTCTCTCTTATCTTTTTGACAAGGTTTTTTGTCTCTCCAGCTATTCTCATACATTCTTCATTAGTTATTTTTGCTGTCCAGGGGATTCGCAACATTCTTCTAATAAACCACATTTCAAGACAGGCCCGCGTGCCCAATTCTTAACCTTTTGAAAATACAGTTGTTCTCTCTCTGTGGAAACCTCACATTAGTTACCACATCCGCTAGATTCTCTCTCTCTTTCTCTTTCTCTATCTGTCTCTCTCTCTCTTTCTCTGTCTTCTCTCAAGACACGCTGTGGTAGTTGACTATAGTTAGTTCTGCGTGGTTATTTCAAGCAGATGAATTGTCCTGAGCCACAACAGAGCAGGACTCGATGAAATCAGCAACAAGATATTACGCTACTCTGCCCCAGTAATTACACATACACTAACATACATTTATAATCAGTGCATTGCACGTTGTCATTTTTCTCAGGCGTTTAACATTGCAAGAATATGTCCCCTTTTTAAATCTGGTTCGGAGAAAAAATACCTCAAGCTATAGACCAATTTCCATTCTATCAACTTTGTCAAAACCCCTAGAAAAACACATACAAAAACAACCTTACAACATATGCAAGAAAATGATTTGATTGTTGACTGTCAGTCAGGTTTTAGGCTGAAACATTCCTCCCATACAGCTCTCACAAAAATGACAGAATGTTGGTTATCTAATATAAACGATGATAAATTATGCGGTGCTGTCTTTGTTGACTTTAAAAAAGCATTTGACATGATTGATCATGAAATCCTGGTTAGAAAGCTTGAGATTTATAGATTACACCCTGACTTGACAAAATTTATTACATCTTTTCTTTCCAACAGACAACATGTAGTTTGCCTCAAAAACTATAAGTCAGTTTCATCTGTGGTTGATAATGGCGTTCCACAGGAATCTATTCTTGGTCCTCTCCTGTTTAACATGTACATCAATGATCTTCCTCTTCATCTAAAAAAATCATCTTGTGACCTCTTTGCTGATGACTGCACAGTTTACAGTAGTGATAATGACTGTATTAACCTTGAGTCAACTCTTCAAATTGAAATAATTTTAAATAATTTTAATAGTTTAGTCTAATTAACTGGAGCAACAACAACAGAATGCTCATAAACACCAGCAAAACAAAATCCATGCTCATTACAACAAGACAGAAATTAACAAATTCACCAACAACAACACTACAGCTCCATGCTGGAACTTCACAGATAGGGAATGTTAATGAACATAAAACTCTAGGTCATGACCACCACCTCAGCTGGAATCATCATGTAGACAATCTAATCAAACTCACTGCACAAAAGTTTATCAATTTATAAAATTGAACATTTTCTTGACAAAGACGCCAGAAAAATATACTACGTATCATATATACAAACACACTTGGACTACTGTTCCACAGTCAGGGATGGTTGTTCCATGTCAAACATGAAAAGACTTTACTAACTTCAGAAACGAGCAGTAAAGCTTATAGAAGACAAACATGCAGCCCATATTACAAATATGGACAAACATCTTGATATTCTACCCCTCAAGAAGAGATTTCTTTTAAACAAGGCCAAGTTAATTCATAAAATTCTATCACACAATGCTCCACCCTATCTGTGGTGGTTGTTCAAATCTAACCCAAAACACAGTCAACACTTAAGCAAATATATTCTCCCAAAACCAATTCTTGACATGTTTAAAAAAAGCTTCTCTTACTCAGCTGCCCACCTTTGGAATGCCCCACCAATTCACGTAAAACTTACGTAAAAAAAGTACTATTCGTTCTTATAACTTTAAACTTTATCAGCATCTGTTTGATATGGACTATATGCCGCCCTAAGCATAGTCTAAAGTAGTTTAAAATGCTTGAGTGTTGTAATTTTTTTAAAATAATGCTTCTCTATAAATTTGTTAGTTTTGAATGAATGTAAGTATACACATTTTTTTTCATATTGTTGCATAAATCAGAGTGTAGAGCGTATGGACAAGAGATAAGTTTATTATTTATTTATGTAATCATTTAATTGTGTATCAATGATTATTTTCCTCATTAACAAATGCTGAATGACTGTGACTGAGTGAAAGCTGTACGATGAAAGGCAGAATGTCAGACGGGCCTGCGTCCCCAATTCTTAACCCTTAATGTTCCTCCGTTCGTTCTTTCTCTATTGAAAGTCCACATTATCTACCCCATCAACTAGATTATCTCTCTCTCTCTCATTCTCTCTCTCTCTCTCTCTCTCTCTCTGTAGAAACATCACGTTAGCTACCCCATCAATTAGATTTAGTATCTCTCTCTCTCTCTTTCTCTCTCTCTCTCTCTGTCTGTAGGAACCTAACATTAGCTACCCCTTCAATTGGATTTCGTTTCTCTCTCTTTCACTCTCTCTAGGAACCTAACATTAGCTACCCCATAAACTAGATTAGAGTTTCTCTCCCTCTCTCTCTCTATGTGGGAACCTAACTTTAGCTACCCATCAACTAGATTTAGTTTCTCTCTCTTACTCTCTCTCTCTTTCTCTCTCTGTCTCTCTGTGGGAACCTAACATTAGCTACCCCATCAACTAGATTTAGTTTCCCTCTCTCACTCTCTGTCTCTCTCTGTGAACCTAACATTAGCTACCCAATCAACTAGATTTAGTTTCTCTCTCTCACTCTTTCTTTCTCTCTCTCCCTCTCTCTGTGTGGGAACCTAACATTAGCTACCCCATCAACTAGATTTAGTTTCTCTCTCTCACTCTCTGTCTCTCTCTGTGAACCTCACATTAGCTAACCCATCAACTAGATTTGTTTCTCTCTCTCTCTCTCTCTCTCTCTCTCTCTCTGTGTGTGAACCGCACATTAGCTACTCCACAAACTAGATTTCTCTCTCTCTCTCTCTCTCTCTCTGTGAACCTTACATTAGCTACTCCACCAACTAGATTTGTCTCTCTCTCTCTCTCTATGAACCTCACATTAGCTACTCCATCAACTAGATTTGTCTCTCTCTCTCTCTCTCTCTCTCTATGAAACTCACATTAGCTACTCCACCAACTAGATTTGTTTCTCTCTCTCTCTCTTTCTGTGAACCTAACATTAGCTACTCCACCAACTAGATTTGTTTCTCTCTCTCTCTCTCTCTCTCTCTCTCTCTCTCTCTCTGTGTGAACGTAACATTAGCTACTCCATCAACTAGATTTGTTTCTGTCTCTCTCTCTCTCTCTCTGTGAACCTCACATTAGGTACTCCACCAGCTAGATTTGTCTCTCTCTCTCTCTCTGTGAACCTCACATTAGCTACTCCACCAGCTAGGTTTATTTCTCTCTCTCTCTCTCTCTCTCTCTCTCTCTCTCTCTCTGTGAACCACATTAGCTACTCCACCAACTAGATTTGTTTCTCCCTCTCTCTCTCCCTGTGAACCTCACATTAGCTACTCCACCAACAAAATTTGTTTCTCTCTCTCTCTCTCTCTGTGAACCTCACATTAGCTACTCCACCAACTAGATTTGTCACTCTCTTTCTCTCTTTCTCTCTCTGTGAACCTCACATTAGCTACTCCACCAACTAGATTTATTTCTCTCTCTCTGTGAACCTCACATTAGGTACTCCACCAACTAGATTTGTTTCTCTCTCTCTGTCTCTCTCTGTGAACCTCACATTAGCTACTCCACCAACTAGATTTGTTTCTCTCTCTCTCTCTCCTCTCTGTGAACCTCACATTAGCTACTCCACCAACTAGATTTGTTTCTCTCTCTGTCTCTCTCTCTCTCTGTGTGGAAACCGCATATTAGATACCCAACAAACTAGATTCTGTCTCAATTTCTCTTGATCTCTCTTTGTGGAAACTCCACATTAGCTTCCCAACCAACTAGATTCTGTCTCTCTCTCTCCCCCTCTCTCTCTCTGTCTCTCTCTCTCTCTCTATGGAATCCCCACATTAGCTACACAACCAACTAGATTATGTCTCTCTCTCTTTCTCTGTCTCTGTCTCTCTCCCTGTGAAAATCTCACGTTAGCTACCCCAGCAACTAGATTTTCTATCTCTTTCTGTTTGCGACCATGATGGATGATGCTGTAACTCATAAATTCAAGGACATAATCATTCTAGGCGACTTCAATATAGATCTTAATCAGCCAAATCCTAAATGGAAGAACATTTTAACATCTTACAACTTCTCCCAAATTGTTAACGAACCTACTATAGTTGCTGAATCATCATCAACACTAATAGATCATATTTATGTAGCTGATCCAGGAAACATTACTGAATGTACTGTCCCTCATGTGTCGCTGAATGATCACTACCCGGTCTGCTGTACGTGGTCACATAAGGGGTATAAAATACCGAAACACAAACATACCAGCATCAAATATAGAAACTTTAAAAACTTTAACTTGGAATTATTTTTAACTGATCTAAAAGCTTCGCCTCTTACTTACGTTTTCCAGTTAACAAATCCAGATGAGGCTATCGAATACTGGATCAAGATATTTCGAAATATTTTTGACAAGCATGTCCCCATCAAAGAAATGAAAGTAAAACACGTAACAAAATCCCCGTGGATAACTCCCGATATATTGCAACTCATGAGGAAACGGGATGAAGCTCACAAAAGCAGAAATTTCAGTAGCTATCGTTCACTTAGGAATAAGGTGCAGTATTTAATTAGGCAGGAAAAGAAAAATTACTTCAGAAATTTAGTGAAAGACAAAACTGATAGTAAATCAATCTGGAAAGTGATTAATACTCTTGTAAATAAAAGGAAGCAAACTGACCCACAAACACTTAATGGTGAACATACTTGCACTAACTTCAGTGAACATTTTAGGGAAGAAATTAGTATTCTAAAATCTTCATTACCGACCCCTAATTGCGACCTGAGCGTGTTGAAAACTTTCAGCGACAGTAAATGTGTAAAGCTAAAACAAATTAATATTCCTTTCCTCACAGTCGGTGAGGTTTATAACTACATCCGGTCCTTAAAGAACACTAACTCAGCAGGGTGTGATGACATTAGTAACAAGATACTACGCTACGCTGCACCAGTTATCACAGACACACTAACATACAACTTGTGTATTGACAAAAAATATTTCCCTGACGCTTTTAAACTCGCCAAAGTTTTTCCTCTTTTTAAATCTGGACAGACTAGTGACCTCTCAAACTATAGACCCATATCCATTCTGTCATCACTATCTAAACCTATTGAAATGCATATACAAAAGTTAACACTGCTCCACATGCAAGAAAACAATCTACTAATAGAGTCAGTCAGGTTTTAGACCAAATTACTCCTGCTACACAGCATTAACTAAAATGACAGAAAGCTGGCTGTCTAATATAAATGATGACAAATTGTGTGGTGCTGTCTTTGTTGATTTTAAGAAAGCCTTCGATATGATTGATCATGAAATTCTTGCAAAAAGGCTGGAAGGTTATAGATTACACCCTGACCTAACAAAATGTATTACATCTTTTCTCTCAGGTAGAAAACAAGTAGTTTGCTTTAGAAACAAAATATCTGGTTCGTCTGTGGTTGATACTGGTATTCCTCATGGCTCCATTTATGGTCCTCTTCTCTTTGCTATCTATATTAACGACCTACCACTACATTTAAAGCACTCTTCATG